>CM072900.1:18101886-18434386 GCA_037013685.1 Acridotheres tristis | reverse complement strand
CAAAAAAATGAATGTCAAATAGAACACTGAGCCTTCAAACCTCTGCTGCCCTCACTTTGCAGCACCAGGAGCTCAAACCTGGCATCTTTGTGGCTGTTTCTTTGCCTGTGGGGTTTTGGTGCTACATGAAAATTGTAGGTCCTGAGTTTTCTGGTCTTCCTGAGGTTTTCTCTGACTGATCACTGAAGTTTTTTGTAAAATCACAGAAGTTTTTGGGTTGGAAGGGACCTCAAAGCTCATCCATCCCACCCTGCCATGGCAGGGACACCTCCCACCATCCCAGGCTGCTTCAACCCCAGTGTCCAACCTGGGGCACTGCCAGGGATCCAGGGGCAGCCACAGCTGCTCTGGGCACCCTGTGCCAGGACCATCAAAGTAAAGAATTTCTTCTTTATATCTGGTATAAATTTATCTTCTTTCAGTTAAAGCCATTACTCCTTGTCCTATTGCAACACGTCCTGCTGAAAGGTTTGTGCCCATCTTTATTTAATCTTTTTTAAATGCTGAAAGGCTGCAGTAAGCTCTTCCCAGAGCCCTCTCTTCTCCAGGCTTTATGGTGGAATCATACTACAAGGAGAGACATAAAAATATGAAAATTCAGAACAAGAATGCCAGCTGCTTTTCTGAAATACCTTTTTGTCTTTTTTTAAAAATTGTTAAACCTGTTCATTTATCTTGCAAACACGGGGGAAAAGGACTCAAAGGTGCAGTTGTCCCAAGAGAGGCACGATGAGACTTGTGACTTGTGACAAGGGGACACAGCAGCTCTGAATATTGGCAGTAATTCAGTGCTGGGGCAAAGAGGAGCTGATGGTCTCTTTGGAGGAGCTCTCGAGCTCCTGACTGCTTCTCCTGGGGATCCTTCTGTGGATTTCCTCTGTGCCTCAGCCTCTCTTATCTCGTGCCCTGAGATAAGGCCGTGGGCAGAGTGGGGATGTTGTGTTTGCTGAGGGCTGCCAAGGGCGAGGCTTTGAAGTCTGCAGGGTGAGGAGCAGCCTGGGCTGAGCTGGGCTCCAGCTGCTCCTGCTGAGCCCACAGCACATGCAGCCCTCTGCAACTGCAGGGATTCCTTTCCCTGCCCATCCCTGCCCATCCCAGCCCATCCCTGCCCATCCCTGCCCATCCCAGCCCATCCCTGCCCATCCCTGCCCACCCCTGCCCATCCCTGCCCATCCCTGCCCATCCCAGCCCATCCCTGCCCATCCCTGCTCATCCCAGCTCATCCCTGCCCATCCCTGCCCATCCCATCCCTGCCCATCCCAGCCCATCCCTGCCCATCCCTGCCCATCCCTGCCCATCCCTGCCCATCCCATCCCATCCCTGCCCATCCCTGCCCATCCCTGCCCATCCCTGCCCATCCCATCCCTGCCCATCCCTGCCCATCCCTGCCCATCCCATCCCAGCCCATCCCTGCTCATCCCTGCTCATCCCAGCCCATCCCTGCCCATCCCAGCCTGGCTGGACAGTTGGACCTGGACCACCAAAGCATGGCCAGAGCCTGCCCTTCCTTTGGGCATGGCCAGGGGTGGTGGCTGCAGCGTGGGGAGCAGAGCAGAGCAGAGCAGAGCATCTCCTGACCCCAGGGCTGTGTCCAGGAACTAATTCCCTGTGGTTCCTGACACCCCTGGGATGAGGCTCTCTCTGCTTAGAGCATCTCCTGACCCCAGGGCTGTGTCCAGGAATTAATTCCCTGTGGTTCCTGGCACCCCCTGGGATGAGGCTCTCTCAGCTCAGTGCTGGGGCTCAGGCTGCAGCAGGTATCCATAGGGAGGGTGTTTCACACTCCCACTTTCTTTCAGAGATCCTCAGTGATCTGCTGTCCACACACCCCCGAAATCACTGTCGTGCAGGGGCGTTATTTTTGTAAAAGCACTTTAATGAGTTTGCTTTTATTCCTCCACTCTCTGAGCTGAATGTGAGCAGAGGGGAAGAGCAGTTTGGTGAAGGGTGGGAAGCTCCAGACTGGTGACAGATAATTGGGGTCCTCCTTGGGACACCAAGGTCTGCAGCACTGGAGCCCTCCCAGCTCCTGAGCAAAGGCTGTGCCAGCTGTGCCAGCTGTGCCAGCTGTGCCAGGGGCATGGCACAGGGGACAGGAGGTGTCCCTCAGGACAGGCTGTGCTGGCCACCAGTGCCTCTCCCAGCCCTGGCCAGCACCACTGAGTCCTGCCTCTCACACACAGCATCTCTGCTGGTGTGACAACTGCTTTCCAAGCCAATATATTCCTTAATGGTACCAGAAAGTTGCTAATACCAGATGGCAAGGCTCTCTGTATTTTTGCAGGACAACAAACAAATTGTTGCTGGATGCCAGACTGCTCTGGCAGAGCTTTGTCACTGATGCCTGCCAGCAGTGGCCTTTAGGGGATAGCAATGATTTGGGGTTGTTTACATTACAGCTTTAAAAGAGGGGTTTTCTTGAGGCATGTGTGTGCTCAGTCAGGAAAGTTGGCTAAAAAAACTCTGACAGCATCGAAGAGTGGAGGTGCCCACCGTGGGCTGTAAATGTGCCCCGGGCCCCCAAAACTGCTCTGGGCCCCCAAAACTGCTCTGGGCCCAGGGGAGGAGCTGTGGGGGTTCAGCAGGAGCCCCCCTGTGCAGGGAAGGAGACCCCAGGGCCTTTCTGCTCTACCTGGGGCAGGTTTCCATCCCTTGGCTGTGGCTGAGAGGGAGGGGAAGCTTTCCTGAAGAGCTGCCTTTGGAAAGGTGCTCAGTGCAGGGCTGGGGCTGAGGCAGGGACACCCCAGGACCAGCCCTGGCCAGCCCAGCCCCAGGGGGGTGCAGGGGAGCCCTGGGGAGGGCAGGGGCACCTGGGGAGGGCAGGGGCACCTGGGGAGGGCAGGGGCACCTGGGGGGCTCTGCTGCACTGCAGGAGCTGTTTGCCCTCCCCAGCTCGAGTGTTTAAAACCACACCTAACTGCACCTGGAACTGGGGCAGAACTCTGAGTTTCGCTGGGGTTTGGTGCTTATCCAGAATTTCCCCAGGAGTTGCACAGCATTCGGGTCGCTTGGAAAACCGAACGATTCGTGAATGCTGAATTTTCAACATAAACATGAGCAGGGGTGGTGGGGTGTCAGGTGTAATGGCACACATTGTGGATCCCTGTGACACACTCGGCCATAAACCATCCTGACTTGGCATCTCAGGTGAGAGCAAAACCTGACATGGCTTTGCTGGGCCTGGCTCACATCTCCTTTGGAGCTGCAGTCTGGGTCTTCACTCTCCTGTGGGATTGTTTTAATTGAAGTCATCTAAATGAACACGTGCACTGGGGCCTGGAGCCAAGCAACTTTGGACAGGGAGACCTGATCCAGAGCCAAGTGTCCAAAAATCTGGAATCAGAGCCTGCAGGATTGCAAAGGTCTTAAAACCAATGGGATGACAAAACCACTTTTATTTTGGTTGGGCCATCAGAATCTTCTGCATTTACCTGATCAGGCTTTTTTCCTGCAGCCTGTGGAAAAAAAAAAAATTGAATCATTTTTCTGAAAATGTAGAAGCTGAAATTCTCATGAAATTAAAAGTGGAAGTGGAAGCTAAACCACCCTCCTCCATTCTCAGATCCCAAACATTGTTGAGAAGCTGGAGAGGACCTGGGGGTCCTGGTCCATGGATCTGAGCCAGCAGTGCCCTGGAGCCAGCAGGGACATCCCTGTCCTGGGGACATCCCTGTGCTGCCCTGGTGACATCCCTGTCCTGGGGACATCCCTGTCCTGGGGACATCCCTGTGCTGCCCTGGGCACATCCATCAGGGTCAGGGAGGGATTGTCCCACTCTGCTCTGGGCTGGGGCAGCCTCACCTCCAGTGCTGAGGCAGTTTTGGGCACCAAAATGTAAGAAAGTCACCTTTTAGCTATATGTGAACATCTCCAGTTAAACTTCTCAGCACAGCCATAATTCTTCAAGTGTTTGCTCTGAAATGAAGCAAATTGTCCTTTTATTAAAAAAAAAAAAAAAAAAATTCTTCATGGTATTGTTTTTATGCTGAGGACTGGCAGGTCTGTGCTGGGGATGTGAGCATTGTGTGTCCTGGCTGTGTCAGCCCAGCAGAGAGCTGAGTAACACATTTACACATTTACTGTGGTTCCTCTTTAGGAAATGTCATGTTTCCTTTGGCTGTTTCTAAGAAGCCCCTGTTCTCTCCAGACTGAGCTTTGCAAAGTCAAGGTTCACTTGCAGACCAAGCTTGTAAGCTTGACCTCTGAATCTTTTCCTCATCCCATGGCTGGAAGATGTCTGTCCCCTCCCAGGGAAGAAAACCATCTTCTTGAAAGCTGAGTGATAATTGAATTTAATCCTTGCTGTGTCACCATAAAGCTGCTGACCCCTGTCCCCCGTGTTTGGTGGTGGCTGCAGCTGGGTCCTGTTGGCTATTGCAGCTCCCTAAGGTTTCATGGTAATTAAAATTGCTGCTGGGGCTCCCTGAGGCCTGGCCATGCCTTGTCTGGGTGGGCAGGGTGTGCTGCTCAATGCATCTTGTGCTGACAGTCCCCAAGTTGGTTTAATTGCTTTCCTCAGAGCATCTCATCTCCTAAGTGCAGTTTGGTGTTGGTCTGGAGCACCTCAAGATGAGGGTGATGTTTGTCCTGAGCACTGCTCAGCAAACACCCTGCTGGATGGAAATAGGATTTATTTCACTGCAGGGAGGAGCAGAGCACTGCAGCCTTGTCCCTCTGCAGTGGCTGCAGCTGAGATCACGTCCAGGGGCCTCCTGCTCCTCAAGGACTGTTTCTCCTTGGCCTGAAGCTTGGTTTTGGACGGGAGGGGAGAGAACAGAGGCTGTTTCTGCAGTGGAGAATAAAACCTGTGCTCCAACAGTAGCAAAGGAGAGTCTATTTGATATGGCAGCTACACAACTATGTTTAAGGTCAAAGAAAAGCAGATCCTGCTTAAATACATTTTTGTTCTTGAGATTCTCTTTCCTTGTCTTTTGGATACCCAAAGATGGGAAGTTTTCCTGAGGGAGGACAAGTCTCAAGCCTTGCATTTGTTGCACAGGGATGGAAGTTGGTCACTCACAGGCTGGAACAAATGTGGATGATAATTTTTTATGGATGGCACTTGATTTGGTGATGGATTTCTCTCTTTTCTTAGTAATATAACTTGGCATGGAGTAATGCCATCCTGCATACAAGCAATGACCTTCCTTGGTTCTCAATCCTCCCCATTTAAGCCTGTCCCAGGGAAAGTGGTGTCACTCCTGGACTCTTGGCTGGATGAGATTGCATTTGTTTGGAATGATAATCAGTTTGCATGTTTGTTTAATGTGAATAAATCTGGGACAGACCCAGGACTTTCTATGAGGTCAGTGACTGTTCTGGTCTCGTCATCCTGCTCCACTCAGCATCTACATCAAACACTTTTTAAAGAAAACATTTCCTCTAGTGGCACAGCTCTCTGTGTCAGGATCACTGAGGCTGGAAAAGCCCTCTCAGGTGCCCAGTGCCCACCTTGTGCCCAGCCCAGAGCCCTCAGTGCCACCTCCAGGGGTTCCTTGGGCACCTGCAGGGCTGGGCACTGCTCCTCCATGGGCAGCCCCTTCCACGTTTAACAAATTCCCCCAATGTCCACCCTGAAGCTCCCCCAAGCCTGAGGCTCTGTCCTCCCGTCCTGTCACTTGGACAGAAGAGTGACCCCCACCTTGCTCCAATGATATATTGAATTAAAGCCTACATATATATTGAATTAAAGCTACATATATATTGAATTAAAGCCTACAAGGAATAGGCTGCTGCTCTGAGAGGGCTTTTACAGGAAGTGCAGGACTGGCCTGTGGAGGCTGGAAATGTCTGCTGGAGAAGAGCTCCCAGCAGAGCAGAGGGGTAAATTCACCTTCCCATCCCCTCCCGTGGGCAGCCCCTCCACCTTCATGGAACTGCACCTGGTGGGTGCAGGTAAGGCCATAGATCTGCTCAGGTATCACACCTGGAACTGCCTGGGCATCCCGATCTCCTGAAGAGCAGTGAAGTCTCGACTTAAGTTCCCTGAATTTTCTCTTGGTTTCACTGAGTTCATTTAAAAAGCAGTCGGTATTTCTCTCTAGCAGTGAGGACATGCAGCTCTCTGATGCACCTTTGCTTGGCAGACATTCCTAGGTGCACTTTCCCAGGTGGGGCCACCTGCTTTGCCCTGCTCCTGGCCGTGGCCACCCTGCAGGGCTGCAGGAGCCGTGGAGGGATGGAAGGGGCAGGGGAGGAATCCTGTCCTGGGCTGACCCCAGCCGTGCCTGGCCCAGCCCACAGACACTCCTCTGTGTCCTGTCCATCCTGAGATAAACACAGAGCTCTCCCAGGGCAATGCCGGGGCTACTGAACTCAGCTACAAAAGGGGAATTTTGGAATGAGAGGTAGAAGGAAAGAAGAATTTTAAGCTGTTCTCTTCCTTCCTTGGTTCCTGCAGCTCGTGTCTGGCACAGACAGGCACAGGGCTCTGCCAAGCCCGGCTGTCCTGGCCCATGCAGGACCGAGCCCTTTTTGCTGGTTTTGGGAGGGGTGGGGTGCCTTGGATCGGGGCCTCTCGGGGAGATGTGCCCTGCAGGAGCATCTCCTGCCCGAGGTTTTGTGTTACTGCCTGCCTCGTGAGTGCACTTACACGGCCTGTACACACAATTAACCTCTCGGCTGTGCTGGCAGACACTTTTATTGAACTGCCCATCATGACTCCTAAGTATTTTCCTGGGAGGATTGTGCAGGTTCAGAGGGCAGGGAGCTGGAGGAAGCGTGCATGAGGCTGAGTGACTCTTGGCAGTTATGGATGAGCTTCCCTGATTTACAGCCAGCTCTAGGAGCAGGAATGTGCATTTGGGTCAAGAGGTGTCTCTGTGGTCAGGATGCCTTGTCATAAATCCAGGATGCTGAGCATCAGGATGCTGCTGAGGGCTGTGTCCCCACGATGCCATGAAGTGCAGGGCTCTCTGCTTGGGCAGGTTCTGTGCTCCCCGTGCTGATTTCTGAGCTGCCTTTGGAAGGGGTGGTGTGTCACAGGGGAGGGGGCAGTGCTACCAGCTGTGACACCAACACAGCTCCTGCATTGCCTCCTTCCACCTGGGATTTTCCAAACCTTGTGGAGCGAGTCTGGAGGAGGCTCTGAGCATTGCCCCTCTGACTTTGAGCTGAGCTTGTGCAGAACTGCAGAGAAGGAACATCCTGAAAGGCTGGGCACTGCTGGGGGACAGCTCTGGGCTGGCAGTGGTGCTTGGGCCACCAGCCCTGCATCCTTCAGGAGCAGCTCAGGGCACTGCTGAGCCCTGCTCCTGGAAACCCAAACCTTCCCTGCTGTGGAATGGAGGAGACACAGGGCAGCATTTCCTCTGTGCAGTGCACTGGGTGAATCTAACAGCCCCGGTGTCCCGGGAATTTTCAGCAGCCCTTGGAAATGACTGCTGAGCTCAGTGGGTGTGCCTCGCCCCTGGGGTGCCATGGAGCCCAGCACGGTGGGTGCTGGTGCCTGGGGACCCCTCTGTGTGTGTGTCTGTGTGTGTGTCTGTGTGTGTGTCTGTGTGTCTGTGTGTGTGTGTCTGTGTGTGTGTCTGTGTGTGTGTGTCTGTGTGTGTGTCTGTGTGTGTGTCTGTGTGTGTGTCTGTGTGTCTGTGTGTGTGTCTGTGTGTGTGTGTGTGTGTGTCTGTCTGTGTGTCTGTGTGTCTGTGTGTGTGTCTGTGTGTGTGTCTGTGTGTGTGTCTGTGTGTGTGTGTGTCTGTGTGTGTGTCTGTGTGTGTGTCTGTGTGTGTGTCTGTGTGTGTGTGTGTGTGTCTGTGTGTGTGTCTGTGTGTCTGTGTGTGTGTGTGTGTGTGTGTGTCTGTGTGTGTGTCTGTGTGTCTGGGTGTGTGTGTGTCTGTGTGTGTGTGTCTGTCTGTGTGTGTCTGTGTGTGTGTCTGTGTGTGTGTGTGTCTGTCTGTGTGTGTCTGTGTGTGTGTCTGTGTGTGTCTGTGTGTGTGTGTGTGTCTGTGTGTCTGTGTGTCTGTGTGTGTCTGTGTGTGTGTCTGTGTGTGTGTCTGTGTGTGTGTCTGTGTGTCTGTGTGTGTGTCTGTGTGTGTGTCTGTGTGTCTGTGTGTGTGTGTGTGTGTGTGTCTGTGTGTCTGTGTGTCTGTGTGTCTGTGTCTGTGTGTGTGTGTGTCTGTGTGTGTGTCTGTGTGTGTGTGTGTGTGTGTCTGTGTGTCTGTGTGTCTGTGTGTGTGTGTGTGTCTGTCTGTGTGTCTGTGTGTGTGTCTGTGTGTGTGTGTGTGTGTCTGTGTGTCTGTGTGTCTGTGTGTGTGTGTGTGTCTGTCTGTGTGTCTGTGTGTCTGTGTCTGTGTGTCTGTCTGTGTGTGTGTCTGTGTGTGGAGGGGGAGAGCAGGATGGGTGCAGGCAGGGCCCATTTTCAGTGCTTTTCCTTGTAAAAACCTGGGTGCTGCACCTTGGCAGAGCTCTCCCTGCTCCAGGATTTTTTGGGAGGCCTGCTTCCCTCGCAGAGGGAGATGCTCTCCATGCACGGGGGCTGCTGTCACCACAGCTGGGCTGCAGGAAGGTGCTGTGAGACCGAGCCAGCACTGCTCTCAGTCCCTGTGCCCGGCGTTCCTGCGCTGGCACGGACGCTCTTGGTGGCCTTTGGGGTTTGTTGTCATTTGCAGCACATCACCAGTGGCTCCCCCAGAGAGTCCTAATTGCAGCAGCTCTTGAGGAGGGGAAGCGTTTTAACCCGAGCTTAGCTAACAACAGCTCAGTTCGTGTCCTGATCTTTGCAAACAGAAACTTTGCCATCCTGGAGGGCTCGCCCCGCTGACCCGAGCTGCTGGTGCGGGCTCTTTGTTGCTGCGAGAGCCGAGGGAAGTTTGGGTTTCCCGGTGCCCAGATCTGTGAATCGTGAGTGAGAAAAGCTGCCCTGGGCTCGGTGTGCCCTGCAGAGCTGCTCAGGTGGCTCGGGCTGCACCTGCCGGGGCTTTGGCTGGGGCTGGTGGCACAGAGCGAATTCCCCCGGAGCTGCGGGCTGTTCACGGCAGCAGCGCCTCGCTCCTGCCACGACAACAAAGAGCTCTTTGATCCTTTCCATTTGGAGAACTTAAAACGAGAAAGCCAAACTACAATAAGACCAAGTTGGGTCATAAAAAAAGGAGAGCAGGAGCACCAAAGCGCTCCGGAGTGTAATTGTAGAAGCAGCAAATGCTTTGGCACTTAATTGTGCTTTAGTGTCAGTTCAACATGTTTCACGTTTAGGACTGGAGAGCCCCTCGCCAAATGCTCTGCACAAACAATCGGGGCTGCTCCTTGCTGAGCCCTGGGCTCTGCTGCCCTCAGCTGCAGGCGCCTGGGCTGGCTCAGGGTGCACAGCTCCCAAATCCTGCATGGAGGGAGAGCCCTGCTGCTCCAGCCCTGCTCTGCAAAACCCGGCACTGCTGGGGTCCCTGCCTGGCACCGGGCACCGACCCACTGCCAGCAGCGCTGCTCCCCACCCAGCCCGTGTTCCAGGAGATGCTGTGCTGGAGCCACCCTTGGTGCTGCTCCCCATCCCTCGGTGCTGCTCCCCATCCCTTGGTGCTGCTCCCCATCCCTTGGTGCTGCTCCCCATCCCTTGGTGCTGCTCCCCATCCCTTGGTGCTGCTCCCCATCCCTTGGTGCTGCTCCCCATCCCTCGGTGCTGCTCCCCATCCCTTGGTGCTGCTCCCCATCCCTTGGTGCTGCTCCCCACCCCTTGGTGCTGCTCCCCAGCCCCTGGTGCTGGGCTGTGCTTTCCCTTCACCCTGCACAGAGCTGGAGCCACAGGAGCTTTCCCTGCAAGGTGGCTTTTAGATCAGGCATTTCATACGGCATTTATCAGAACTTTGGCTGACAGATCCCACATCTTCCCAAAGCTGTTGGGTGTGTTTAAACACAAACATGCTCTGAAGGATTTCTTTGCGAAGAGCTGACCTGCAGGGTGGCAGGGCCTTGTTGCATGCTGTGCCAACACCAGCAGTTTGGTTTGTGCCCTGCAGAGCCTGGCAGGAGCAGGGCTGTGCCTCTGCTGTGCCCTGCTCTGAGCAGGGACGGGGCTGGAGCTGCTGCCTTGGGATGGAGGGGCCAAAGGGCAGGGGCAGCCCGTGGGGCACACGTGGGGCACAGGGAGCCCTCGTTCTGCCCTGGAGGGGACAGGGATGTGGGGCTGGCTCTGGGACCTGCTCTGCCCTGTGGCCACACCATCACTCTGGGCCAGCCAGCCCCTGAACTGCTTTACGGTGAGGAATGAGCTGAAAACACAAAGCTCGGTGTTGTGGAGGGTGGGTGCTCTGCAGGGCCGTCCCTGGCAGTGCAGGGTGTGTGCAATGTGGCTGGGCACAGCTCCCAGCTGGCACAGCTGGCACACAGGCTGCAGCCCTGGCTCTGTCACCAGGAGCTCCTGGGAAGGGAAGGGAAAGGTGAGCCCGTGGCTGGGGCAGCCAGTGATGCTTGGCCAAAGCTGCCTCCCTTTGCTCTTTCCTCTCCTTGGAGGAGCCAGGGGATGCCTGACAGACACAAGGAGTGATTTGCTATGGATTAAATAGGGAACTGATTCAATTTTAAACGTTGGGCACCTGATGCTTAAAAATGACTGAAAACCCTCACAAACTGATTTTCCTCCTAACAGATTGCTGTGGCTACAGCTCCTCATGGTGTAGGTGAATCGTGTGAATGATTTATCCTATTAGGGATCATAAAAGAAACGGTTAAATTATCTTGTCAGTATTTGAACACCATTTGTGTGTCTGTGACGTGTCTTAGCACATACAGGAATGCTCTGTTTGGGGAAGTGAGCTCCTTATCCTGATTTATCTCTAGGTACTTGTAAATGTTGCTGTAATTTCATGTTATCAAACCATTTAGCTCTTCCTCTTCCAGAACGAAGTTATTTTATCTCATGCACCTTGTTTACTTCAAATTAGCCCTGAGGTTGGCCTGAAGTTGCACCTTGTTATTCCTCCACCTCCTGTCTCCGTCTTAGGCTCTGTCGGCAAATTTGAAGGTATAAGTAAATACTTTTTTGTTATTAATAGAATAAGTTCCCCCTCCTACACACATGCTTTCTTTTCATTCCAGTCTTCATTTTCCGTGAAAAACTGACATTGCAGCACAAGCGGAAACCTCCCAAATTGCATGAAAAAAAAAAACCCCCTTAATTCTCCTAGCAACAAGGTCAGGGCTCAAACGCAGTCCCTCTCCAGGAGCAGGGGGAGCAGCCCTCCCCATTACCTGCTCCCCCTGCACAATGGATCCAGTCGGTTCACAGGCACCTGGCTTTGGGTGGATTTGAATCCCAGCCATGGCATTGTTTAAAAATTCTCCACTCACTGGGGAAGGGCTTGTAGTGGGCTGAGCCCTGAGAAACCTGGAGCTGGTTTTATGGCTTCCCATTGAAATCTGGTGGAACCCTGTGGTGTTGACTGATTTCCCCCTTTGCCACTCATGTGGCTTTGATCAAACTCAGGGCTTGGAGAATGACACCCCCAGGAACTGGAACCACTGAGCTTTGCCCAGTTCTGCTGTTCATTAAAGCGTTTGTGAGCTTCCAGTTGTGGATGGTGAAATGAGGACCTTTGTGCCTATCCAGGCTGGAGACTGCAGGTCCTAAGGCAGAGCCCCTGGGCAGCCCCTGGATTAGCAGAATTGTTGCAAAAGTCGCCAGAATTTCCCCTCTTAATGAGACCTTCCCTGGTGCAGAAAGCCTTGAGGCAGGAGGGCAAACACCAAACACAGCAAACACGTCCTGTCCCAGGGATGGAACCAGAGCTGTGCTAAAGGATTGAGTGCTGCAGGAGTGGCTGTCCCTGGGGCTGGTGATGTCCCTGGGGCTGGTGATGTCCCTGGGGCTGGTGATGTCCCTGGGGCTGGTGATGCCCTGGGGTTGGTGATGTCCCTGGGGCTGGTGATGTCCCTGGGGTTGGTGATGTCCCTGGGGTTGGTGATACCCTGGGGCTGGTGATGTCCCTGGGGTTGGTGATGTCCCTGGGGCTGGTGATACCCTGGGGCTGCTGATGCCCCTGGGGTTGGTGATGTCCCTGGGGTTGGTGATACCCTGGGGCTGGTGATGTCCCTGGGGTTGGTGATGTCCCTGGGATTGGTGATACCCTGGGGCTGGTGATGTCCCTGGGGTTGGTGATGCCCTGGGGCTGGTGATGTCCCTGGGGCTGGTGATGTCTCTGGGACTGGTGATGTCTCTGGGACTGGTGATACCCTGGGGCTGGTGATGTCCCTGGGGCTGGTGATGTCCCTGGGGCTGGTGATGCCCTGTGGTGATGGTAGTGCCCAGCCATCCTGGCTTTCCTCTGCTGCTGCCTCCAGCCTGGGTCAGGTGCTTGATGGTTCCCCTGTCGTGGGTGTTTGGGGTTCAGGGGTGCAGGGAACCTGTGCAGGAGAGGTTCCCTCCTGCTCCCTGATCCCCTGCCCTTCCCACAGACTCAGCAAACTCCCCAGGGCTTGTGCAGCACGTTTTGGGATGGCTCCCCTGGCAGGGCAGGCTGATTTGTTTCTGGGAAGGGATGGTGAGCATGCAGGACAGGCTGATTTGTTTTTGGGAAGGGATGGTGAGCATGCAGGGCAGGCTGATTTGTTTTGGGAAGGGATGGTGAGCATGCAGGACAGGCTGATTTGTTTTGGGAAGGGATGGTGAGCGTGCAGGACAGGCTGATTTGTTTTTGGGAAGGGATGGTGAGCATGCAGGGTCAGCTCCTCACCCCTGAGCAGAGCTGGGGCTGGGCTGAGCAGCTCACCCTGCTGTGGCTTCCCTGCCCCCCATGATGTGATGGCTGAAGCCTGAGAGGGTCTGACAGTGTTTGGTTTGGCTGGGCAGGGTTTAACATAGCACATTTAGGCCTGCAGTTCTGAAAACCTCATTGATTTCAGTGGGAAGCTGAACTGGGCTGTGATGGAAATCCTTCCTTTGGCTTTGCTGGCTGTTAAATGAAGTCCTGGGTGATGGTTTGTATCTGTGTGATGGCTTATCCTGTGTGTGCTCCTGAATCTTCTCATGCCTCCATCAAAGTGTGGGTGCATGAGACATTCCAGGTGCAGCCCCAGGAGCTCAGCAGGTCAAGGGCAGGAGGTTTTGGTGAGGAGAATTTATTTCCCGTGTGCTCAGGGACCTGGAGGTGAGGGGTGTGATGCTGTCCCTGGCTGCACTCTGCCTCTGCTGCTCTGGATCTGCAGGCTGAGCTGAGCCCAGCTCGGCCCCGGGGCTGCCCAGGGTCCCGGGGATTTTGGGGTCTGAGCAGCCCCGGGTGTGTCCCAGGGTCCCGGGGATTTTGGGGTCTGAGCAGCCCCGGGTGTGTCCCAGGGTCCCGGGGATTTTGGGGTCTGAGCAGCCCCGGGTGTGTCCCAGGGTCCCGGGGATTTTTGGGGTCTGAGCAGCCCCGGGTGTGTCCCAGGGATTTTGGGGTCTGAGCAGCCCCGGGCTCAGGCTGAGCCGTGCAATCCCTCCGGTGCTTTGGGTTGCTGCGGGTGGAAGCCCACAGGGGATTTCAGGAAACATCAGAATTGAGGGGTAGAAGGGGAAATGCTGTTGTTTGGGTGAGATTCTGGGGTTTGGGTTTTTCCTCACTGAGTATGATGTGTCCCTGGCACGAGTTCAATTCATCCTCTCTCCCTAATGGAAAAAAGCAAAGCTGGATGTCTTGCTTTGCTTGCACTTGAAGGCACTGGACTGGATAAACTTAACTGTTGTCTTTGAAAAATTTTTCTTCCCTTGGATAAGAGCATAAAAAAAAAAAAAAAAGAAATTATGACCTCACGCTTTCATGCTTTTAAAAAAAAATAAAATTTTGATTTCAGCTGATGGATGTTATGGCTCTCATTAACAACGTTTGAACCAAAAAAGAGGTCCAGATGTGATGATTTTATTTATGCCAAATTGGGTTTTGGTCACTGAGCTTGCATTTGGATTATTTATTTTTTCTTTTCCTTTTGTTTTTTTTTTTTTTTTCCCTTTTTCAGCCTGATGGCACCAGTAAGGAGTGTGTCTTCATTGAAAAAGTCCTAGAAAACAACTACACGGCACTGATGTCTGCAAAATACTCAGGCTGGTACGTTGGATTCACCAAAAAAGGGAGGCCAAGGAAAGGGCCCAAGACCCGGGAAAACCAGCAGGATGTTCACTTTATGAAGAGATACCCAAAGGGGCAGATGGAGATACAGAAACCTTTCAAGTACACTACAGTCACCAAGAGGACTAAGAGGATACGACCCACCAACCCCAGCTAAAACCAGACAAAAAACAGTGTCACAATAAGAAACCACAAAAAGGAAAAAAAAAAAAAAAACAAAAAAAAAAACTGCACCAGAGGAATATTTTTACATTAAAAATAAGGAAGAAGCTCTATTTTTGTACATTGTGTTAAAAAAAAAATAATAAAAATAAAAAAAATTAATAAAAGACTAGATGGCAAATGCTGGGGAAAGCTGTTCGGGATTTATTGTGACTTGAAAAATGAAATGAACTGCTCTATTTAAATTGACTTCTTGTTGTTGATGACACACAGGTGCTTATTTTGCCTTTTTTTTTTTTTTTTTTTTTTTTTTGGAAAGGACAACTTCTGAAGCATATCCCCAGAGGGAAAAAAAATAAATATTAAAAAAAAATAATAATAAAACCAAAGAAAACCAAAGTTCTTTCCCAAAGTTGCTGAGACCCTGCCCCGCCAGGGGTGGGCAGTAATTATTTGTAATTATTTATTTCCTGCTGCCAGCCAGGCCAGGCTGGGGCTGCAGGGATGAGCCCAGGAGCTCTGGCAGCCACCCTCTGCAGCCCCTGATGACATTGGGACTCACAGCTCCGTGATCCTGCATCCTGCTCACTTCTGGAGAATGCTGCTAACCACATCCAAGTGACTACAAGATGACCTAGTACACCAATGATAAGGGAATATTTTAAAACCAGCTATATTATATATATTATATATATATAAGCTATTTATTTCACCTCTCTGTATATTGCAGTTCCATGAACCAAGTATTACTGCCTCAACAATTAAAAAATTATTTAAAACACATGGACATATCTTTGCTGTTCACGCTTCTTTCCCCTCCCTGAGTAGTGTTGTTTTTTGGGTTTTTTTTAATGAGTATTTATCCTTTATTGCTGATTCTGTACTTCCTCTTCCTCCCTGGCTGTTGCCACAGGGAAGGGTCTCAGTGGGGTGGTGGTGGGCTGAGTGGTTTTTGGGAGCAGCACATTTGATACTTTTTAGTCCCAGGAATATTTCCTAAAGCTGTGGCCAAGCAGAAAGCAAACTGGAAAATGAGTGTCTGAGTGCATTAACACATACTCACTGTGCCTCGAGTTTCCTTCACTGGAGCTTTTGGAGGGGCTCCTGCTTTCAATTCAATTTCAATTCCTGTTTAATTCCAAATTGTGCCTTTTAAAGCTTGCCCTCAGCCAGCCAAATCCCTGTCCCCTGTCCTGCATGCTTCACCCAGCTCATGCAGGGACTCATTTCCCTGGTCAGACTCTCCTCCCTGGAATTCTGCACAGGATCTGGGAGATGGAAAGTGCCCCACAGCAGGGAGTGGGGGAAAGAAGCAAGAGGAAATATCTGCTAGGTATCTATATCTATATCTATATGTACATCTATATCTATATCTATATCTATATCTATATCTATATCTATATCTATATCTATATCTATATCTATATCTATATCTATATCTATATATCTATATATCTATATATATCTATATCTATATTACCTATTTCTATGTCTATATATCTATATCTATATCTATCTATCTATCTATATCTGGGTATGTAGTGAGCTCAGATTGAAGCTGGAATAGTGATGGAGCCCAAAATGAAATATCTGAGCTCACATTGGAGCTGGAATGGCACTGGAGCCCAAAATGAAATATCTGAGCTCAGATTAGAGCTGGAATGGCTCTGGAGCCCAAAATGAAATATCTGAGCTCACATTGGAGCTGGAATGGCTCTGGAGCCCAAAATGAAATATCTGAGCTCACATTGGAGCTGGAATGGCTCTGGAGCCCAAAATGAAATATCTGAGCTCACATTGGAGCTGGAATGGCTCTGGAGCCCAAAATGAAATATCTGAGCTCACATTGGAGCTGGAATGGCTCTGGAGCCCAGGTGGGGTTGTGAGGAGAAGCTCACTTGGCTTTTCCTTCTCTCCATGTGCAGACACCCCCTGGTTACAGCCAGGGCTGGAAATGCTCAAAGCCACTAAAAAAGCTTTTTCTTGTTAATCAGGAGAATGACTCTCCCCAGAACAAGCTTTCCCAAGATAACTCTGAGAGCTGCAGCCAAATCCTGCAGATCAAAGCTGCTTGGGAGATGGTGCAGATAAGCAGGCAGGCTTGAGGATGCTTATCTGAACCCATCTCCAAACCTTGCAAGCCTGGAGAAGAATGAGCAGAGCAGAGCTGGGCCATGCAGGCTGCTCCAGGAGGAGCTGGGCAGGGGACAGGGAGTCACTCCTGTGCCAGGGGGGCACTGGGAGCTGCTCTCCCGGGCACCTGGAGCAGGAGCCACGGTGCAATGGGTTGGTGGGGGCTGGAAAGCTTTGCCAGCTTTGTCTTCAGAGGGATTCGTGTGGGAAGGGTTTGGGGAAAGTTCAGAGGAGTGCTGGGGTGGAGGGTTGGGAGCAGCTGGAGACTTGCTGTGTTAGTGCCTCCAAGAGGAGACACCCAGCTGATTTCCAGGGTGAGGAAAGTTTTATGGGTGCCTTTTTTCTCCCTGAAACATTGCCATGGCCCACGACCCCGATGGTTTCACTGGTGGAACCACAGGGTTTGTTTGCCACTCAGAAACTGGAAGGGGTGAAGGCTGGAGAAGCCTGGGCAGAAGGGATCTCCTCTTCCAGACTGGGAACAGCCAGGGAGGATCTTGTCCCTGTCCCACAGGGGACACTGGCACAGGGCAGTGAGGGGCCATACAATGGGGGTGCAGCTGGGGCCCCTGACCCTTGTCTGAAAGGACAACATGAGGTTAAACACCACAGACAAGCTCCTCTCTGCTCTGGAGGTCAGGGCAGGACCTGTCCAGTGACAGCCACCCCAAACCCCAAACTCCTAACCCCAAACCCCTAACCCCAAACTCCTAACCCCAAACCCCTAACCCCAAACCCCAAACTCCTAACCCCAAACTCCTAACCCCAAACCCCTAACCCCAAACCCCAAACTCCTAACCCCAAATCCCAAACTCCTAACACCTAACCCCAAACCCCAAACTCCTAACCCCAAACCCCAAACTCCTAACCCCAAACTCCTAACACCTAACCCCAAACCCCAAACTCCTAACCCCAAACTCCTAACCCCAAACTCCTAACACCTAACCCCAAACCCCAAACTCCTAACCCCAAACCCCTAACCCCAAACTCCTAACACCTAAACCCAAACTCCTAACCCCAAACCACTAACCTCTAATTTACGGATTCGGGGTTTGGGGTTAGCAGTTTGGGGTTTGGGGTTTGGAGTTTGGGGTTAGCAGTTTGGGGTTTGGGGTTTGGAGTTTGGGGTTTGGAGTTTGGGGTTAGGGGTGGCTGTCACTGGACAGGTCCTGCCCTGACCTCCAGAGCAGTCTGTGGTGTTTAACCTCATTTTATCCTTTCAGAAAATCTTCAGTCGCCCTGAAGATGAGCTGAGATTTCCCATGAAAGCTTTGCATTTGATTTACTTGATAATTGCAGATTGTTAATGAGGATTTAATTGTCATTTTGGGATTCTCCTCAGTGTAACACTCTGTGATGGCATTAATGTGTGTGGAGCTCTGGGCAGACACACTTCAATTAGTTTAATTTTAATCAGTTTAATCATTTTAATCACTTTACTCAATTGTCTTGCTGGTGGAGCCAGGCTGGACAGGCACCCGTGCAGGGGTGATGCTCTGCACCCTGTGCTGGTCGTGTCCCTTCTCTGCTCAGCTTGGTGTCTCTGCACTTTCACAAAAGCTCTGGAACAAGATTTCAGCCCCGATTTTCGACTGCAGCTGGAGAAGATGCTCTTTGTGTTGCCCAGGAGAGTTTGTGCAGCAGGGATTGGGGCCAGCTCTGGGTGGGACAGGTTGGGTGACAGAACACAGGGGTGACTTTGGCTGCCAGAACAGGCTGTGTAACCGTGGAGAAATAAGGTTGGGATGGGTGAAGATGTGTGTGTAGTGGTGCTTGGGAGTTTTTGGACCACTGGGTTACTCTACAAGCCCAGTATCTGCTGATGCAGGAGGAAGAGGAGCTCTGTGTGTGTGTGGGTCTGTGCCTTCCCCCAAACCCCCTCAGCCACACTCATCCAGCAGAGGGAAAAGGGTCACACAAAGAAGGGGTGTATCCCAGGAAAACAGCTTTTCTGTGTGTCCCCCAATAAATCAGCTTTTCTGTGTGTCCCCCAATAAATCAGCTTTTCTGTGTGTTCCCCAATAAATCAGCTTTTCTGTGTGTCCCCCCAAAAAACAGCTTTACTGTGTGTCTTCCAATAAAACAGCTTTTCTGTGTGTCCCCCAATAAATCAGTTTTTCTCAGTGTCATCAATAAAGCAGCTTTTTCTGTGTCCCCCAGTAAAACAGCTTTTCTGTGTGTCCCCCCAAAAAAGCAGCTTTTTTCTGTGTGTCCCCAAGAAATCAGCTTTTCTGTGTCCCCTCTGAAGGTACAAAATGCCACGGGCTGTGTCTGCTGCCAGGCAGAGCAGGTATATTCTATTCCTATGCAGAATTTCCTGGTGCTGTGCCAAAGGGTGGAAGTTTATACTTAAGATTCACAACAGCTGTTTCAAGTGCCTCTGTCTCGTGCCAGCCATACCACCTGAATGGCCAAGGGATATATATAAAACTTCAATTATTTTTTGAATGTTTGTTGTTATTCATTTGGAGACAGATGAGAGGAGATTCCTCACAAATGATGTAACCTATGCAGACTGTTATTTCCAACAGTGTGAGCTGAAAAATTAGGGAGGAAAAACCAGGTCAAACTGAAACTTTTCTTTTTTTTTTTTTTCTTTTTAAGTGAGACAAAGTTCTAAGTGGAGTGATTTGGGTTTACCAGAGACATTTAGTTCACTCTGCTAAGGATTTCTTTAATTTCTTTAAATACATGGGATTTCATAGGGAGAAAAAAGAGAAATAGAAGTTTCAAAAGTAAAAAACAGTTATGTGATGTGTAAAAAAGTCTCCCTCAACTGCCTATTTGTCAGTTGAAATTGATTTGAGCATTGAACCTTCAATCCTGTGGCAGTTTTGTGTTGCTGCCTGTCTGCATTGCTGATGGAAACTTTTCTGGAGCCCAGGGATGGTGCAGAGCCCAGGGATGGAGCACAGCCCAGACCTTGTCCCTGTCCCACCATTCCTGCTGCCCCCTTTATCAGAGGCTGAGCCCTGGCTGATGGAGCAGAGCTCAGAGCTCTGTTTCCTTTCTCCTTTGGCATTTTAAATCACAGTGCCTGTGTTAAGGTGCCAGCCCAAGGACATGTTCCACACTGAGTGTCCTCCACTGTCCCCATCCTCAGCAAGGTCTGGCACATCCTGGGGCTCTGTGGCCACCAAGACCCGTGGGTTTAGTGCTTCCTGACACAGACCAGCCAAGCTGCGAGCTCTGGGCTGGTGGTGACCAGTCCCTGCCTGTGTTTGCTGTGGGTGGGACTCGTTTCCAGCCAGGAAATCACGGAAAGTTGAGTCCAAGCAGTGCAGTGTGAAGGTGGCTGCCACCTGCCTGGGCAAGGGCTGGTCCCCAGCCCTGGAGCAGACTGAGGGGAACTGACTGTGTGCACATCCCAGGGGAACTGTGTGCACATCCCAGGGGCTGGAATAGACTGAGGGGAACTGTGTGCACATCCCAGGGGCTGTTCAGATTGAAGGGAACTCTGTGCACATCCCAGGGGATGTTCAGATTGAGGGGAACTCTGTGCACATCCCAGGGGATGTTCAGATTGAAGGGAAGTGTGTGCACATCCCAGGGGATGTTCAGATTGAAGGGAACTGTGTGCACATCCCAGGGGATGTTCAGATTGAGGGGAACTGTGTGCACATCCCAGGGGATGTTCAGATTGAAGGGAACTGTGTGCACATCCCAGGGGATGTTCAGACTGAAGGGAACTGTGTGCACATCCCAGGGGAACTGTGTGCACATCCCAGGGGATGTTCAGATTGAAGGGAACTGTGTGCACATCCCAGGGGCTGTTCAGATTGAAGGGAACTGTGTGCACATCCCAGGGGCTGCCAGGCTGCAGGACCCGTGCCTGAGCCACAGGAAGTGTAAGTGAGTTATGCTGGGATTGGGAAACAACCCATTGAGTTTCCCAAGCCACATCAAACCCAGCTAAAGAGAGATGAATTGGTCTGCTCAGGCCTAAAGGATAGAAAACACTGCCTTTGTTTGGAAAAAAACAACCACAGCGGCCAGCAATAACAGAAGATGTAACCGCAGCAAAGGCTCTGCTGGGAGTTCCCTCCTGGGCTCAGCATCCCGGCCTTTGCTGGGAGGGAGGGAGGGATGTCCTGGGTCAGGACAGCGTGGCCCAGCTGGGGGAAGCACTGCAGGTGATGCTGCCGTTCCCCTTCCCAGCTCAGGGCTTGCTCCTCCCCTGGGATGTGTTTCCAGTGCCTCGTGCAATCCCAGCCTTGCAAGGGCCATTTTTTGTCTGCTGAAGGGGAAATTCTGAACCTGCTTTTGTCCCCAGTGAATGCAATGAGCTGTGGCAATCATGGGAAAAATTTGTACTTGAGAAATTTCACCCCAAAGCTTTTCAGCTTGGGGATCCAGGGACATGTGCCAGTTAGGAGGTGACCATGGCTAACTGAGAGGTGACCATGGCCAGTTGGGAGATGACATTGGCCAACTGGGAGGTGACCATGGCCAGCTGGGAGATGACATTGACCAACTGGGAGATGACACTGGCCATTTAGGAGGTGACCATGGCTAACTGGGAGGTGGCCATGGCCAGCTGGGAGGTGACATTGGCCAACTGGGAGATGACACTGGCCCATTGGGAGGTGACCATGGCCAGCTAGGAGGTGGCATTGGCCAGCTGGGAGGTGACCATGGTGCCCATGGCCAGCTAGGAGGTGACCATGGCCAGCTGGGAGGTGACCATGGTGCCCATGGCCAGCTAGGAGGTGACATTGGCCAGCTGGGAGGTGGCCATGGCCCAGGCCTGGAGCTGCTGCTCCAGAGGGATTTGTGAGCTGCCAGCAGCCAGAGGGAAGGCCATGGTTTGCAGGGATGGGCCACGGCCCAGCAGCAGGGCCCGAGTTCCTGGGAGGTAGCACATGTTACTTTGATCAGATGATCGGATTTGCATGAATCAGAATGTAAAAATCTTGGCTGGGCTTTACAAAGGAGTCTAGAGAAATGAGCTGCCTCTTTATCTGTGGATCTGACACGAGCACGGAGTGAAAACCCTTCCACTCCTCGGTGGGACCCTTTTCCAAGGAGACCCAGCAATGTGGAGCTTGGATGTTGTTTACAGCCATGGCAGGCTTTGGGGCTGTGATCATCTCTGCTCCAGAGCTTTCAAAAGGATAAAATGAGCCTCCTATTATAAGGACTGAAAATAATCCTAAATGAATAACACACATGCAGCTTTCACAGGCACACATTTCTGAGCCATTGGAAATGTTGGCACATGCAAACAAACAAAAACACATGTCCCAGGCCTCTGGTTTTCATAGATTTCTGCATGCCATGACATTTGGGGGGATGGCATTGCCAAGAGCTAACGAACCAGATTCCCAGGCTTGACTTGCAGAGCTGGCTCGGGGATGCAGGGACAGAGAGGGGAGGTCTTTGGGCTGGGGACAGGCTCTGGGGACCAGGGCACTGCACAGGGTGCCTGCCCGTGGGGGGACAGGCAGAGGGGAGGGCTGAGCCCCACGGGGCACGGTGGGCAGCGGGGAGGCTCCAGACAAAGGTGGGCACTGGGGAGGCTCTCGAGAGGCAGCCTGAGAGCAGGGATCTGAGACCTGGAAGGCAGAGAGGTGATGGAGAGCAATTCCTTGGAAACCCAGAGCTGATGGCAGTGCCCAGAGCACTCGAGAGAGTCTGGGTGAGCTGCCTGCCTGTGGCTCCATCTGATCCTACAGCTGCCGTGACAGTGACAGTGACAGTGGCATCACACCAGAGCCAGCACCAGCCTGTGGGGACCCTGAGGGCGAGGGACAGGGACCCTGCACGTGCCCAGAGCTGGCAGAGAGCTGGGCTGTGCCCTGCAGAGCAGCTGCTGCTCCCACAGCTCGTGTGCACCCTCCCTCTGCCTGTCTGGATTCCTTGGGAAAGGTAAAACACCGTTTCCTGCAGGGTCAGATATTTTGGAGGGGGAAGAAAGCAATTTGTGCCTGTGTTGTCTGCCTGATCAAAAGTGTTACCGGACTGAGCTACACAATGTGCACTCTTTAAACCGGGCCCAATTAGCCCTTCTTGCTAATGCTGAGCTTCATTCCTGGGAGACTGCACTGGGAGAGCTGTTATGACTTTGTGATTGTGCACATACCTTTATGTGCTTTCATTCTTAATCCCCTTTTTGCAGAAGCCAAAAGGTCTTCCAGCCAAAAAGGAAATCAAAACCTTTTGTTGGCTGCTTCATAAGAATTAAGGGTGGGATGAAGGTTGTAGCAGGATCTTAATTAGCCATTGTAAATAACGAGAGCGGCAGTGCCTGCAACCATATACCACCTTGGGTTGAGATATTGTCAGACCACACAAAGCTAGGTGAATGGGCAGCACAATGGCAGATAAAATTCACCCCTGATAACTGCAAGGCAAGGCACGGAGAGGAATAATTCGAGCTGTGCCTGCACTCTGTCGGGCTCCACGTTAATTGTAATCATTTGCACTCTCAGAACGAGCCCAATCACTGCCACTCCGGGCCTTTTTTCCTCTGTGCTGTTGTGAGAGTGAAACAAAACGTGAGCACGGTTAAAGACAGGGATGTAAAAGGTTCCCTAATTCCTGTCTGCTCACAGCACAGGTCCGGAGGAGACCCTGGCTAACACGCCAAGCTTCTCTCTGGATATCTGATCTCAAAAGGGGATGTAGTGGAAATAATAAGTGTTCAGAGGCTGACAATGGAAATACTTAGAGGCCTGGTGAGGGAATGCTTTATGTAGGTATTGAAAGGACTGTGTCTGCTTCATTTAGAGACAGGAAAGTAATGAATAGTCTAGACTGCAGAGAAAGTAAATTGGGATCTCCCACTCACCTGCTCTCCCAACACAGAGAAATTCAATGAAAGGCAGCAAATGTCAAAACTGCTGAAAGAGAGGAGTTCTTGACTTGGGGAAAATTAACATGTAGCATGGAAATCAGCTTAGGGCTCAGACAGTGGGAGCCTGGGGAGCAGCCTCGGAGGGGCAGAGCATTAAATATCTCTGGAGAGAGAATGAAGTGACTCCACATGTGCTCCGAGTCCTGGCCCTGTCCTGTGTCACAGGGCTGCTGTTCTCACACTCCTGTGCTGGCTGGAGGAGCAGCAAAGACTCTCCATGGTGGCCTTGCAGGACACTTGTGGGGTCCATCCTCGGATTTTTACCTTTCCATCCCCACCAGAAGCTCCACAGGCTCCTCTCTCCAAGGAGACCTTTGCCCATTGGCAGCCCTGGTTGCAAACCCTTTTCTTTCGGTGTTTTTTAGGTTCCAAGGCCCTTCCTGTGTCACATAGGGACCATCCCATTTGTTCACCTTGGAGCAGTGTGGGATGTGGCAGGGATGTATGGATGTGTGCCACGAGAGGAGAGGAGATGAGAGGAGAGGAGAGGAGAGGAGAGGAGAGGAGAGGAGAGGAGAGGAGAGGAGAGGAGAGGAGAGGAGAGGAGAGGAGAGGAGAGGAGAGGAGGAGAGGAGAGGAGAGGAGAGGAGAGGAGAGGAGAGGAGAGGAGAGGAGAGGAGAGGAGAGGAGAGCTGTCCTACCCCAGCACTCAGACCTTGCCCAGCCCTCGCTGCCTTTCACATCAGCCAGGCAGAGACCACAAGAGGTCCCGTCCTGCAGGTGGAGAAATTGGGATTACTCATCTGTTCTCACACATGACAAGTTTTGCCCTCTGTGTTTCACAGCCTGATCCTAAAAGCTCCTTGCACACATTTGGGCTGAGATCTGCCTGGCTGTGGCTGTGCCCAGCTGTGTGCCCAGCTGTGTGCCCTGCCCAGCTGTGTGCCAGCTGTGGCTGTGGCTGCTGCCAGCAGACGCTGCTGTGGGTGGTCTGAGCGTGGCCTGAGGTTCCCTAATCTCGGATCTGCTGCTGCAGCCAGGTGAGTCAGGGCTGGAGGTTTGCTCTGTACCTGTGCAAGGTGTGAACCCAGACCGTGGCCAGCTCGTGAGAGAACACGGTGAGGGCAGAGCCTTGCTCCTTCCAGGCCCCTCCAGACACGGGGTGGCTTCACTTGGTGCTGCCACCAGCTGAGCCACAGGGCCAGCAAAGCCCCTCTCCCTCTCAGGGCATCACTGCCCAGGTGCATGGAGCAAGGCAGAGCCCACGGGCTCAGGAGGCAGGAATCACCTCCAGGAAGTGCCTGACTTGGCAAATGAACCAAAACCCTGCCCTTGGGTGGAATTCATGACATGTAAATTTAGAGGTGACTTCTGTGTATCGAGGGAGCAGTGGTGCAGTGAATTCCCTGTGGTTGGGCTTCATTAAACACCTTCCCACCCCACCAAGGGGCTCCTGCAGCAGAGCAGCAGCCAGAGCCTCTCCTGCAGCCTCCCAGCCCCAGGGAAAAGGGGCACGCAGCCCTGGGACACGCACCCAGCTCCAGGGGGGCTTTGGCACTGAGCAGAGGGGAGCAGGGACACCCGAGGCAGCCCTGCTGCTGGCTCTGTCCTGCTCAAAGGGGTCAGGAAATCACTGCTCCAGGAGAAACTACACCAAGTCCTTGAACACGGCAGAACAAACGGAGCAAAGGAGTGTGCAGGATAAAAGATGAAAAGGCATTTGGTTTGCAGAGCAGTGGTGGTGGGTGCAGGTGGAAATGTGACTGTGGCTGGAGGTGAGAGAATCAGGGGAGGGCTGTGCCCCTGTGTGCTGGCAAACACCTGAACTGCAGCACTTTGTTCCATTTCCTCCTTTGGGGAGTGCAGGATCAGCTCCACAGCTGCCAGGCAGCCTCTCTGCTCTTTGGAAGGTGCAGCTGGTTCCAGGAACGGCATCTTCCTGGAGGGCACAGGGACACCCACCGGAGATGCTGGATGGGAGATGGAGGGGACAGGGGGACGTGGAGGGGACAATGGGAGATAGAAAAGACAATGGGAGATGGAAGGGACAATGGGAGATGGAAGGGACAATGGGAGATGGAGGGGACAGGGGGACGTGGAGGGGACAATGGGAGATGGAAAAGACAATGGGAGATGGAAGGGACAATGGGAGATGGAGGGGACAGGGGGACATGGAGGGGACAATGTGAGTTGGAGGGGACAATGGGAGATGGAGGGGACAATGTGAGCACCCATCTGCACCCACCCTCCCTCGGGTGGGGTCCCTTGCTCTGCTGTATCTCAAGCACATTCGGAGTCCTGCACGGATATTAGGGGTAAATTGCATCAATTATCTCCCACCACCTCTGTTGAAAGTGGTACTTAATCCTTTCCTTTAAACCTTTTATCTGACATTAAACGGTCATTAGTTTAAAAGAAAAAAAGTTAAGCTGACTCACTTTCCAGCTGGAAAAACCTTTATAATTGCACCGAGGTATGTACTGATAACATTGTTTTAGGGAACAAACAAAAAACACCATCGGTTTTGTCTTCATTATTTTTCTGGGCAAATGAATTAAACAAACAGGATCACTGGTTTGTAACTTGTGGGCACATTATTGTGTTTACTATTAGACCTTCCTGGAAATTTCCCGAGTTAGAAGAAACATTTAAATTATAACCAACTACACATTTCTGGTGGGAATCTTTCCCAGTCATAAATAATAAGAAAGTCTTTAGGCTGATGAGGAGGAATTCAGCTTCATCTCCCCAATATTTTCAGTCAGGCCCAGGAACTCAAGACCCTGCTGCTCAGGAGGTGAGGAGGGATGGTGCTGGGCTCCAGGGGGATCCAGGGGTGCTGTTGGGATCCAGAGGGATCCAGAGGGATCCAGGGATGCTGCTGAGATCCACGGATGCTGTTGGGGATCCAGGGGGATCCAGGGATGCTGTTGGGATCCAGGGATGCTGTTGGGATCCAGGGATGCTGTTGGGGATCCAGGGGGATCCAGGGATGCTGTTGGGATCCAGGGATGCTGCTGGGATCCAGGGGGATGCAGGGATGCTGTTGGGGATCCAGGGGTGCTGTTGGGATCCAGGGATGCTGCTGGGATCCAGAGGGATCCAGGGATGCTATTGGGATCCAGGGGGATCCAGGGATGCTGCTGGGCTCCAGGCTGTGGGTGCAATGGTGGAAGCAGCAGACCTGGCTCACCTGCCTGTGCTGCTCCATGCACTCCTGGGCTGTTTGCATCAGTAAAGAACGACTCTTTGCTCACCTGCAGCTACACCTGCACCCAACCCTACCAGCAGCACCACTGCTGCTGCTGCTGCCCGTGCCTGCCAGGCTCTCCACGTCGGCCCGGGGTTTATTGAGGCTTTTTGGGGCTTTGCCCGGCATTCGGCACAGCAGGGGCTTTGCATGAGAAAAGTCCCGGTAAGTCAGGGAAGGGCAGCACAAAGCAGGAGAGAGAAGAGGAGCGGGAGCCCCTTCCCTGTGCACAAGAGCTGCTGCGAGAGGCTCCTGTTTGCATAACCAAGAGCTCGGCTTTCGCTGTCTGCCTGACTCATTTATGCTTTTCTGCAGCTCCGAGCCCCAATCCAGCCAGACTTGACATTAGCAGATGCCAAATGAATATTTGCACAAATGTTCACCAGCGAGTTTTCGTGCCGCTCCCTCCCTCAAGGTGGCAAGTGTGGGTGTGGAGAGCTGCCCTGCCCCTGTTTGCGAACATGTCCCTTTGAACTCCCTGGCGGGGAGGGTGAAAGAGAGGGGAAAAGGTTTTCCAAGCGAGAAAATAAAAATAATTAATAAAAAAAAAGTCATCTGAACAGGTTCCAGCCTGTGTTATTTTGTTGTTAACCCAGAAACCTGTGGATACTGAAATCTGGGAAAGGAGTGGAGGAATGGAGCCTCAGTGAGAGCGGGAATGTGGTGAGAAAGAAAGCAAAGCCCAAAACCCCTCAAATCGTGACTGTGCTTTGTTGATATGAAAATTAGACACATAGAAATTGGCGAGGAAATCTCCTGTTTCTCTCAGGGCGCTGGGGGAGGAGGAGGCACTGACCTTCGGAAAGGAGAGCTCTGGCCACCCCGGGGAAGGTGGGAAGGAAGCGAGGGGTGATGTGATGACTTTAATGCAGAATAGGAACATTAATCCTAAACTGCCTCTTGGGCTGCTAACATCCTCCTTGGTGCCCAAGGGGTGCCCGCAGCCTGTCCGGGCACAGGGAGCCCTGCCCGGGCTGGGGAGGGCACGGAGGGCACAGGGGGCAGCTCAGGGGAGCTCAGGAGCCCAAACTGCTCACCTGGGCTGGGCACAGCACTGGGGCTTTGCCACGCACAGGGAATCGCGGGGATTTGGTGGTGGGACCAAATCGGGAGCAGGACGGACCCTTCTCCTTTCCCCTTCCCCTTTCCCCTTTCCCCTTTCCCCTTTCCCCTTTCCCCTTTCCCCTTTCCCCTTCCCCTTTCCCCTTTCCCCTTTCCCCTTCCCTTTTCCCCTTCCCGTTTCCCGTTTCCCCTTCTCCTTCCCCTTCCCCCTTCCCCTTCCTGTTTCCCTTTTCCCTTCTCTTTCCCCTTTCCCCTTCCCCTTCCCCTTCCCCTTCCCCTTCCCCTTCCCCTTCCCCTTCCCCTTTCCCCCTTTCCCCTTCCCCTTTCCCCTTCCCCTTCCCTTTTCCCCTTCCCCTTTCCCCTTCCCTTTCCCCTTTCCCCTTTCCCCTTTCCCCTTTCCCCTTCCCCTTTCCCCATCCCCTTCCCACCCCCCTGAGAGGCTCGGGATGGAGGCAGGATCCACCACCCCTCCCAGCCCTCCTGAATTTCCAGCTGGGCTCTCCCCGAGCCCGGCAGTGGGAGCAGAACGCCCGAGGAAGGAAGAGTTAAGCAGCCCTGGCAGCGCTCCCTGCCTCCCCTCCCCAGGCTCATCTAGCAGATGGGGGAAGCACTAATTATCCCCGAGGAGTGGTGGCTGTGTGCTGGGGGTGATGCTGGCCTGGAGCTGTGCCACGAGCCCAGCCAGGGTCACCCGGGCCATGTGGTGGCACCAGCCTGGCACAGCCTGGCAGGAAGATGCTGCAGCCAGCCCCGTGTGCGGGAATGGCAGCAAGGGCTGCAAAGAGGCTTGGCTTTTCTCACCTTGCTTTGGGCACACTGATATCCCCAATTCCCCCCAGGAATTCCCGAAAGAACGAGTAGTTTTTAACCACTGCATCTCATCCCTGCAGGTAACTGGGAAGCTGCTCTGGCAGGGACTGTTTTGGTAAAAAACAAGCAAACAAATAAAACTCCATGGGTTTAGCATGTCTGAGATGGCAGAGGTGCCTTGTCAGCAGGCAGCTCGTCCCTGGGGTCTGCAGGGACGGGTTCCAGTCCTGTTTTTGGAGTGGGGGTCTGCAGGGACGGGTTCCAGTCCTGTTTTTGGAGTGGGGGTCTGCAGGGATGGGTTCCAGTCCTGTTTTTGGAGTGGGGGTCTGCAGGGACGGGTTCCAGTCCTGTTTTTGGAGTGGGGGTCTGCAGGGACGGGTTCCAGTCCTGTTTTTGGAGTGGGGGTCTGCAGGGACGGGTTCCAGTCCTGCCTTTGGAGTGGGGGTCTGCAGGGACGGGTTCCAGTCCTGTTTTTGGAGTGGGGGTCTGCAGGGACGGGTTCCAGTCCTGTTTTTGGAGTGGGGGTCTGTGTGTGCCCCTCCCTGTCCCCCAGCTCCCTGCCCTGCTCCAGGCCCTGCAGATGAAAGCTGCGTTCCAAACAAAGCATTATTGATTATTATCCCCTCGAATTTCAGAGCGGGCTTGCATTTCATGTACACGCCACAGTGCATGGGCTTGCTGAATAAATAACACATGGGAGCTTGTTCGTATGCCGAGTCAATAGGGAGCTGTCGGCTTTCATGCCATTTCACACATTTTTTCAGCTAGCTCAGCAATCCAAATGCAAAAATGCAGCAAGCAGGGACATCGTGTTTATTTCTGACAATCCCTGGAGGGGGCTGTATCCGTAAACCAATGAATGGATTACACTCATCCATAGATGATGGGGTTTTTTCCATCTGTGACAGATATTATATGGAAAATCTCCATTTAATATCTGATCCAAGAATAATTCAATACAAGTGAGTAATATAAGTTAAAAATGCTGTAAATTCTGCTTAACTCCTTCAGGGTGGGAGGCAGAAGCTGGTGGAATGGAGCTTGTGCATGGGATGTCCACTCAGAGACCTGACATCCACACAGCTCTGAGCAGCACAGCCTGTCACCAAGCGACCAGGTTTGGACCCTGCTGAAGGACATCCCAAAAACCTGGCTGGGGAATGAAGGAGGGCTCAGGAAGGCAGAGGTTGCAGGTGGATCTCAGTCAATGTTGTCATGATGGTCCAGAGTCCTGGAATCAGAGAATCACAAAATTATTTCAGTTGGAAAGGACCTCAAAAATAATTTCATTCCAACCCCTGCCATGGCAGGGACACCTCCCACCATCCCAGGCTGCTCCAAGCCCCAATGTCCAGCCTGGCCTTGGGCACTGCCAGGGATCCAGGGGCAGCCACAGCTGCTCTGGGCACCCTGTGCCAGCCCTGCCCGCCCTGCCAGGGAACAATTCCTGCCCAAAATCCCATCCAGCCCTGCCATTCCCTGTGTGCTGTCCCTCCATCCCCTGGCAATCATCTCTCTCCATCTTTCCTGCAGCTCCTTCAAGGCCACCCTGAGCTCAGCCCAAAGCTTCTCCTGTGCAGGTGAACAATCCCAGCTGTGCCAGCCTTTCCTCCCAGCAGAGCTGCTCCATCCCTCTGCTCATCCTGGAGCTTCCTCTGGCCTGGCTCCAGCAGCTCCAGCTGCTCCCTGTGCTGGGGCAGCTCTGCAGGTGGGCTCTCACCTGAGCACAGGGGCACAGGGGCACAGTTCCCCCTCCCCTGCTGCCCACAGTGCTTTTGATGCATGATATGGATACAGATGATATAGACAGATACAGAAATATATACATATACATGCCTGTACACCCATAAATACACACATACACACCTAGAAATACACACACACATAGAAATACACACAGAAATACACACATTATACACACACAACCATTATACACACACATACACACCTAGAAATACACACAGAAATACACACAACCATTATACATACACATACACAGAAATACACACAACCATTATACATACACATACACACACACATACACACAGAAATACACACATTATACACACACAACCATTATACATATACACACACCCCCATTATACACACACATACACATAGAAAACACATACATCATTATACAGACACATACACACATACACATAGAAATACACACACAACCATTATACAGACACATACACACATACACATAGAAATACACACTCAACCATTATACAGACACATACACACACACATGGAAATACACACAGAAATACACACAACCATTATATATATACATATACACCCATTATACACACACAACCATTATACATACATACAGAAATACACACAGACATATACATACACATACACACCCCCATTACACACACACACAGAAAACACACACACACATTATACACACACAACCATTATACATGCATATACCATTATACACACACATACACACAGAAATACACACACAACCATTATACATACATATACACACACATTATACACACACAACCATTATACATGCATATACCATTATACACACACATACACACAGAAATACACACACAACCATTATACATACATATACACACACATTATACACACACAACCATTATACATGCATATACCATTATACACACACACAGAAATACACACACAACCATTATACATACATATACACACATATTATACACACACAACCATTATACATACATATACCATTATACACACACATACACACAGAAATACACACACAACCATTATACATACATATACACACACATAGAAATACACATACAACATTATACACACACATAAACACACATACACACACAATTACACACCATTACACACACACAGAACCATTATACACACACATACACACACCCATTACATATACATGCTCATTATACACACACACACACTGTTATACACACACCCCATTATACACACACCCCATTATCCATACACACAGTTATACACACACATACACACACCCATTACATATACATGCTCATTATACACACACACACTGTTATACACACACCCCATTATACACACACCCCATTATCCACACACACACACACAGTTATACACACACACCATTATTCATACACACACACACTGTTATACACACACACACACACACACATACACACACCCCATTATCCATACACACACACACACTGTTATACACACACACACCCCCATTATCCATACACACACATATGTGTGTGCCTCTCTGCATTCACTGGGCCCCCCCAGCATGCCAAAGCTTTTGTCCTTGACCCAGTGAGGAGCAGGAGAGGAAAGGCAGCAGATGGGTGCAGACAGAGAGCGAGCACAGGGAGAGCTGAGCCAATATTGCTCACTGTGATAGACAGTGGTCTTAGCACACCAGCAGCCTCCTGCAGTGCTGCTTGCTGTCACATTGTGGTGGATATGCTGGCAAGGGACGCATTTAAGGAGGAATGTGAAGAGTCAGAGCTTGCTGCTGCTGGCAGGGATCCTCCTGGGGCAGGGGAGGGCACTGGGGCCCATGGGTGTCAGTGGGAAGGAGCAGGCACAGTGATTTATTGCTGGGAGTCCAGCTGAACTCAGTGTGTGCTTTACCTGCCTGGAGACTGGCTCTCCCTCAGATGAACTGGGAATGAGACCTGGGGCTGGCTGTGGGCAAAAATAAGGAGAGGACAAACAAAAGGTTTTGCTATTATGATCGAATTTCGTAGGGGATAGAGGCTGGGTAACATTTCCCCTTTTCATCCTGCCCCTCTGCATTCTGATATCCCTGAGTACCCAACCTTGTCCTGTCAGCCATGCACTCCAAATGACTGTGCAGAATTCAGGAATATTTTGGAACATATGTTCCCCCACCTCTCTGGGGCCAAGTATTTCCTTTTTTTTTTTTTTTTTTTTTTTTTCCCAAATACAAGGGAGGAAGTAGCTGATTAACACGTTCATTACTCATTTCTGGTACAGCACAGTCCAAACATCTCAGGTATAGCCCCTGATTTTTGTGGTGAGCACATTTTACACTCCCTGAGCAACAGCTGTGGAGCTCTTGGTTCTTGAGAAATGAATTCAATTTTGTGTCTTCCCAGTGAGCAAGAATTATATTGCCATTATTGTGGAGCAGATTTGGCTAAACCTGCTGCCTGGAAGATGCTTGGTGATGGTTAGAGCCCTGCCAGCCCTGGTGTGGAGGTTTATGGAGCTGTATAAAGTTTGTGTGTGTCCCTGTGCCTTTACTGTTCCATCAGTGAGCAAAGAAAGAGGAAATCAGATTTGTTAGCAATAAAGTAGTGTACAATAGCTATTAAAATAGGGTAATTACATAATTAGCACGGCAGTGGTAACTCACCCAGCATGAACAACAGTAAAACAGGCTCCTGCTTCCCTCAGCCCCACTCGAGCTGGGATCCTAACAAAACTTCCAAAATGGTTATTTAGTAGAAACACACACGAAAAACTTAAAAGCCATCGTAAAACTGAGAAGGGAGGCCCAAAAAACCACAGGGAAGCCAAACACTTTCAAAGAAACAATAGTAAATTAGGTGTTAAAGATATAAAAGCCTGTTCCCTAACAATTTAATTAGGTAGCATGTCTGTTACAGACATTATGCTGCTGGTTTTGGAGCCCATGGCAGGGCCTCACAGCTCTCAATTCACACTAGCCCCCAAGAGAGGAGTTTGTTATGAAGGACTGATGGTTTTGCTCTACAGAAAAGTGTGATGGTAATCAAGTGAAAATGGCAGGTAGAACAAGAAATTACTATTTTTCTTTGCAACTTTCCTTGACATGTATTTACAGTAATTAAAAGCCCAGTTTGAGGAATAGTCCTGGTTTTAATTAGCACCTGCTTCAGTTTCATCTGAGCTCATTCCCTCGAAGAAGGATCAAAACAACAACACTTTGCTAGAACGGGCTGGAGTTTGAGCAGTGTGAGGTCAGGGATAGGGGATGAGGAATAAGGGATGAGGGATGAAGGATGAGGGATAAGGGATAAGGGATGAGGGATGAGGAATAAGGGATAGAGGATGAGGGATAGGGGATGAGGAATAAGGGATAGGGGATAAGGGATGAGGGATGAGGAATAAGGGATGAGGGATGAGGAATAAGGGATAGGGGATAAGGGATGAGGGATGAGGAATAAGGGATGAGGGATGAGGAATAAGGGATAGGGAATAAGGGATGAAGAATGAGGGATGAGGCTGCCCCAGCTCCTGTCCTGCCTGCAGGGCTCAGCCCTTGCCCTGCCCGGGCTCTCTTGGCTCCTCCTGCAGCCCCACAGCATCTCCTGAGCCTCCTCTGGCCCATCTGGAACCTGGCTGGTGGGATTCTGCCTCCACCCCAAAAAATGGGAATCCTGGTGCCTGTCACAGAGTCACAGTTTCACCTGGGCTGAGCCCTCAGTGACTTTTAAAGATTAAATTCGTGAGGTGGAAGTGGGGACAGGGGTGCCAGGGGAGGGAAGGGTTTTGCTGGTTGAGAGGCTGCTGTTAAAAGGAAGGGACAGTCCAAGTGCCCCAGTGGTGCTCAAAAAGTCACCCCATCCCTGGACACTGTGATAAAGCCTCTGCCTTTACCTCTGGGGATATAAAAATGTGGTTTTTCCTCCTGATGGCAGAGAGGGCTGCAGTTAATGGCTGCTGTAGAAAGAGGGGGATCTTGTGGGAAGACTCTCCCTGACCTCTTCTCAAAGGTAGGACACTGAGCAGTAATTCCTGCTGTGCTCAGGGCAATTTTCAGGGATAAAGTTTCCATCAGTGCTGCTTGATGGTTTGTTCTTCCATCACCTCCCAGCAGTGTTTATAGCCAGGAGTGGAGAGGCCATCCCAAGCCGAGGTGTCATTCCTTTTCAGTGGAGTTTCTTTGCTAAGAAACGAGGGCATGTCCCGATGGAGGCGAGCACAGAGCACAGATCCTGCGGGCAGCTCTCCGTGGGCTTGCAGGCTTTGCCCCAGTGGGATGTTCTGCCAGCCACAGGTGCTGCCCTGCCCTCAGCACACCACCCTCTGCTGCCCTGCATGTCCTCAGGGTGCCCCTCACCCAGCAGATCCCAAACGGGTGGCATTGCCACCAAATGACACCCAGCCTGCTGGAGAGCTGTGTCTGCTCCCTGCAGAAATCATCATCATCATCTTCAGCCACAGTTCAGTATTTGCCCACTCCGGGATGCAAACCCTGCCAGCTGCACAAGTCAGGTGTTCTCTCTGGGCTCCGAGCACCCCAGAGAGGGCTGACAGCTCCTCTGCAGAATTTTGGAGGCCTCTGAGCCTTCCTTGTCCCTTGTCCCTTGCAGATCTCTAGTGCTGTGCTCAGCTGGAAAAGGGAGGAGCACTTCACAACAGGACGGGTCTGCTGCCAGGGCAGGGCATGGGGGAAAGCAGCTCCTGGGGAAAAGCTGCTCCCCACAGCCCAGTCCCTGTCCTGGGAACATGAACCCATTGCTTTGTGTCTGGAGAATGAGCCTGGGCTGGAGTGCCTGTGCTCCAGGGAGGAGCTGCTCCCTGGGGCTGGGGCTGCTCCCTGGGGCTGGGCTCAGAGCTGGGCTCAGGGCTGGGCTCAGAGCTGGGCTCAGAACAGGCAGGGCTGGGCTCAGAGCTGGGCTCAGAACAGGCAGGGCTGGGCTCAGAGCTGGGCTCAGGGCTGGGATCAGAGCTGGGCTCAGAACTGGTTTCAGAGCTGGGTTTTAGTGCAGGCAGGGCTGGGCTCAGAGCTGGGCTCAGGGCTGGGCTCAGAACAGGCAGGGCTGGGCTCAGGGCTGGGATCAGGGCTGGGCTCAGAGCAGGCAGGGCTGGGCTCAGAGCTGGGCTCAGAGCAGGGCTCAGAGCAGGTTTCAGAGCTGGGTTTTAGTGCAGGCAGGGCCGGGTCTCAGGGCTGGGTCTCAGCCCAGGCAGGGCTGGGTTTCATTGCTGTTTTTCAGAGCTGAGTCTCAGTTCTGGGTCTCAGTTCAGTGTCTCAGTTCAGGGTCTCAGGGCTGTGTCTCAGTTCAGTGTCTCAGCTCAGTGTCTCAGTTCAGGGTCTCAGTTCAGTGTCTCAGTTCTGTGTCTCAGTTCTGTGTCTCAGTTCAGTGTCTCAGTTCAGGGTCTCAGTTCAGTGTCTCAGTTCTGTGTCTCAGTTCTGTGTCTCAGTTCTGTGTCTCAGTTCTGGGTCTCAGTTCTGTGTCTCAGTTCAGTGTCTCAGTTCTGTGTCTCAGTTCTGGGTCTCAGTTCAGTGTCTCAGTTCAGGGTCTCAGGGCTGTGTCTCAGTTCTGTGTCTCAGTTCAGTGTCTCAGGGCTGTGTCTCAGTTCTGGGTCTCAGTTCTGTGTCTCAGTTCAGTGTCTCAGGGCTGTGTCTCAGTTCTGGGTCTCAGTTCTGGGTCTCAGTTCAGGGTCTCAGTTCAGTGTCTCAGTTCAGGGTCTCAGGGCTGTGTCTCAGTTCAGGGTCTCAGTTCTGTGTCTCAGGGCTGGGTTTCAGCACTGCTGACCAGCAGGCTGCAATGGTCGGGCTCCTCTGAGCCCATCACCGCCCAGCTCAGCTGCAATGCTCACACAGCAGAGATCCAGTGACTTCTCTTGCTCTGCTATCCGTGTCCAGAATTTCTCCCCAGGCCACCGAGATTCCACTTCTCCTCCCAAAGTAGCTGGCAGCAGCTCCCCTCCCCGGGGAGCAGAGGCTCCTGCATTTCCATGCTGTTGTGTGTGTTGTTTGCAAAGAGCTTTGGAGTGAAATTCTTCTCACAAGGCTTTTTTTTTTTTTTTTTATTAGCACTTCATTGTTTTTTCAGCGCTGGAAACATAAGCTCAGCCATCCCGATGCTATTTTGGACCTCACACCTCTACTTGACCTAAGAAAACTAAGGACAGCTGCAAAAATACAAACAAACAAATAACTTAGAGCATTGGATATGCTTTAAACCACTAATGAGCTGAGCCTAACAACCCCCCTAGGAGGCATATGTTAATTTATCTGTTTTCATTAAGTCTAGTCTTCAGGTCCCCGATTTCTCAGTGTGGCAGGGTCCTCAGGGAGCCAGGGCTGGAGCTCTGGGGAGAGCTGGAGCTCAGAGCAGTTTCTGTGGCAGGGACAGTGTTAGGGTGCTGTGGTGGGACGTTGTGGGCACTGCACGTGCACAGAGCTGGCAGGATGCCCGGGATGGGGCCAGGTGGGAGGAGGATGGCACAGGTCACACGGAGCTGCCTCAGCCCTCGCTGGCACCGGGGGCTCCTTCCTGCCAGAGCTGCAAACCCCTCACTCCAGCTGAGCTCAGGTTTCCCACAGACGAGCCCTGAAATTGGGTGAAAATCAACCCCTGGAGAAGGGGATGGCAATGTTCCCCTCGTTGCTCTCGGTGTTACTGGATGTTCTGGCATAAACAGCTTGTTCCCCCTTCCCAGCTCCATTTCCCAGCTCGTGAAGCAGCAGTTATCCGTGACTTCACTCCAGATCTATTGCTCTGGGATTTGGGAAGTGCTGCCACTCCCTCAGCCCACATGGCTGCTGTGGGCTGGGGAGGAGCAGAATGGGCAGTAAACAGAGCTGTCACCTTGCAGGAGTGGCAGACGGAGCTGCCTGCAGTGCCCAGCCCAGCTCTGGCTCCTGGCTGTGACCAGGGCCAGGAGCGGGAGGAAAGCATCACCTGGGAGCAGAAACAGCACCACGAGATCCTCACCCAGCAGCTGAGATAGGAAAGCACAGGACACGTCCCTGCCCTGCAGCTCCTCTCCATAATTCCCGTGCTGGAGCTGCAGCAGCAGGCTCAGGGGCTGGAGGGGCTGTGCAGCCTCTCCTGCTCGCCCTGGGCTCTTGGATCCATGAGAAATCCAAATTGCTCCTCTTACCCTGGGCAGATGCAGCCACTGGGACTCAGGCCTGATGGTCTGAGCTGTCGAGGCAACGCTGATGATCAGGGGGGAGTTGGGATGATCAGGGGGTGTTGGGATGATCAGGGGGAGTTGGGATGATCAGGGGGAGTTGAGATGATCAGGGGGGAGTTGGGATATTCAGGGGGTGTTGGGATGATCAGGGGGAGTTGGGATGATCAGGGGGTGTTGGGATGATCAGGGGAGTGTTGGGATATTCAGGGTGTGTTGGGATGATCAGGGGGAGTTGGGATATTCAGGGGGTGTTGGGATGATCAGGGGGAGTTGAGATGATCAGGGGGAGTTGGGATGATCAGGGGAGTGTTGGGATATTCAGGGGGTGTTGGGATATTCGGGGGGTGTTGGGATGATCAGGGGGAGTTGGGATATTCAGGGGGTGTTGGGATGATCAGGGGGGAGTTGGGATGATCAGGGGGTGTTGGGATATTCAGGGGGAGTTGGGATATTCAGGGGGTGTTGGGATGATCAGGGGGAGTTGGGATATTCAGGGGGAGTTGGGATATTCAGGGGGAGTTGGGATATTCAGGGGGTGTTGGGATACACAAGGGACACTGATGCAGACACTGATACTGTGGAGAGGGGAGCCAGCAGTGCTCATTGCCCAGCCCCTCTCCAGACATTGGTGCTGTCGTGACAGGCAGCAGAACGGAGTCCACTGACTCCAAATGTCTTTTGATTGGAGAAATGAGATGGTAAAAATAGCAGCTTACTGTTGAGGAAAACTGCTTCCTGTCTGGGGCTGATTTCATCTCCCAGGCCAGTGCAGCTGTGGAACCACAGCCTGGCTCTGTCACTTTACCCTCTCCTTGTCCATGGTCGCTGCTCTCCAGTCACTGCAGTTCAGAGGGGCCTCTGCTCCTCAGGGCTCTGCTTCAGGAGAGCCAGCCTCAAATATCTGGGGCTCCACAGCAGCCCCGTTTGGAATAGATTATTTGTTTATTTGCACTGAGGTTGCCCTGAGAGGCTTCCTCGCTCTGCCAGGAAGTTCCCACCCTGTTTTAGTGATGACCTAACCTTCAGTCTGTAACCTCTGGCTGGGGGTGGGCACCATGAGAGGGAACTCGCACTGGCCCTGCCCTGGGTGGCCATTTCACAGCTGGACCCAGCTCCAGGGGAAAGGCTGGAGGGGATGGAGAGAGGAGCAGCTCACAGGCTGGGCACTCCCCTGGAATGGGATCCAAGGGCTGGAGCCAGCCCAGGTGCAGCAGAATGCTGCTGGGTGTGGAGGCAGAGGCTGAGGGAACTGGAACCGTTTGGTCAAGATGAACCTGGAGCCAGCTGATCCTTTAAATTGTCTCTCAGCCCAGGTTCTTCACCTCCTAGGACTGCAAGCCTTGGTGAAGTCATTTTATGGCTGATATCAGAACCCCCCTGGGACAGGACTGAATCCTTTTCTAAGGCCACCATTCCCCTGGGGGCTGCTGCCTTTGTGGGATGGCTCCTCTGTGGAGAGAAGAGTGGAGCCTTTGGTTTGGATCCCCTCTCATCCTGCCAGCGTGCCCTGGCCTTGTGCCACAGCCCGTGTGGCCACCACGCTGTGCCCCCTGCCCTGCCGGGTTGCCAGCAGAGCCAGGGAGGAGCTGCAGCAGCCCCGGGGCACCTGGAGGAGCAGGAGCAGCTCCGTGCCCTGGCCCGGGCAGGGTCCTGTCCACGGCCACTCGTGCTGTGCCTTCACCAGCCACAGTTTGCTGTGCTTTTGGAGCTGTGTCCTGGGGGTCCCAGCTGCTCAGCCTGTGGGGAGGCTCTGCCTGCTCAGAGTCACTTCAGTGCTGCACTTTCCTCACTTTCTTGTGTCATCTCTCTCAGTTTTGGTCAAACCACATTCAGATTTTCTTTTCTTCTTCCCATCTTAGGAGTAAAACAGCTCTGAGGATTTGTTCCACTGCAATCCCTCTTCCCAGAACAGGAGATAAATATTTCAAGCTGTGTTTGATTTGATTGAAGATCTAATTTCTGTTGCTGAGGTACATTTCCCTTGATGGAGGGCAGGCTCCATCACAGCCTGGTGATTCACCAAGGGCTGCTTTGCCACTTGTGGCTGTTGCAAATCTACCCTGGACCTTCCCACAGACCCAAGGGCTGCAGCTGGGCCAGGCTGGGCACCCATGGGAGCTGCTCAGAAGGTGGAATTTCCACTGGAGGAGAAGCTCTGACACTCCCCAGATTCAATAACTTTTGTTATGGAATCGAGATAAAAAGGCAAAATTTGGAAGTTTCCCACAAAACGTAAATTTAGGAACTGTTCAGAAAAGAAAGCCTTATTTAAATGATTTGTTCCTGCATTCCTATTATACAAAATCAGGAAAAAACAAAGACATTAGGCAGTGGGAGATCTAAAATCTCTAGAAGGTTTGAGTCAATATTCAGCTGTGTGCAGCAGTGGAATCAAAAAGCCCGGAATGAAAGGAAGCACGTCAATGCCATTGAGAGGAGCCATTGAGAGGTGATGAAACACCGTGTTTTGACATTCTCCTGGTGTAAAATTTCATTGAAATTGACAAACTGCCGAGAAATATTTTGATTTTTTTTTTTTTTTTTTAATAGACTTTACTGGATGAGAAATCGCTCGGTTGAAAACTTTTCAGCTGGCTCTGTTGCAAACTGAGTCACGGGCTGATGAGCAGCCCCTGTCAGTGCTGGGGAGGGCTGGGACCAGCCCAGCCAGGCTCAGAGCCCAGCTCATCCAACCCCATCGCCTGGGCCAGGCTCTGGCAGCCCGGGGTGTCCACTGGCCCCTCTGGACAGTGCACACTGCCCAAATTGTTACCGGGGCTGCCCTTGCAGACACCCACGAGCCAGGAGCCCTAAATCAGCCCTGAGCTCCAAGATGTAAGAGGTGGGAGGCAGTGACAGGAGCTGCTCCCTGGACAGACCTCCTGGAATTTGGGCTCGTGTCCCCTGCTGGACAGGCCCTGCCAAAGGGGAGCATCACATCTGGGCAGCTGCTGGCTCAAAGTGACCCTCATCTCCTCCGAGGTGACGTCCTGGGCACCCATGGCACCATCTGCTAACTCTGAATCCACTTTGTGCTGTGGCCAGCTTCAGAGTGAGAGCAAACAAACCTGCCAAATTACACAACTGCCTTGTAAACTATTCAAATTATACACCTGAAGTGCTAAAAAATAATAATAATTTAACACTTAAGACAGAGCTGTGAGTCAGAAAAATGTGTGCCCTGGTTTTGGGCACATAACCATGAGCTGCTTTGTCTCTAGGTGGAAAACTCAGCCCTGAGCTCTGGTTTGCAGTGAAGTGTTGTTCACTTCTGCTGACCCTGAGGAAGCTCTCAATGAACAGCTGCTCTTTTTTTGGTTTGTTTTCTTTTTTTTTTTTTTCATTTTTATGCTGATTTGCTGGGAACCTCTTGGATAACTTCTCCTGATTGCCTTTTGATGTGGACTGAAGGTTAGAGTCGGGCAGACCAACAAGTGATGGGCTGAAAAGGAGATTTTAGATGCACATGTGACAAATGCCAGGTCAGGAGGTCCCACCATCAGCCTCATCTGGCTTGATAGCCCAGGGCTGCTTTTAACAACCTTTCCCTTCTCTCTGGAGTCACTCTAACTTTTCCACAGCTCCAGGTATACAAAAAGCACCACTAATAGCAAGAAATAGGTAGGTAATTCGTAATAAATAATCTAAATAGCAATGCTGCCTTTTTTTCCAGTATGTCAGTTGTCTATATGAAAAAGTTGGATTTTTCTTTGAGAAACTTATTATTTGGAAGGTTAAAAAAAAAAAAATAAAATCTCTGAAACGAAAGGAAATGTTGGTCTGGAGCTTATTAGTGAGCAGTTTGTTGTTAGTGTTTGATAGTCCAAGTCCATGCGTGCACACAGCTCACATGGGCCTGATTAAATCCCCTAAAACCAGGGAGATTCCTGCTGGCACTGCTGGGCCATGGAGACTGGAATATCCAGAACAGGTTTCTCCAGTTTGCACCTGGCTAGAGGAATTCTTCATCCTTGCTGAGACTGCTCAGCATTGGCTGAGCTTTGGTCAGTTCAGGGCACAAACCTGACTGAGCTTTGGGCAGCGTCCCTGTCAGCTCAGAACTCAGCAGGGATTTTTCACAGGTTTTATGAAAACAGCTCCTTGGGCAGGGGAGAGAAGCCAGCCTGGTATTGAAAGGGCTGGAACTGTGTGGGATGAATTTTCTGAAAGTGCCTTTCCAGTTTCCAAGCCCAGTTCCCACTTTCCTTTCCTTCTCCTGTGTTGGTTTGCCCATGCAGCTCTCACTGCTGGCTCTGCTCCTGGCTCCTAAGCCCTGGCAGTGCCCAGGTGCCACCTGTGCCCCAGGGCCACCACAGGCGGGGTCACAGGTGCCACACCTGGCTGGGAGTGCAGTCCTGGGATGGTGCCATGGGTTCCATGGGCTCCCAACCCATTTCTGAACTCCCAGCTGGAGCTTTCCTGATCTTCAGGGAGCTACAAAAATCTGGTTCTGCAGCGTGAATTCCTTCAGCTGTCCCCAGGAGGGGGACAGTGTGGATTGAAGGTTAGATTTCACCTCAGCTCCGCTCTTTGCCCTCTGGAGCAGCTCCTGGGAGCTGCAGCAACATTTGGTGTCTTCTTAGAGATGGAAATGCTGAACAAGAGCAAAGGCCAAGGCTGCTTCTTGAAACAGAGGAAGCACTGAAAGGACAAACTGCTCTTGGAGAGGAAGGGACATCCCCTGCAGCCCAGGAAGGTGCAGGGGCTTGCACAGGTCTCTTCTGGCTCCTGATCTTTGTGCCAGCTCTGAGGCTTGGCTGTGACTCTGGTCGCCACCACAGCCACACTTGCTGGCTCTTCCAGGAGTCTCCCGGTTCACCCTCGTGATGGAAACTGTGCCTCGGCTGCTGCACCCGCTCGGCTTCCCCAGCACAGCCTGTCCCCTGCTCCCTGCAGCCCCTCCTGTCCGGGGACAGCGATCCCGCCTGCGCTGGGGCACATCTGGGACCGAGATCCGGGCATGGGAGACGAGTTCCAGCCTTTGCCTGGCACAGCCTGAGGTCTGCTCTGCTGCCCCAGCCCCTCCTGGGAGCCAGACCCAAAATCCTGCAGAGCCCAGCTCGCGTCTCCTTCCAGCCTTGTCTGCAAGGAGAGCACAGAGAACGGGGGAAGAGGAGGAGAATGGGGCATGGAGAAGGGATGAAGAGGAGGAGAATGAGGGATGAAGAGGAGGGGGAATGGGGGATGAAGAAGGGGGGAAGAGGAGGTGGAATGGGGGATGGAGAAGGGATGAAGAGGAGGGGGAATGGGGGATGGAGAAGGGATGAAGAGGAGGGGGAATGGGGGATGGAGAAGGGATGAAGAGGAGGAGAATGAGGGATGGAGAAAGGATGAAGAGGACAGGGAATGGGGGATGGAGAAGGGATGAAGAGGAGGAGAATAGGGGATGTCTTTTACACCAGAAAGAGGTGATATTTTCTTGGTGGAGTCAGTGCACACAAGTCCAAGGAGGGACTGAAAAACGGGGAAGGAACAGAGCCCGGCTGGCAGAGCTGTGCACATGGCCACGGGCTGGCCAGCACGGAGCGAGAGCTCTGTGCCATGGCAGGAGGCTGGCGTGGGATCATCCCAGATTATGAGTGCCTCTTGTTTTATAAGCAAGGTTCTGGGGGAGGAAATGTGTTCTGAAGTGCAAGTGGTGATTGTACAGGCACGCCGGCGATCAAGGCTGCAGTGGGTGGGCAGTCTGTGGGGGCTGCTGTGTTAACTCCAGCCAAGGAGAGGCACAGGCTTTCCAATCTCAGCTATCTCAGTTTCAGGGCTGCAGACAACCCATCAGGGTGTCATTAACAAGCAGTTACTCTGCTCTCAGTGCTGTGCTTTAAGGAAATATGTCAAAGGCATTTCTGGTGAGCGAGGGCTCGGTGCGATCAGATTGCTGCAGCCTTCTCACAGCATTCCATTCAGATTATAATACACAATACTTCAGACCCTGCTGTGTCCCATTACTCAATTATGAAATTGCTTTAGAAGTTGGAGCTTACTGATTGGCTCCCAATGATTTCATACCCATCATATTTCTGTGTTTGTGCTCTTGGGCTGACTGCTCTGTCTGCTCGGCTCGAGCCATTTCACTCCCGTGCTTCATGCACTTGCATATATTTTATACCTGTCTGTGTCATTAACTGACTCCCTCAACATGCTCTGCGGCTTCAAACCGGGCGGTGGAAGTGCACATTGCCTGTGAGGGCTGTTTTGGGGGCTTGGAGCCCTCCTGTCACTGCCTGAGGGGGGGGGAAGGGGCGGTGGGGCCAAGCACAGCCGAGTATGAGCAGGGAGCACAGTGGGGACAGCATGGTGGGGTGGCACCCGAATTTATTTGTGCACTTCTGCCAGTCACACTGAATCCTAAAGCACTTCTCCTCCAAGCATCACAACCATTTCATCTGCCAGCCATCACAACCAGCCTCTATAAAAATTAACTTTGTTCATGAATTACTCACAGGAGGAAGGAAGAAGTGGTATTGGTAGCTGGTGAGACCTGATTTCACGTGTCAGCTCTTTGCCCTCATGGAGCAAACCTTTCTCTCTGGTGGAAGATTTCCTGGAGAGAGGCACTGCAGCTTTATGTTAAACCAGGGATTTTACACCTGCTGGAAAGAAACCCCAGGAAACCTGAATGGATGTGGTTTGATTGTACTGAATGACCCGATTTATCCTGTCCTGTGGGAGAGGAGAGTGAACAAGAATGAAGTCAGGAGGATTCAGCTTGCACATCTTTGAGATGGTCAGTCCTGTTTGAACCCACCCGTGCAAGGTCCTGTTCTAAATTTAAAATTATGTGTTATGTGATGTAGTTTAGAGAGCCAAAATAAACTTGGGCTTTGAACTTTTCTAAAATGACTGCAAATATCACTTTGAGCACCTATTGTTAATCGCAGTGCTAATTTTCAGTAACATTTTGTACCATCCAAAACAAAAAAGCTGAGGCTGAAGAACTGAGCACCATGCACTTCCAGGGCCTGTTAGAATCAAACTCTGTGACATCTTCTAGGGAGATGCTGAGATTACAAAAAAATTCTGTGCAGAAATGTCCTTGGTATGCAATTAATATTCTGCCTCCTCTGTCAATGAAGGAATGTGATTCAGAGTCAGGGGAGCTGCTCAGGGGCTGGGTGGGTTTGGGAGCTGGGGATGTGCAGCAATTGGATGCCATTGACCTCAATCTGCTGTCCAAGGGGGAGAGGTTTCCTAAGAAAACCCCAGAACTCTGCTGGTCCCTCAAGAGCTTCCCTTGGGACAAACCCTGAAATCCTCTGCAGGTGAAGCCCTCGCTGGAGACATTTAGAGACGTGCCCAGATGGAGATGAATTCAGGACACTGCATCTGCCTGCCTTGTTTTTAAGGAATAGTTTCTTTCCCAGGATCAGTGTTTAGCGGTTTTTTTTGTTCCTCCAGTTCAGATTAGACCACCAGCAGGTTTGTTTCACCCTCTGGGTGTTATCAGGGAATTACTGGAAAGCAGCATGACTTTCTGTACCTTTGATGCTGTTAAAATGATAGCCCCCTCTGCCTACACAGGGATGTAGCTAGAAGGTCTTTAAAAGGTTTCAGCTCTTGGTTCCAAGATGAGTTAAGGCTTTGGCAATGGCAACAGGATCCTCTCACCTGCCAGCAGATAAGGATCATCATAAATGTTCACCATTCTGGGTTTGCTGTTCAGTCAATTGAACACTCAAAAACTGTCCAGCACTGTTCCATTTACATTTTCCCTTTCAGGGTTTCCCCTGGATGTGCTGGTTCTGACAACCTGCCACACCACTGGGTGCTTATCTTGCAGAGTTATTCCACGTATTTATTAACTCGTTGTGTTGACTTATTTAAATATTCTCTGCAGATGAGACATATGGCAATTGCTGGCCAGCTCAGTCTCAGCTGCTCCCCAGATCCAGCTGCTAATATCATTTCATAACTTGGCTCGTGCAGTTCAGATCTGCACCAAAAGACTCTGTTTTGAATTACCATTATATTTGATATTAATACTAAGCAAACTCACAGCTGTCCTACATTGCTGTTTCCACCCTCCCTGGAATTCAGCTCTCAGACACAGGACATAACACTCTTGTATGTCTGTCTGTCCAGCTTTCAGATGTGTGCTGGGCTCGTCCTGCCTGCAGCAGGGATGTGCTGATTGCACTGCAGTGTTCTCAGCTCCACAGCTCCGTGGCTTTCTCAGGGACAGGCCTAAGTCAGACCTGACCTGGAAAGCTCTTCCAGCAAAGCCACAGTGACTTTCAGCTGGGCAGCCCAGGAAAGAGTCCAGTGCAGGCATCCAAAGCCTGCGAGGGTGCTTGGGATGGGATTTCAGAAGTGTTCAGTCACCTAAAGATGAGGAATGGTGTCTAGCAGGGTTTTCCAAACCACACCGGGCCAGGTCCTCGGTGGGGTTGTGTGTCTGTCTCAGCAGGTCAGAGGAGTCAAGCTCTGAAGCACACTGGGCTGGAGGGCTCCATGCCCTGGGCACACCTGCACACCTGCACACCTGCACACCTGCACACCTGCACACCTGCACATCTGCACACCTGCACACCTGCACACCTGCACACCTGCACATCTGCATATCTGCACATCTGCACACCTGCACACCTGCACACCTGCACATCTGCACACCTGCACACCTGCACACCTGCACACCTGCACATCTGCACATCTGCACATCTGCACACCTGCACACCTGCACATCTGCACACCTGCACATCTGCACACCTGCACACCTGCACACCTGCACACCTGCACATCTGCATATCTGCACATCTGCACACCTGCACACCTGCACACCTGCACACCTGCACACCTGCACATCTGCATATCTGCACACCTGCACATCTGCACACCTGCACACCTGCACACCTGCACACCTGCACATCTGCATATCTGCACATCTGCACACCTGCACACCTGCACACCTGCACACCTGCACACCTGCACACCTGCAGGAGCACCAGCACCTTTGGAGCCTGGGGATGCTGAAATGTCAGCCTGGAAACCGAGCACACACCTTGGCCAGCTCTGGGGAATGGTCTCATTCATTTATTCTCTGCAGAACAAACCCTCCCAGCTCACCTGCACTCACCAGGACAGGCATTTCCAGCTTCTTCCATCACTGGGACTGCACAGAGCCCTCACCTGTGGCAATGACACTGCAGCCAGCTCTGGCACCCTGATATTCTCTTTTTCCCACAGAGGCAGAGCTGTTAGGGATCAAACACTTGGATTTCTGGTGCTCTCTGAGCCCTGGATGAGCAATGCTCACAGCCACCTTTCAGCCCATGGCTCAGGATGTGCTCAGGGCCCCAATTCTTCAGTTCAAGGGGAAATGTGACTCTCTGCTAGTGCACAGCTCAGCTCTTTCCAGAGGCAGGGGCTGGAGCCTGGACTCACTCAAAGCTGGGCATTGCTGTTGGTGACAGGCTAGCAGGTCACCTTTAATGATGGGAACAGGGAAAAGGTGTGACTGTGAATCCCAGCCTCAGCAGTGCCCTGGCACACCAGCAGGATCTCGGGTGGCTCTGGGGTGGGCAGCAGGCTGGCAGCCCTGGCACACTGAGATCCACAGCTCTGCCAGGAGCACAAAGCCAGCCCTGAGGGACACGTGGCTTTGAGGTGCACCTCACCTGGGACATTTCCAAGGTGCACCAGGATCCTGCTGTGCAGCTGAGAGCCAGCTCCTCGCCCTCCATCTCCTGCCTCCTCCTCAGAGAGGATCCAAGTTTATTTAATCTCAGATTTCTTGCTGAAAAACGCTCAGTGAGCATGAAATGCCTTTGAACTCCGGGGGTTTTGCTACTGCCTGTAACGGGGCTGGGAGCTCTGCAGCCACGGCAAACAGCTCTGCTCCACAGGGACAACGGGGGGCACTGGCTGTGCCCCAGGTGCCCTCACCCCATGGCACACGGCACACACCCAGCTCCTCCTGAAAGCTTTTCCAGACTGCAAACAGCTGGGAGGGATTGGAATCCATGAGAGAGGAGGGCCAGGACAGCCTGTGCACTGGGAGGAGAGGGGATTGAGTTGCTGAGTGCTGCAAAGATGCATACATCCTCCTAAAAAAACACTCCTGGTGCCAACGGGAAGATTCAGTGCATTGTCCAAACAAGCCAAGATCCTTATGAAAACCAATTGCTCTGGTCTGTGGGGCTGCTCTGCTGCGGTGCCCCCGGGGCAGCAGATGTGCTGCGGTTTGGGAGAGCTGCTGCAGCCAGGGCTGGGGGGGCTGGAAGGGACCGAGCTGAGCAGAGGCAGGGCATCCTGTGCCACACGAGGCTGTGCCATGGCCCCGGGCTCCTGAGGAGCCTCCACACTGCAGGAGGCACAGGAAATTCTCTGGGAATCCTTGGTGCCACCCACCTGAGGCACAGTGATGAAACAGAAGAACACAAGACAAAGCCCACATGCTATTTATTGTAATCTTTTCATTTGCCAGAACGCCATGAATAACAAAGACCATTTTGAAGAGAGAGGTCATGGTTTTATTAGGCTGGTGGTGGCAGAAGCAGCCCTCGTGCACCTGGAAGTTTGTCTGTCCTCCAGCTGTACTGGGCTAGCAAAGCCTCTCCTGCCCCAGCAGCACCACTGCTAGATAAGAAATAAACGTGATGCTTCTGGTGTGCTGCTCTGCTCCTCATGGCAGCAGGGCTGATCCCCCCTGGCTGCTGGGGACAGACAGGGTCAATGAGACTGGAACCAGCTCTGACATGTCTCTGGTGGATGTACTCATGTACATTTATTATTAGCATTCATTCACTACCTCAGCAAACAAAGAACCCTCTTCAAAAATCTATTGAAAGTGTATTTGAATATTTCCTTTATTCAGACTGCAGCACTAGAATTAACAGCACAAGCCAAAGAAAGGTTAGAACTTCTAGTGGGATGAGTAGAGATGCCAGTTCTGATAGTAAATGCATCAAAAATCAGGAACTGAGAAATAGGAATTCTTCATTTCCTGCTTTTTATTTGGCCTTTTAGCTCTCCCCAGCTCACATCTCCCCAGGGTCAGTGCTCATGTGCTCCTTTAGACACTTTTCCCATCTCCCAGCCCACGCTGCTCTCATCATGGCACAGAAGGGAGCCTGGAAGCTCCGTCTGGGGAAGAGCCTGCAGAAAGCAGAATGGTTCCAGACCAAAGAGAGCCAAGGTCTGTGCTGGGTGCTGGGTGCTGGGTGCTGGGTGCTGGCTGCTGGCTGCTGGGTGCTGGGTGCTGGCTGGAGCTCTCAGTGCTGTCCCAGGTGAGCACTGTGGGAACGTTTCCCCTGCAGGTGCTGTGCAGTGAGGATCCCGAGGGGAAGGTGTGTTTGGGAAGGGTTTGCAGGTGGCTGAAGTGTGACTGTGCTGGGAGTGCTGCTGGACACCAGACCTGCCCCATCCCCGGGGTGTCTCCCTCTCTGGGGAGCACTGGAGCTCAGTCCCTGCCCCTGCCAAGGGCTGCTGAGGGACACTCAACCTTTCACAGGCCAAGATTGCCATCACCGAGCAGAGGCTCAGCCTCAGCTGCCTTCTGTGAGCTGTGCTCCCTCATCTGAGCTTTAAGGCAAGCTCCAGCCTATCAGACTCTTGGCAGTAATTTCCACACCAGTTTGTTGTATTTGGACTTGAGATTCCCCCCTTGACCCCAAAAGTCACACTAAAATGCTAAAAGTATTTTCTTTACTTGCTAAAGAAAACACAGAGGGCTTTATTTAGTTATTCAGAGCTGCTCAGCCGTTCTCCAGTCACTTCATGATTTCCAGAGATGCTATCTGTGCTGTTGTCTCCCAGCTCAGGCTGCTCAGAGCAGCTCAGAGGGGAAGGAAAGCTGTTACATTTCATTGTCCTCAAAAGAGGGGAGAAAAATCCGACTGGTGCTCCCAACCCAAACAACTCTGCTGCCTCGTGCATTCTTGACAGCCAGGAGAGCTCCCTTGAAACCGTCTGCAGCCTTTAACTCCCTTCTAACAAGTTGGCCATTCCCATAGAGAAGATTTTTTCTCCATTGATTTATGAGCTTTAATTTATATGCAAGCCTGGAATACTTGCTTTGGGAAGAGTTCTACCTCTGGCCAAGCAGGGCTGAGATGCAGAGCTCTTTGCCTGGTATGTTTGGTATTTCCACCCCAATTCCAGAGCCAGCCTGGTTGTAGGTGGTGCTGAGCACTCTCCTTCGAAGCCTGGCTGGCCCAAGAAGTTGCATTGCTGAGCTGGGTGGGTTTAAGAGCTCTGGGAAACCTCTGTGTGACCCAGGCAGGCACAGTCTGTAAACCTGGGCTCCCGTGCAGGGATCTGGGACATTGTTTGACCAGGTTTCCATGGGTGGTAATGGCATTTTCCAGTCTGGAGCTGACTCACCAGGGCCTGGGTGTAGGTAGGATTGTGCTGGCTCTGCTCTTTCCCTTGGAAATGATGGAGAACATTTGGTGCTGCTCTGCAGCAGGTCACGATCTCCTGACTGGCTTATGGTGCCTGGTCATTGCACCCTGAAGCCCAAACTGCTCCTGGGAGGATCCAAATGCTGCTGGTACCACCCCAAACTGCTCCTGGAGGATCCAAATGCTGCTGGTACCACCCCAAACTGCTCCTGGAGGATCCAAATTCTGCTGGTACCACCCCAAACTGCTCCTGGAGGATCCAAATGCTGCTGGTACCACCCCAAACTGCTCCTGGAGGATCCAAATGCTGCTGGTACCACCCCAAACTGCTCCTGGAGGATCCAAATGCTGCTGGTACCACCCCAAACTGCTCCTGGAGGATCCAAATTCTGCTGGTACCACCCCAAACTGCTCCTGGAGGATCCAAATGCTGCTGGTACCACCCCAAACTGCTCCTGGGAGGATCCAAATGCTGCTGGTACCACCCCAAACTGCTCCTGGGAGGATCCAAATGCTGCTGGTACCACCCCAAACTGCTCCTGGGAGGATCCAAATGCTGCTGGTACCACCCCAAACTGCTCCTGGAGGATCCAAATGCTGCTGCTGCCTCTCAGCTGAAGGGTGGTGCCTTCTACGTGAAGGGTGCTGGGTTTTATCAGCACATTACTGATTTCATCACAGGCAGTGTGGGAGCAGCATGCTTTCCATCCACTGCTTTGTCATCACCCCTTGTGCACGTGGGGACATCGGTCAGGAGCCGTGCAGGAACCTCTGGAGTTTGGTGGAACCTTCAGAGGCTTGACTGGAGTGGAAGGGGGCACCTGGAGCCCCCCAGGCTGGGTTCCCTGACTCAGCTCTGGATGGAGATCTCCAGATCTCCAGATCCCATCCAGAGATGTTTGCACACCCTGGAGCTGGTGACACCTGGCTGGGTGGGTCCCCCGGGCACAGCTGGGAGCAGCAGCAGCGTTTGCACCACCCTCGAGTCTTTCCCACTGCCATCCACTCACTCCAGCTCCTGCACGAGCCTCGAATTCTTCACCTCTCACATCAGGGTCAGGGTGCTGTACCACCTCCAGGCCCATGTGGGATAGAGAGGCAGGGCTTGAGAGCAGGCTGTGCTCTGGGTGAAACGGGGGCTGGGCAGGGTGGGGAGAGCTGTGTGTGCACAGATGGGGTGGGAGCAGCTCAGCAGGGCTCAGTTCTGGGCTGCACGTCTGGTCTGCTCAGTGCCCAACAAACCACCCAGCTCCTTGCCTGGGCCACCACCACTGCTGGGTGAAGGAACGAATTTCTGCTCAGCCACTGGATCTGGAGTCTGGGAGGATCCTGCCACACCTGAGGAGCTCCTCCCATCTCCTGGACAGCTTCTCTGACTCCTTCACTCGCACCATGGGGTTAGCACTGAGTGGGGCAGCCTGTGGCACACCGAGGGCTCCCCTGGCAGCTGGTGCAGGGCTCGTGGACCAGCCCCTGGTGGGGAAATGCTCAGTGGTGAGGAGGCAGGGAGGTGTGGATGGAATAGCGTGATGGACACCCCGGGAGGCTGGGAGTGTGGCTTTGGATGCAGGCACCAAGGCTTGCTCACAGCCCCGTGATAAGCTGGCCTGGGGGAGAGGCTGGGGGTCATTTATCTGCTGGGCTGCAGACAAGGCAGTAAAAGGTGATCTTTTGGAAAGCTCGGGATGAGGAAAGCTGAGTCAGAGACAGCCTCAGCTCCTTCCCTGCTATGTGTGCTGCACTGGACAGGATAATTCATCACTCTCTGCCTTATATAAAACTGCACTCTTGGATGTGACCTCCCTCACGGGACCCACTCCACCCAGCAGCACCTCCCTGACCTCATCTCCCTTGTCCCTTCTGCTCCTGGCATCTCCCCTCAGAGCCTCTGCTGCCCTGCTGGCAGCCCCAGGGCCGTGCTGAGCTCCTGCCTGGTTCTTCATTCCCCGGGGAGTCCCCTGCCCCAGCTGCCCCTCACCTACACCCACCTTCCAGCCTTCCCCCTGCACCTCTTCCTCATCCTCCCTCTAACACGGGCGTGTGGTTTGGGAGCTGCCAAACAAAGAAACAAACAACGCTGTGGCTCCTGCTGATTTTCCCTGGCTTACCTCGGGTGAGGATGCACCTTTCACATAAAACCCAGCACGACCCAGCCCGGAGGGCGGGGATCAGCCTTGGGGTTCAGCTGGGCTGGTCCCTGTAAAAATAAAAAAGTGAAGCCTCTGCTTCCCACCCTGTGTGCCACACCAGCTCCGTGTCACTGGGAAGGAAAGCAGAGCACAGAGATGCTCATCTGAGCAGCTTCTCACCTCCCGAGGAACATTATCAACCAACCTGCTCGGCGTGGATGGGTTGATGCTGGCTGCTGCTGGGGAGCAGTTAAAATGATTTGGGGATGGCCAGGAGCTAAGGCTGCACCCCCAGTGCCTGACCAGCAGCTCTCTGCAGAAAAGATCTCAGCAACAACAGCAGCAACCAAATCCCAACATGTTAGCATGTATATAAATATATGGATATTATGTCTGAGGAATGTAACTTGTCCGATATTAAAATCACAATGGGCTGGGGGACAAAAAGCTTTTAGGACACAGCTGTCCTCCAGACCCCAAGGCTTGGCATGTTGTTCTCATCTGCATCAGTTTGTCTGATAAAATAGAAATACTACCTTTAACTGTGCAAATTTCCTTTCTGGAGAGGAAACTGCACAATCTCTATAAACCCTGTGGATGAAGAGATCAACTGAGCAATCCCTGGCCTTTGATTTGAGGGAAACCCACAAGGTTTTGTTATGTCCTTGGTGCTGCAGGGATGGACGCTGCTCTGTAACCTGCACATCATCCTCCCTGTCTGGGTTTTTTCTCTTGTCTGGGTTCTTTCTCTTGTCTCTGTTCCTTCTTTGCAGCTCCCCGAGTCACAGAGCTGCATGTCCTGGCTTTCTCTGCTTTTTGCAGTGGGAAGGAAAATCCCCAAAGGCTCCATCCAAGAGCCCCGTGTCAGTGCCTTCCTTCATCCCGGCCCCAGGGCTCTGATTTCCCACTCTGCCTTTGGAGAGCCATTGTGTCAGGGCTGCTTCCACCCCTGAGAGCTGACAGTCACTGGTCAGTATTTATGTGCACTTCCAGTGAAATGCCAAAGAAGCAATTAGACAAAGACAGAAACAATGAAGAGTCAGGTCAGGATTTTTCTGTTCTTGATATCTAGCACAAACCTGGCTATCTAGAATTATTATTACATTATCACTTCCACTGAGATGGGCAAAATATAAGCCAGGCTTTTCCCTGGGTTAAATTTTGCCCTTAGGTACCAAAGTAACATCTGTGAGTTTGCCAGGGTTCAGTACCTGTCCTGAGCTCTGACCTGTGCTGGCTTTACACCCTGATGGTGACAATGGAATGTACTGAGCTACAAACTGGTTGATTTTCCACCAAACAGGAATGTACTGGAGCATCCACACGAGTTATGTCGTGCTGCAATGCCCTGAACAATTCTTGGCTTTGAGGAGCTGGTTGGCACTCATGGTTAAAGCAAATCTGGGGTTTTTGTCAATACACTGTCGTGTTTTAGCCCTTGGAGATGATGCTGAGTTTCAGAGCTGGCAGCAGCAGTGGTGTACATCCATAACTGTGTAAGTACAGGACAAGGGAAACATAAAATGAAACTTTCTGTGTTTCAGAGAGTGGAAACATAGTGCAAGACAAACTGGGAAAGAAAAGGGTTAACCATTTAAAGGATTGAGTCAAACAAAATATATCTGTGCAAGAGCCTCCCCAAGGAAGTCACTGAGACCACATTGCTTGGATCATTTAAAATTGGGCTGTACAAAGCAATAGAGGAAATCCTGCAGGGACCAATCCCTCACTGGCAGGTGGGATGCACTCCATGACCTAATAAGCCTTTTCCATCTCTAAGTCCACAAGATGAGCCTGTAACTAGTGCAATATGGCTTTGCCCAGAGCTCCCACGTGTTGCCTGTGAGCAGAGCCAAGCTGCACCAAACCGTGTTTAAATTAACTGTTTCTGTAGTTCCTTTGCCCCACTCTGGTTCCTCCTTTAGCAGAATTCCTCCCCAGACTGATGATTCTGTTACCCTCCCTCCATTTTTTCTCTGTAAACACGTTAAACCACCCACTGTGCCAAATACTGTCCTTAAACAGAGCAGGAGGGCAGGACAGGGACACCCAGCACTGTGGATGCCCTTTCCAGTGGCCACGGCCACAGAAGTTAAACCTGCACCAGGAGGAGGGACCTGGTGGGCTGGAGGAGGCTCTGGGCTCTTCTGGGGCTGCAAATCCAATTCTGGCACCACAAATGAACCCTTTGGGGGCTCCAAGCTCACGTTTTGGGACGGTGCCACAGCCCACATCACCTGAGTTCCCAGGCTCTGGGACCCTTTCCTCTCCAGGGGTATTTTCCTACCACGAGGCTTTTGAGGGATGCCAGGGCTGTTGCCATCTGTGCCCATCCCTTGGAGAAAATCACCACCCTTGACCTTTTAGGCTCTGCTAAACACACACACAGTGGAAACCTGGGCAGGATGAAGGTGTTGGTGTTACCCAGCTGGCCAAACATCTTTGTTTTCTGCCTGATGCAGGCTGGGGAGAGGGAGCAGCCCCTGCAGGTGCCCTGCCTGAACCCAGTGCTGGGACAGAGCTGCCCCTGAATGACTGGGATCTCCCTGCTGCTCTGCTCTCGGGCCTGAAGCAGCAAAACTTCCACCCTCCCCTTATTATTGCTGGCTTTTTTCAGGTTTTATCAGAGGAAAGAGCCCCCTCCCAGCTGGAGGCAGAGCCAAGGGAGGGATGGCAGTGACTGGAGCACCAGCAGCACAGCCACCAACAGGCCAGGGTTGGAAAGGGTCAGCAACAGGGGGAGGAAATTCTGATTTGTACCAAAACCTGCGTGTCCTGTGTCCATCCTGCAGAAAGCCCCAGCCCTGTGAAGTGTGTCCAGCATGAGTCACTGATGGCAGCTCTGTCCTGCACCAGCACACGAGGCACAGGTCTCTGCTGGGAAAAAAAATTTCCCTTCACAGCTTTTTAGGCCTTTTAAATATTTGTTGTGATTGCTGTACTAATTAAATTCAGCTGTTGCAGGTAATATAACTCCTGACAGCTTTTTTTTTTTTTTTTTTTAAAGTTATTTTCTCCCTTTTAGAGGGCAAGTGAGCAGCACTTAAAGGTATATGGTGCGTCCACTGGGATGGCTGCTGGCAGGAATGCAGAGTTTGATTGAACTCTGAAGTCATGGCTTTGAGCTGTGCCAGTTTGCCTTTGCCCCAGATGGGGAGGGACGGCCACAGGGCCCTGAGGGGAGGCACAGGTCACCATCTGGATCTGTCCTTTCAACCTGAGGGACTGGACAGGCAGTGCATGGGAGGGAAGGGACAGTGTCCATCACCCGAGTCCATCCCCAGCTGGTTTTGTGTCCTCGTGGCCTCAGCATGTGCAGCCCTGCAGCAGTTTGTGCACAGCACAGCTCCCCTGCACCTCCTCTCCTCCAGAGGGGTCATCCACCATCCCAGCCTTCGGAAACGGGGTGCGGGTTTGCCGGCAAATGGTGCAGGTGGGACGGCAGTGTCTTACAGGAAAATTGTGTTTTTGTGGTCTGTTCTGACGCTGTGCTCGCCGTGTGTGGGGCTCAGGCTGCCCCACGCTCACCTTCCAGCTTGTCAGGGGGAATTTCTGCTTGTCAAAAATGATTCCAAACGCCCTCCCTGTGTGTCCTCCAATGTTTTGAATTTTAAAGAGTAGCCCCGGGGCAGTATATTTAAAACATGATCTCAGGGAAACTGGTTCATTGCATTTGGAAGCCTAAAGAGCGAGAATGACAGCGATAAATAGACAAGAGGGGTGGCGAGTCACGGCGGGGTCAGCGCTCCCCACCCCCTGAGCTGGGCGAGTCCTGCCTTTCCTCCTTGAGCCCAGCCTGGATCTTTGTGCTGGACCTTGCTCCTGTCCCAGCACAAAGGCCTGGGGGTCCCCAGGCTGCAGCACCTGCAAACCCCAGTGCTGCCAGCCTGGGGAAAACCAGCGTGGAACTGGGGAATCCGGACTGGGGAATCCAGAGTGGGAATCTGGACTGGGGAATCCAGAGTGGGGAATCCACACTGGGGAATCCAGAGTGGGAATCCGGAGTGGGGAATCCAGAGTGGGGAATCCAGAGTGGGAATCCGGAGTGGGGAATCCAGAGTGGGGAATCCGGAGTGGGGAATCCAGAGTGGGGAATCCAGAGTGGGGAATCCACATTGGGGAATCCACACTGGGGAATCCAGAGTGGGAATCCAGAGTGGGGAATCCACACTGGGGAATCCAGAGTGGGGAATCCAGAGTGGGGAATCCACACTGGGGAATCCAGAGTGGGGAATCCAGAGTGGGGAATCCAGAGTGGGGAATCCAGAGTGGGAATCCAGAGTGGGGAATCCAGAGTGGGGAATCCAGAGTGGGGAATCCAGAGTGGGAATCCAGAGTGGGGAATCCAGAGTGGGGAATCCAGAGTGGGGAATCCAGAGTGGGGAATCCAGAGTGGGAATCCAGAGTGGAGAATCCAGAGTGGGGAATCCACATTGGGGAATCCACACTGGGGTGGGAGTGATGGGGGTTGATGGAGTTACTGCAGCTCAATGCTCACCTGGCAACCCGTGGGTGTGCATTAGCCAGACACTAGCCAGCTCTGGGTGCCATTAGCCAGCCCTGGGTGACACTAGCCAGCTCTGGGTGCCATTAGCCAGCCCTAAGTGACATTAGCCAGCCCTAAGTGACACTAGGCAAGCCTGGACTGAGCTGAGGTTTCCTGCAGGCTGGCACAGCTTTGGCAGTGATCCCTGAGCAGTGCCCAGCTCTAATATAATATATTTAGTATTTATTTAGTATTTATTTCAGAGCACTTGGGTTCAGACATGAAACCACAGCCGAGTGTTGTGTGCTCCCAGAGCTTGGCTGGGGAATGGGGAGGGGATGAAGCTCCTTTGTTTCTTGGGTGATCTGGCCCCAGGTTTATTCTGAGTTTTGGAGTGCACCAGTGAGTTTGGAGAGAGGCAGAGTTCCTCTGGAAATGCGAGTGGAGTTACATTTGTGTTTAGTGGAGTGCAGAACCATCCCAGCAAATGGCACCGAGTATTTGAATGGCTGTGAATCACAACCTCCAGGCTTCCTTCAGGTGCTCCCAAAGCCTGGGTTTGCCCTCAGGGTGTTAATTACACTAAAATTTCCAATTTTCCAATTTTCCTTCAGCATGGCTCTTAGCTTTTGGTTAAAGCCCATCCACCAGTGAATCACGAAGGAAAAAAAAACCTTCTGGAGTAATTTTCAGGTGCCTGCAGTGCTTGGCTCTCCAAGGTCTGTGACTGAGCCACCACCCCGAGAGCTGGGGACAGCAGAACCTGCCTGGAGAGTCAGAACCTGGAGCCTTCAGCTTGTCCCACGCTTCAAAGAACCCCTCTGTGCTCTGAAGAGGCCAAAGAGGATTTTTCCCCCGCGATTTTTTTAACTTTGGGCACCTTTGCAAATGCCTGTTCTGGCTGGGATGGAGCCCCCGAGTGCCAGAACACCACGGGAAGAGGCTGCTCTGTGATGCTGCCAGCCTGAGGAGGAGGAGGAGGAGGAAGGGCTGGAAATCCCCTAAGCACGCCTGTTTTCTCCAGACTCCCAACTCAATTCTGCAAACTCAGAACATTTTATATAACTTGCTTTAGTCAGTTTGGAGGTTTAAGGCACTTGGCTACACATCTGGATTGCATCTTGGGGGTGGGTTATCCAAAAAAAGAGCTCAGGCTCAGCAGCTGGAAATTCAGCCATTGCTAGCAAAACCAAAGGAAAAGAAGAGCATGGGAAGGGAGTTCCTGCTTTGCTGTTTGGTGTGCTGGACTCTGGATTTAAACCACGACCTGGCTCAGATCCAGAGCCATCAGGTGGAGGAGGAGAGGCAGCTGGATGTGCCACAGGCCACTGACATCCAACCTGACAGCCTGGCTTGTGCCACTGAAGGGAACTTCAGCACCCTCTGCACTGACCTGGCTGTGCCAGCCGAGGCTCTTTGGAGCGAGGAAAACAATTTGAGGTGCAATTCCCGGGTGTGCAGATAACTGCACCACCAGCCCTGCCATCAGAACCAGCACAGCTTTCTGCACCAGCGCCCAAGGGCTCCACTCAGCCTTCCCAGGCTGCAGATCTTGGCCTCAAAAAGCCCTGAAATGAAATGTTTCAAGTTGAAAAGTCCAAGTCGGTTCAAAATAGAAACAAAGAAAGTTAATTTTAGGAGCCCTTTAATTTTTAGCCCATAAAAGCCAAGAAAGTTGTGTATTGATGAGACAGTGCCTGGAGACAATTGAAACCCAGCTCTCAGCCTGCTGGCTGTTGACTATCCTTAGGTCTCGTTGTCTTCAAGAGCTGATAGGGATCAGCCCCTGCGAGCTCTGAACCTTTCTCCATTTGCCATGTTTTGCCTCACAGGCAGCTGCACTGCAGCGGTGGGTGAAACGATTCCTCTTTGTCTGAAAGGGCAAATTCTTCCCTTTAGATGTTTGTGCTCACCTCCCATTAACTTTGGTATGAGCTGAGCTCATGCTTCCAAGAGCAAAATTTGGCTTATAATTTCTGCATGCTTGGGGTTCCTCTGGGTACCATATAAATGTAAGATACTGTGATTCAGTGCTAAAGAGCAGAGAAAACGCAAACCCCCCGGAGACACTGGCAGAGAAAATCGTATAGAACTGGTGTTTAAAACAAAAAAATGACAAAAAGGAGAAAGATGAAGGCAAACAACAGCGATTCATTGCAGAGGTGGTTTCAGTGCAGGCCCAGGACAGAGCTCACATCTCTCCTGCCATCACTTCCCTGCTCCACAGCGCTCTGGGCCGTCGGAGCAGGCGCAGTTTGGGAGAATTATTGAAAACTCCTGCCTCCTGTATTTCCTGGGTTTTAATCAAACTCACTGCGCTGCCAGAGGTGTTTCATTTACCAGGAGAGGGGTCAGCCCTGAGCAGCAGGAAATAGCAGATGCAGAACTGTTCTTCCATGCTCAGGAGCTCTCCGAGGGCAAACTGTGCCTGGATGTTCATTATTGGGTGTTCATTATTGAATGTTCATTATTGGGTGTTCATTATTGGGTGCTCATTATTGGATGTTAATTACTGGATGTTCATTATTGGGTGTTCATTATTGCATGTTCATTATTGCATGTTAATTACTGGATGTTCATTATTGCATGTTCATTATTGAATGTTCATTATTGGGTGTTCATTATTGCATGTTCATTACTGATATTCATTATTGGATGTTCATTATGGAATGTTCATTATTGGGTGTTCATTATTGGGTGTTCATTATTGGATGTTAATTACTGGATGTTCATTATTGGGTGTTCATTATTGCATGTTCATTATTGCATGTTCATTATTGCATATCCATTATTGCATGTTCATTATTGGGTGTTCATTATTGAATGTTCATTATTGGATGTTCATTATTGGATGTTCATTATTGGATGTTCATTATTGGATGTTCATTATTGGATGTTAATTACTGGATGTTCATTATTGGGTGTTCATTATTGGATGTTCATTATTGCATGTTCATTATTGAATGTTCATTATTGGGTGTTCATTATTGCATGTTCATTATTGATATTCATTATTGGATGTTCATTATGGAATGTTCATTACTGGATGCTCATTACTGGATGTTCATTATTGGATGTTCATTACTGAATGTTCATTATTGCATGTTCATTATTGCATGTTCATTATTGCATGTTCATTATTGCATGTTCATTATTGCATGTTCATTATTGCATGTTCATTATTGCATGTTTATTATTGCAAGTTCATTATTACATGTTCATTATTGCTGTCCCTGCACCCTGCCCAGGTCAGGGGCACCCTGCTGTCTCCCCTGGGAGCCCCTGGGCCATGGGGGAGCAATCCAGGGTTCCTGGGTTTGGGAATTTTGGTTCTTGTCTTCCAGTTTCACCAACCAGCTCTGTGCCAGTGAAAAGAGCTAACAATGCATGTATTTTATAATCCTGTTTTCTCTCTGCTGCCATTTTAGAGTTTCTTGGCTTGTTACAACTGTCATAAAATTACTTTATTTTATTTTCCCATCTGTTACATTTCCCCCTCTTTACAGGGGGACATTGCATGATGCACATGGGCTAATTTAGCTTTAGAATGATTGTATGGCTGTTGTTTATGGAAAACGAATGCTGTCTTTGTGGAACAACATGTGACTTCTCCCCAGCACCAAGGAGAATGTCTGAAGTGTGTAAACCCAAATGTCAGCAGAGGGGCAGGGCTGCCCCCTCCTCTCCTAGCCCAGCCCTTTCTCTTTATTTATTATTAATTATTAATTATTTATTATTTATTATTTATTATACCTTAGTTAGAGCTGTAGCTGCTCAGCATTCAGTGATCCCCTCTGCATTCCCAGTGATGGGATCTGATGGATTCTCACCTGCAGCACTGCTCACCTTTGCTGGTGAGGCCACTCAGGCTCTGGGTGGAGCAGGAGTGATTTCACACACAGAGAAAAACGTGAATATCCAGGTGGATCTGCTCTTCCTGCCTTGCCTTTCTTCTCTTCTCTTTGATTGTTGTGTTCAGCTCAGTCGAAGCTCCCTGATTTGACTCTTTCTCACAGCAAACGTTTATTGGGCAGTGGGAGCTGCCCCCAATCTCCAGCTCCCAGCACAAAATCTGGGCTGTGACACCTTGGCCTGGGGATGCTCTGAGTACACACTGGGGCTTTCTGCAGCTCCTTCTCTGGCTTTTTGTGCTTTTTCACTCCCACTTTTTACTGCAATTCGCACGGCTGCTGATGGCACCACCGGCCCATGATTTTCAATATTTATGAGATGTATATTAAAGACTTGGTACTGTTAAATTATGCATCTTATTAGATGAAATTGAGTGTTTGAACTGAGGGTTTGGTGATCCCAAGGGGTTTCTGAATACACAAAATCTCATTTAAAGAAAAAAAATAGATAATTTTGTTTCAGAGTCCCATTTATGTAAAATCTACCCCTTCTTCCCTTCACCTCTCCTTCCTGCCCCCAGGTGTAACACACTGTACTTTTAAACCAGAATTTTATCTACAAGAGAGCAAACAGTAACTACTCGAGGGAGTGCAGAGGGAGCATCCCCATCACCAGTGACCACTGGTGTCACTGGGAGGCACAAGAGCTTTCCTGGAAGGGACTGGGTTTGCACTGAAGGATTCCAGGCAGGGATGGGAGCATCCTGTCTCTGCCAGGACCTGTGAGCAGCACCGTGGGACCCCCCTGGCTGGGATTCCACCCCTGACAGGGCTTTGGGCACAGCTGGCTGCGAGGTCTGCGTGCATTTTCAATCTCCACTGCTGCCCGAGAGATTGTTGGCAACAGATTGAGAAAAGGAGCTCCAGGCTTCCTGTTTAGAATAATTTTCATCTGTTGATTGTGGCAAAAAGGTTAAAAACCAAAAGGGTTTTTGGGGTATGTGGTATATCACTTATATGAGGAACGTATATGTATATGTATATGTATATGTATATGTATATGTATATCTATATGTATATCTATATCTATATCTATATCTATATCTATATCTATATCTATATCTCTATATCTCTATATCTATATCTCATTTATTATATGTAGGGTATGTGATACATCACTTATTATATATAGAGCATGTGATATAACACTCATTATATATAGGGCATGTGATATGTATCACTTATTACATATAGGGAATATGATATACCACTTGTCACATGAGAGGCATATGATATATCACTTATTGTATACAGGGTATGTGACCTATAATTTATTATATATAGGATATGTGATAAAGCACTTATTAGATATCTAGGGTACGTGATCTATCACTTATTATATGTGAGATATAGATATAGATATAGATATAGATATAGATATAGATATAGATATAGATATAGATATAGATATAGATATAGATATATAAAAAGTGATATACTCAGTGGCAATGCTCCTCCTGAGCAGGGCAGCCCCTGCTGTCCCCGTTGTCCCTGCTGTCCCCGGTGTCCCTGGTGTCCCTGCTGTCCCCGTTGTCCCTGCTGTCCCCGTTGTCCCTGCTGTCCCCGGTGTCCCTGCTGTCCCCGGTGCCTCTGTGCTGGTGCTGTCCTGCAGCCTGAGCACAGGGAATGAGCAATCACACACAAACTCGTTCCTCACCCACCAAACCGTGCCTTGTGCTGGAATTCAGCTCCGTGAAGACCTCAGGCTGAACTGGCAACTGCGTTTGGTTTGAACCCTGCAGCCCCTCTGCTCAATTCCTTATTAACTTTTTCAATATGTTCTGGTGCAGTCAGGCAACAATGTGGGAGCTATCTTGCAGCTAATTTAACACCTGTAAATTCCCATGGCTGGTAATGAAACCTTGCATAGGCTAGTGGGTGAAGCATTTGCTTCATATATCAAAGGTCATTAGTTCAGTATTTGTTAACACTGTAGCTTTTATTAAATTTTTTCCTGCCCTTTTTTTTTTTTCTTTTGCATAAGTGTGCTTACAGCCTGATTAATTCTCCTGCTTCCCAAAGCTTAATAGCAAAAATGAGTATCACCTGACCCAGAACACTGGGGCTAAATTCTTTGTTGAAATCTGAATTAGCCTGCTCGAAATTACACTTTCCAAAGCTCCTGACCCATTCAGGGACGAGCACATTGGGTGGCTGTGTGAGAAAGGGGAAGAGCAGGAGAGCTCCTTGCAGCAGGGAGCAAAGGCTTTGGGTAACTCGGTGCCTCCCAGCGTTTAAATTAATCTTTGTGCCATATTCAACAACTTGACACCTCTCTACCACCATGGATATACCTTTATTTCCTGTCTTTCCCTTTTTTGCTTGTTTTTCGTTAAGGTAATTTGCAGTTTTGGACAATCTGAGGCAACCAGGTGGGACAGAAGATGGTGAAGAGGAGGCACAGCCAAAGCAAACAACCTGCCAGGAGCAGATGTCCTCCCTCAGTGACCCGGGACACTCTGCCTGGAGCTGGGCGGGTCTGGAAGGGGTTTCGGGATCGGATTTCGGGATCCTGATCCAGCGGGGATCCCTCTGCTCGGCTGCCTGGGCACAGCCACTCCGGAGCCCTCGGTGCCCTGCCGGTGCTGCTGGGAGGATCCTCCCGTGCTGAGCAGGCTGTGTCATCCCCGCTGTGCTGAGAACAGCTGGCACAGGCAGCTCCCGGCCCCACAGCTGCTTTCCCTGCATGTTTTGTGTCTAAACTGACCCTTCCTCAACCCTGTCATGGGCTGGGTCCACCACAGTAGCCAACTTTTCAAAACACAACCAGCACAAAGCAAGGTTCTAATGACACCAGGCAGCTTCTGGGGATGAAGTCACGGGGTTCTGCATCCAAACGGATGCTGCAGCTCCTGGGAAGTGCTGAGTGTGTGCTTTTCCACCTGCAGAGGTCCTGCCGTGGATGTTGTTTGTCAAACACCGACCCACCGAGACCCGGCTGCAGGGCTGAACTCAGAGCTGCTGTCTCCGGCTGCTCCGTGTCTGCTGGCTTCTCCAGGGAAGGGAAATGGGGATCACAGAACCCAGCGGTGCTGTGTGACTGTCCCAGGGCTGTGCCAGCATCACTCCCCTCCCAGAGCCTGCACAGAGATCCTGCTCGGACTGAACCCGATCCTGCTCGGACTGAACCCGATCCTGATGATCAGCACAGAGGAGAGATCCTGGGTGCATTCCTCAGACTCCCTATTAATTTAATCTAAAATCAGCTGGGCTTTTTATTAACCTCTTTGTGCTGCAGCATTTTATAGAATATTGGGCTCTTTGTGAGGCACACATGCTGGTTTTTATTCATATCTGTGTCAGCCTCAGAGCTGGCTTTGTGATGCAACTCATTAATTCACAACTGCAATGGCTTTCTCATCCTACAACATTTAGATGCCAAATATTTTCTGCAAAGCTTATTAAAGTGTGTTTTGTGAATGATGCTCGGAGGTTCCTTTTAGCTGGGGAGTTTAATGGTTTTAATTCAACAAAACCTTGGTTTTGTTGCAATGTCCCCACATGTGTTTTGATGCAGGCCAGCCCTGCCACCTCTCCCCTGGCAGAGCCAGGGCTGGCCCGAGCATCCCTCTGTGCTGACCCTGCTCCCCTGCCACGCTTTGATGTGCCCTGCTCGGAGCATTGCAACCCCGATACAAAACTCATATTTGACAGTGTTTCTGTCTGTTTGATTGAACTTCTCGAGTCTCTCCGTTTCTCTTCAGACACAGAGAGCCCGTGAGCAAAAAGCCAAGGTTTTTCCACAGCTTATGTTCTTGTAAAAACAGCTCCAAGTACACACATTCTGCTCCTCGCTCCAGTCGGGCTCCACATGCCAAGTCAAGTATTTATTTTCATTACTTTTGAGACCACCAAAATTAATGTATCTTTCAGACAGGAAGAATTTTATTTATTATGGTGGATTTGATTCCAGGAGATGAAAGAGGAGCACCGAGCATCTCGAGAGCAGCCGAGCCTGGGAGGGGAGGGAGCCCGACCTGAGCTCCCCTCCCTGGCAGCAGCCCCTCCATCCTGGAGGTATTTCCATGCAGAGGGACCCCAGCCCCACGGGACCCTCCAGAACAGCACCTGAACCCTGCCATGGTGTCAATGCTTCAAGGAATTCCCAGTTTTCCTGAGTGATGGCACAGGAATCTGCTCATCCACAGAGAAAACACATTAATCCTTCCCTTTTTCATGATCCCTCAACTGCTGCTGCTCACTGGGTGAGCTCACCTGTGTTATGCAGGTGTTTTCTGCTATTTTTTTGCTGTTTGCCACAGTATTGTTGTTTTTATCTCCATCTGAAACCCACCCAAGAGTGCAGCCCTGGAAGTGCCTGGTGTAAAAGAGTTGGGAGCTGTGCCCTTCAGCACTGTGCCCTGCAGTGCATCTCCCTCGGGAAGCCCACACCCAGCAGGATTTTGCCTCTGTTTTCCTGTGCATCCCATCATGATCTTCTTTGAAAGTGTAGAAATGAAATCCTAGCTCGTTCAAGAGGAAAAAAAAAAAACAATAAAAATGCTGCTTCTGTTCCTTTCCAGCGTGGCTGGAGTTCCACCAAAACATGGCCAAAGTCATTTTGCCCATTAGGAAGAAAATGGATTACAGCTCTGCAGCAACTTCAGGAAACATCAGTTCCAGACCAGAGCCGGCCACAGGATGGATTGGGCTGGTCACTGACACTGGGAATTGTCAGGTAAAAATATCCCACAGAGAAACCTCATTAATGGCACTCATTAATGCCCTGGAGGCTCCTCCACACGTGTCAGGGATGAGAGGAAACTGAGCTGGGAGGGGGACAAAGCCCACGAGAAATGGGCTGGGGAGCTCAGCCTCTCATTGCTGCTTCTGCCATGGAGCTCTCTGAAACCTCAGAAATGTCACCAGGCACCTGGCCCCAGGTGAGACAATTCCAGCTTGGAAATCCTCCACACCGAGCACCAGTGTTTGATGATTTCTCATTGCAAAACCTGCACTGGAACTGTGATTTTAGTTGCTTTCATCGTCTCTGATAACACCTCGAGCCTGGTCCCAGCTCTTTAAGAGAATAAAGAAAAAAAGCAGAGTATTGGACACCCAATAAAGCAGAATTTGTTGTATCCGCAGTTAGTTTGAATTCAACTTAATTGTTTATTACTCTGAGGTCTCTGAAGGATAAAGAATATGGAATAAAATATTTCTATCACCTCAGCCTTTCTCAAAACATTCACAACCTGTTAAACACTAAGGTCACCAACTTTGAAATGATCTCACAATTTGATTTCATTATATTTTAATTGCAAATGATATATTGCAAGGCTCATGGAGAGTGAGAAGCTGGGACCAGGCAACACTAAACCCTGTTTTTTTTTTTTCAGTCCTGCAGCCAGATGTGGTGCAGGCAGGTGCAGCAGAGTCCCAAGCCTGCCCAGGTGAGCAGCCTGACCTGGAGGGGCTGATGTGAATGGACTTTGCAGCCCCTGCTGTTCAGGGAAAGGCTGCCAGCCCCCAGCCCCGTGCCAGAAGTGTGGTGGTTTTTTTTAATGCAAAGTTGCAAAACCACAAGACTCATTTTTACTAGTGACCTTTTTACCACTAATTGTCAGGGTACTTAGAAAAAAAAAAAAAAAAAAAATGGAAATAAAGAAAAAGAAAAAAAATCAAGCTGCTTTGGTCAGGGCTGCATTGACATCACTGTTCCTGCACCCCACTGCTGCTTCCCCAGGGTCTGCAGCCCAACCCCACTGGGTACTGCCTGCACGAGCCAGAGCTTTCTGGGATGGTGGTTGGGTTTATTTTTTCTTCTTGCAAAGCAGCTTTTGATTGTGAAATAAATCACCAAAAAATGGCTGGTGTGTTGGAAAGAGGGAGCAGAGTCAGGGTGGGAGTGCAAGGAGGGCCCAGGGCTGAGTCTGACCCAAATCTGTGAAGTGGCTGCTTCCCCCAAATGCTGCTTCTCCCAAATGCTGCTTCCCCCAAATGGTGCTTTCCCTAAATTCTGCTTCCCCCAAATGCTGCTTCCCCTAAATTCTGCTTCCCCCTAAATTCTGCTTTTTTCCCAAATGCTGCTTTCCCCAAATGCTGCTTTTCCTTAAATTCTGCTTTTTTTCCCAAATGCTGCTTCCCCTAAATTCTGCTTCCCCCTAAATTCTCTTTTCCCCCAAATGCTGCTTTCCCCCAAATGCTGCTTCCCCTAAATTCTGCTTCCCCCTAAATTCTCTTTTCCCCCAAATGCTGCTTTCCCCCAAATGCTGCTTCCCCCTAAATTCTGCTTTTTTCCCAAATGCTGCTTTCCCCAAATGCTGCTTTTTTCCCAAATGCTGCTTTCCCTTAAATTCTGCTTTCCCCCAAATGCTGCTTCCTCTAAATTCTGCTTTGTCCCAAATGCTGCTTCTTCCTCAAATGCTGCTTCCCCCCAAATGCTGCTTTCCCCCAAATTCTGCTTCTCCCTAAATTCTGTTTTCCCCAAAATTCTGTTTTCCCCCCAAATTCTGTGTGGAGTGGCTCCTTTCCCCCTTGCCTTCACTGTCTCTCTCTCTCTAAGAACACACAGCCTATTTTGCCCAATTTCTGAATTTTTTTTACACACGGCCAGTCAGTAGCTGGCCTGCCTGTCCCTTGGAGAGCTCAGGCAGGTTTTGCACTGCTCTGCCCAGTTTTGGATTCTGCTCCTTTGCCCTGCCCTGGGGCTGGCCCCTGTCCCAGGTGTGTGAGCAGAGCCTGCCTGGCTTTCCCAGCTCCTCTGCAAAGGGACAGAGCCAGGGCCCAGCTGGGCCACTGGGACTCCCAGCCCACCCAGCCCCACACTCCCCAAACATTTTCATGGAGAATCCCAATTTCACATGAACAAAGGAGACTTTTGCAGTCTATGCTGACGAGTTCCAATGAATTTAAACCACTCCACATTCTTTATCATTTTTGCTATGTTGGAATTTTATTGAACTAGAAGGGCTGGAAGGGATCAAACATCACCCAGTGCCACCCCTGCCATGGCAGGGACACCTCCCATTGTCCCAGGCTGCTCCAAGCCCAGTGTCCAGCCTGGCCTTGGGCACTGCCAGGGATCCAGGGGCAGCCACAGCTGCTCTGGGCACCCTGTGCCAGCCCTGCCCACCCTGCCAGGGAACGATTCCTGCCCAAAATCCCATCCAACAGTGCCATTCCCTGTGTCCTGTCCCTCCGTCCTTGTCCCCAGTCCCTCCCCAGCTCTCCTGGAGCTCCTTTGGGCACTGGAATGACCTCTAAGCTCTCCCTGGAATTTCTCTTTTCCAAGCTGAACACCCCAAACTCTCCAGCCTGGCTTCTTCCCACCACTGTCCAAGAGCCCAGATTGTCACACTGGGGATCTGTTGTCACTTCTGCAGACAGAAAATAGAGACATTTCCAGTTTAAATGAGAAAGAACCAGAATTCACAATAAAGCACTGATGGCTAATGGCCTGGGGATTGTGCTCAGCCACATTCATGTGGTGAAGGAATCTCCTTTCTACAAAGGAATTTTGTTATTGCTTGCTCTGTTTGTTATTTTTAGCCATTGTCTCCCAAATTTTTCCTGTGGTTCAGAAGTCCTAAGGTGATTTCCTCTCCTCTTCCAAAGTCACATCTTCCCTGAGTCCAGCAACTACTGCAGGGCAGCCTGGCTGTGAATTCAGGGTGGAAGCACGTTCCTCTGTTTTCCTTCTGTCAGCACATCCCAATTTTCCTTCTCACTCTTTTTTTTTTCTTTTTTTTTTTTTAAATTTGGCTTGGTGGGGTTTTTTGTTTGTTTGTTTTTTGTTTCGTTGTTGTTGTTGTTGTTTTTCACTTCCCAGCATTTATAATTATCTCCCTAAAGCCCTGTTGGCCTCTCACTTGCCCAGGCTGGTTTCTAGCAGTGCTAAATGTTCCAAACCATCTCTCTGCACTGGCTGGTGGCAGCTCCTGCCTGGCAGAGCCCAGCAGGACAAGATTCCCTGGAGCACAAAATCTGCCACCAGAGCAGGGCTGGGGGAGCTCCGGGCTGGATGGGAGGTGCTGGGGGGCAGGAACAGCCCAGGAGGGGCAGAAATGGCCCAGGAGGGGCAGAACCAGCCCTGGAGGGGCAGAAATGGCCCTGGGGGGGCAGAACCAGCCCTGGAGGGGCAGAAATGGCCCTGGGGGGGCAGAAATGGCCCTGGGGGGGCAGAAATGGCCCTGGGGGGGCAGAACCAGCCCTGGGGGGGCAGGAGCAGCCCAGGAGGGGCAGACTGTCCTGGGCGAGCCATCCCTGCTCCAGAGCCAGGCTCAACCCCAGAGCCAGGCTCAACTCCAGGGCCAGGCTTAACTCCAGAGCCAGGCACAACTCTAGACCCAGGTTCAGCCCAGAGCCAGGCACAACTCTAGAACCAGGCTCAACCCCAAAGCCAGGCTCTCCCCAGAGCCAGGCTCAACTCTAGAACCAGGCTCAACTCTAGAAGCAGGCTCAACTCTAGAAGCAGGCTCAGCCCAGAGCCAGGCTCACCCCCCAAAGCCAGGCTCACCCCCCAAAACCAGGCTTAGCCCAAAGCCAGGCTCAGCCCAGAGCCAGGCTCACCCCCCAAAGCCAGGCTTAGCCCAAAGCCAGGCTTAGCCCAAAGCCAGGCTCACCCCCCAAAGCCAGGCTCACCCCCCAAAGCCAGGCTCAGCCCAAAGCCAGGCTGAGCCCAGTGCTCTGTCCCCAGCTGGGCCAGGAGCAGGTGAGGCTGCCAGGGCTGGGCTGGGCTCAGGCTGTGCCAGCCGTGGATGCCCCAGAGCTGTGGATGTGCCCTCTGCTCCCTGCACAGCCTGGGCTCACATGAGCTAAGCCAGGCCCAGGAGGAGAGGAACCTGCTGGAGGCTGGAGATGACAATCCTGCCCTCAGTTACACTTTCTTGAACGAGAGCAGATTTGGTTAGTAACAAGATCCAGACCTAATTCTGATTATTTTTACACCAGCAAAGCCAATGGCTGTGGAGAAGGAGCAGTGCTTTACCCTGGCACTGGTGCAACACCAACCACTGCTGCTGTTCACTGCCCTGGATATTTTCTCTGCAGGATGGTTTCAAACGACTGTGAGAGCTGAAAACAAAGAAATGAAATACCAGCCTCGTGCAGACCTTAAAATGAAAAATAAAATGTCCAGGAAATCCCTGCAAGGTTTTGGACTGAGCAGGAAGATACATTACAGAACTTTTTCAACCTTTTTTTGATTTTTTTTTTTTTTTCAACTTGCAAGCAGCAGAATGCCAAAATGCTAACAGGCAGGGCAAATTGAGCAAAAATAAAATATTCTGTGGACTGGGTTGGAGAGTAAGGCAGTGTTTATTTTTTTATGCTTTACACTTTGGCCAGCATTTATCCCGAATGAAGGCAGCAAATGTTATTAGATTTCATGGAATGTAAATAAACAGTTATTGGTAAATACATTTTGGTGGTCTGCTTGTTACACTGCATGTCAGGAAAACTATAGGGAACTGGCAGGAGTTCAGACGTCTTCAAGGAACACAGAAAACAGACATATTTTACTAATTATAGCTAACAAAAACACTCTGAGATTACAGTTAAATTACATTAAAACATAACTTGTTGGCAAAGGCTGCGAGCATAATGCTCTGCCTGTATCTCTGTGTATAATGTTTCCTCAGAAGGGAGCAGGGCCATGGGGAGCCCTGGCACAGCCCAGGCTGGGCTCTGGGTCCTGCAGGAGACCCCGGGGCTCCAGAGGGGTCCCCAGACCAGGAGCTGGGTTTGGGATCAGCCCACAGCTCCACCTGCACCTGCACAGGTGGGAGGGGAGGGACAAAGAGGCACCTGCAGAGAGCCCTGGAGAGGGATGGAGAGGCAGGAGGAGTGGGAATGGAGGGGCAGGAGGAGTGGGAATGGAGGGGCAGGAACAGTGGGAACTGAGGGGCAGGAGCACTGGGAATGGAGGGGCAGGAGCACTGGGAATGGAGGGGCAGGAACACTGGGAATGGAGGGGCAGGAACATTGGGAATAGAAGGACAGGAACACTGGGAATGGAGGGGCAGGAACACTGGGAATAGAAGGACAGGAACACTGGGAATTGAGGGGCAGGAACAGAGGGAACTGAGGGGCAGGAGCACTGGGAATAGAAGGACAGGAACACTGGGAATGGAGGGGCAGGAACACTGGGAATTGAGGGACTGGAGCACTGGGAATGGAGGGGCAGGAGCACTGGGAATGGAGGGACTGGAGCACTGGGAATGGAGGGACTGGAGCACTGGGAATGGAGGCACTGGAGCACTGGGAATAGAAGGACAGGAACACTGGGAATTGAGGCACTGGAGCACTGGGAATGGAGGGGCAGGAACACTGGGAATGGAGGGGCAGGAACACTGGGAATAGAAGGACAGGAACAGTGGGAATGGAGGGGCAGGAGCACTGGGAATGGAGGGGCAGGAACACTGGGAATGGAGGGGCAGGAGCACTGGGAATGGAGGGGCAGGAACACTGGGAATGGAGGGACTGGAGCACTGGGAATTGAGGGACTGGAGCACTGGGAATGGAGGGACAGGAACACTGGGAATGGAGGGACTGGAGCACTGGGAATTGAGGGACTGGAGCACTGGGAATGGAGGGACTGGAGCACTGGGAATGGAGGGGCAGGAACACTGGGAATGGAGGGACAGGAACACTGGGAATTGAGGGACTGGAGCACTGGGAATGGAGGGACTGGAGCCCTGGGAATTGAGGGGCAGGAACACTGGGAATTGAGGGGCAGGAACAGAGGGAATTGAGGGACTGGAGCACTGGGAATGGAGGGGCAGGAACACTGGGAATGGAGGGGCAGGAACACTGGGAATAGAAGGACACGAACACTGGGAATGGAGGGGCAGGAACACTGGGAATTGAGGGACTGGAGCACTGGGAATGGAGGGGCAGGAACACTGGGAATGGAGGGGCAGGAACACTGGGAATTGAGGGACTGGAGCACTGGGAATGGAGGGGCAGGAACACTGGGAACTGAGGGACAGGAACAGAGGGAATTGAGGCACTGGAGCACTGGGAACTGAGGGCTGCATGGCTGGAGCTCCAGCAGGAGCTTTGGTCCCCACACCACCGTGCCTGGGGCTCTGAGCTGCCTCCAGCCAGGCCCTGTCGGGGCTGGGAGCCAGGGCTGCTCCTTCCACAGCTCCTTCCTCACAGCCTTGCTCCTTCCTCCTCCTCCACAGCACCCGTGGGATGAGCAGCACAGCAAGGATGGCTCTGCTCTGGAGCTCCTGGGGACACAGGGTCGTGCTTTGGCTCTGTCAGGATGCAGGGACCCCCAGGAGCTGATTGCAGAGTTCAAATCAGAAACACGCCCTGACCCCAGCCTGGAATTCCCAATCCCCATTTTGCAGAGCAGGATTTCCCTCCTTACAGGAGGCAGCTGGGCTGGCTGTGCCCATGCCCACCATGCCCAGGAGCTGCTTGGGGCAGGGTTCTGAGAGGTTCTGGAGCCCTGCCCATGCCTGGGGAGGGTCTCTGGCTGAGCCCCCCCTTTGCTGCTCCCCTCCTGCTCCATCAGCAGTGCCAGGCACCCCTGCAGGAGCAGAGCCCGGGAGGAAGGGAGGTCTCTCTGCACAGTTCATCACGTTTTAACCCTGCCCAGGGTTTTCAGGACAAACGTGCTGCGAGTGCTGTGCCCTCCCTGCTGCAGCACTCGAGGGGCAGGCACAGAGATCAGGGCAGGTGTTGCACTGAGTTACATCACAAATTGTTCCCTCGTGTTTGAAGCAGTTTGTGTGAAATAGCTCGGCTAAGAGAGATGCTCAGAAACTTTGCATGTGAGCAGCGTTTGGGGCACAAAAACCCAAGTGCAAAATCTGTTCTGTTCTCCCGTGGCTGCACATCAGAGGATGGCATTATTGTTACTTTACAGAAAGTCTCTAAACTACAGAAAATTCCGTCCTTCAGCTGCTGGGATGCTGAGGCTGTGAGTGGTCCCTGGCAGCGTGGTGCAGGCTCACAAGGATGATCCATTTTAAACCCAGGTTAATTGCAGGTGATCCTTGGTCTGATCCCAGTTGATGAGGAAGACACGAATCACTTTGTCAGCCAAGTAAATGCAGGGGGAATGCACAGAATATTAATAACCCTGTGCCACTGTGCACCACTGCAGAAACACGGAATCCCTGGACTGGGCTGTTCTTGCATCCATGCCCGTGTGTGTACAGAAATCCTGCAATGAAATCATGCTTCATCATTACCCCGTGGTAATCTCCTCACTTGGACTGTCTTTATGTCACATTTATGGCCTGTTCTTTGCTGGGAAGATTTTTACAGGGGATCTGAAGTTTAAAAGAAGACAGATGACAAGCTGTGATCACGAGGAAGAGAGGCTCACCATATGGAAATAGAAAGCCCTGGCTCCCTCCCCTATCCCTCCTCCCCCTCCCCTGCCGAGTTTCTCTACTTCACATGATGCTATTGGGATTTGAAGATCAGAATACAAATTAAATTATTAAATGAGGAACAAAAAACACAACAAACAACAAAAACAAAAACAAAAAAAACCAACAAAACTCAGGCCTTTCCTCTCCATCCTTCCATGTGATGTGTAATTAAAAATCAAAGTGGGGAGAACAAGGCTCTGGAAGCTGGCATTTGGGATCCAGCCCGGCTGCCAAGAGCAGGATGGAATGCTCAGGCGACATTTCTGTGCCTTTGCATGCTATGGGGTTCATGTGTCAGCTGCTTCTGGAGCTGAGGCATTGTTGTAATGGAAGGCTTGCTATGGGCCACATTTATTGCATTATTTATTATTGACTTATGGGAAAAGCAGGAGCTCCACTCCTCAGTCCAGTGCATGTCTCCAACACTGGACTCTGTCACCAAAACCAGGAGAGCTGACCCCCATCAGATGCTTTTGGCCATCAATCCCTGCAACCTGGATGTGTGGCAGCATCCCTGAAAGGCTGGGCAGTGAAAGAGGAAGGAATGAGCCCGTGCCAGGAGGGCAGAACTGGAGCTGGGGCAGTTTTGAGGTTTGTTTTCCCCGGGCAGTTGTAGAGGGGTTGGTGATGTGGCCAGAGGCAGCAGGAGGGGACAGGACACACCAGGGGCTCCCCCTGCCTCAGCTCTCAGCCCTCCCACCTGCACCCCCTGGCACCTCGGGGGGATTTTGCATTTGTGAAAAGCCCCAAGCACACGCAGCAGGCCCTGAGTTTGTAAAATCTGGCCCCATTTTCAACGCTGGCCTTGCAAGGCTTGGGCTCAGCTGTTGGCCTCAGTGGCCAGACTTAGAGAATAAGCACTTGGTGCCCTTAGTGCAGGTTGGGGTATGGACATCCCATCCAGGCACCCACGTTTGAACTCTGCTCCCCTGGAGCCAAAGTAAATAACTGAATCAATGGAACACAGAGTTTCATCTAAACAGGTAATGGAGTCCAGCTCAGATATTCCCTGTGTTCCATGGGCAGGTCCTGCAGATGGCAAACTGAAGCCTGCTTTTATAATGTGCCAGCTCAGGGACCTGTTCCCAATTTGCAGATTTGGCCTGTTGCATTCTAAAAGATGTTTAATATACTCGATGCCTGTTTGTGTTAATGTTTACCATTGAAGTTTTTCATTATTTGATGTTGTGTTTGGCCATAGCATTAAAATTCCATTGGACCGACCGAGATCTAGAGTCAAATCAAAGCCAAAGAAGCATCTTTGTGATAGACTTCCAGCTCCCATCCAAACACTTCCAAACCCAAAAATCAATTGTAGGTGTTTGCAGCTTTTCTTCCTTTTGCCAGAGAAACAGCAAACACTTTATTTATGAGCTGTTCTTTTATAGGCACAGCTCTGGAAGAGCTGAGCCCAACGCTGTGGAGCAGCAGGGAAGCACGGGCTGCTGTGCCAGGAGGGCACAGCTCTGTCCCAGCCAGGAGGGCACAGCTCTGTCCCTGCCAGGAGGGCACAGCTCCATCCCTGCCAGGAGGGCACAGCTCTGTCCCTGCCAGCTCAGGAGGGCACAGCTCCATCCCTGCCAGGAGGGCACAGCTCTGTCCCTGCCAGCTCAGGAGGGCACAGCTCTGTCCCTGCCAGGAGGGCACAGCTCCATCCCTGCCAGGAGGGCACAGCTCTGTCCCTGCCAGGAGGGCACAGCTCTGTCCCTGCCAGGCTCAGGAGGGCACAGCTCCATCCCTGCCAGGAGGGCACAGCTCCATCCCTGCCAGGAGGGCACAGCTCTGTCCTTGCCAGGAGGGCACAGCTCTGTCCCTGCCAGGAGGGCACAGCTCTGTCCCTGCCAGGAGGGCACAGCTCTGTCCCTGCCAGGAGGGCACAGCTCTGTCCCTGCCAGGAGGGCACAGCTCTGTCCCTGCCAGGCTCAGGAGGGCACAGCTCTGTCCCTGCCAGGAGGGCACAGCTCTGTCCCTGCCAGGAGGGCACAGCTCCATCCCTGCCAGGAGGGCACAGCTCTGTCCCTGCCAGGAGGGCACAGCTCCATCCCTGCCAGGAAGGCACAGCTCTGTCCCTGCCAGGCTCAGGAGGGCACAGCTCTATCCCTGCCAGGCTCAGGAGGGCACAGCTCTGTCCCTGCCAGGAGGGCACAGCTCTGTCCCTGCCAGGCTCAGGAGGACATGGGGATGTCTGAGAGTGCCCTGAGCCTCCTGCAGGCCCCAGGATTTGGGGTAGCAGCTTTACCTGCAGCCCTTCACACCTGAACCCCAACAGCCTGGGCATTGGTGGTCTGCACAGCTCTGCTGTGTGGAAACCTCCCGTTGTAATTTGGGTCACAGAATCACAAAATCCCTGAATGGGCTGGGTTGGAGGGGACCCTAAAGCCCACCCAGTGCCACCCCTGCCATGGCAGGGACCCCTCCCACTGCCCCAGGGTGTTCCCCAGTGTCCAGCCTGGCCCTGGGCACTGCCAGGGATCCAGGGGCAGCCCCAGCTGCTCTGGGCACCCTGTGCCAGGGCTGAGGGCAGGATTTTTCCATGGGAACTCAGGGATGAAGGCTCAGGAGTCAATCCCCACGTGCCATGGGGAGTGCCAGGCTTGGGGGGCTCTCTCAGAGCTGGATCCTGCAAATCTGCCAGGGCTCACAAAGCCCCAGAGAACAGACAGGGGCGTTTGCCTCAGCCCAGATGTTCCTGAACTCAAAGGGAAAGATGATGGCCTGGATGCCAAACTGGGAATCAGCATTTCAGCAGAAAGCTGGGAGGGTGGGATTGAGGATATTCCCTGGGCCAGTGAAAAGGGGAGCTCTGTGAAAAGCCCCTTCTGCAGCCCACCAAAAAACTGCCCAAGTGGACAAGGATGTTTCCAACTGTGTCCCCTCTCCAGAACATTTCCTTCAAAATTTTATCAAAATTAAGATGCTTTGCACTTCAGTGAACTTTTTCTTTTTTTTCAGAATGGTGGTTTTTTTTATTTTAATGATAATAAATTAAATTCTGCAAATGTCATCCCAGTACATATGAACATTTCTTTTGACAGTATTAATTGGCATATTTCGATTAACAAAGAGTTCTCACTTTGTTCCAAACTGGATTTCTTTCTGAAAAGGAGAACAAAAATGCCTGCAAAACTTTTGTCAGCTTTAATTAAACGCTGAGAAACCAAGAAAAAAGATCCACAGCATTATAGTGAGGTAAGAACTCTGTACTCCTGGTATGTAAGCAGGGCATGGGGACAGAAGATTTCTTTAGTTGCAGCAACAGCCCCAGACTGTGTCACCTTCTGTCCCCTGAGCCCATCTCCCACCCAGGTGGGAAAACAGCTACTGGCCTTACTGGGGGTTCAAGCAGCTTCCAGCTTAAGTCAATAAAATAAAAAAATCCCAGAATCATTAAGGTTGGAAAATCCCTCCCAGCCCAGGGAGTCCCAGCCCAGAGCACTCGGTGCCACCTCCAGGAATTCCTGGGACACCTCCAGGGATGGGGATCCAACCCTCCCTGGGCACTTCCAATCCCTGCCCACCCTTTCCATGGGGAAATTCCTGCTGCTGTCCCCCCTGAGCTCCCCTGGGGCCGTTCCCTCTGCTCCTGTCCCCGTTCCCTGATCCCAAATCCCAAATCCCCCCGGCTGTCCCCTCCCTTAGGGGGGTGCAGGAGGGGCTGTGCTGTCCCCCGAGGGTTTGGATGTGACCATTCCCTAGCTGAGCCTTCTCCTGTGTGTGGCTGGGATTGTCCCCCTGGCCCCACTGAGCAAACCCAGTTGTCATTAGAGAGGATCCCAATGTGAGCCCTGAGCCACCCCGAGTCCTCTCAGTGACAAATGTGGCCTCCAGACACGTTTATCACATCTGCCACTTCCAAACCAAAGTTGTATCACTGAAATGGCATCAGAGGAAACTCAGAGCTCAGGCAATATGTTAAACATTAGCCACAATGCTCACAGGCCTAGCAAGGGCTGATAAGCCATGATTAAACTTAATTATGGATTATTTTATATTACCTACCTCCAAGCACTGTGGAAAATTGCTTCCTTTTAACTGCCTTGGCGGCTCTCTCTGGCCCTGCACATTCTGGGGGAGATTTCCCTGTGATTGATGGATTTGTTTACGGAGCTCCCTGCTCAAACACTTTATCCTCCCTTTAATCAGAGGTGTGAACACCTTAATCGCTGTCAGAGCCCACATGAACCTCCTGATTAAAAGACATCCTCACACTCACCATTAAAGAAATACATGAAACAAATTAAATTTGTGTTCTCATTATAATCCCCACAACAGGCAAATAACGATTTGGTGTTCATGTACTTGGCTCGTTGGTATTTCATCAAGTTGTACCTTACAAGAGAAATGGGGTTTTTCCTATTTTTCCCCTTTTCCCAATGAGAGGGGAAAGGTTTTGGTGGGCTGGGTTCCATTTTTGCCTTTGCCTAAGGGCAAAGAGCTCCACGAACATCATTTTTCACTCAGCTTCCTTTGCCTGCTTATCTACACTGGCTATTACTCTCCTTGGCTACAGCAATATTACCAATAAAATAAACATGTCAAAATTCAGAAGCACAAACAAGTTCATCCGTGACACTAATTTTGCCTGGCAAATAATTCTCCTTGTTTCTCTAAGGGCTTCAATTTCTTGTGGATTCAAAGCAAATTCATCTTAAATTTGATGCCTCAGTCTTATTTTTCTTTCCCAATCTCATTAGAGTAAAAATAGCAAGGATATCCATATGATTAAAGACTTCATGCGCAAGAAAGCAATCTGGTCATAGTGCTCCTTAGCTTTATGTACTTCTTTCTATTTGACAACATTAATTTGCCATCTGTCAGCTCAGTTACAGAGTTTACTTGCTGCTTGCCTGGCGTTCACCTCCCCCTTTTTCGTTGTCAGCTGTTTTTAATAGTTTGGCCTCCTTGAGTGGGCCACTTATGCAGATTTGAAACAGGAGAAATCCTAAAAAGTGACCAGATGGGAGCCCACTTTGTACTCCCCAGGCTGGCATAGCCATGCACAGACCTCCTCCCCCCTCTAGGCACCCCCAGCACTTAAAAAATCCGATTTTTCCATACCTCCAGAGCACCTTCCATCTGGGGAGCTCCAGATCATCACACCAGGGACACAGACAGATGAACCTGGCTGAGATTTCCTGGGAGCTGCATTCAGCCCTGAACGTGCAAGCAGATAAAAGGTAAAACCTGAACACTCTTCCTTCTGTTGGAAGAGCCCTGGTTTTTGGGGACAGAGCATTTGGGACAAGGGACTGACATGGGAGGTCAGGCTGGCTGTCACACTGACAGGATTCCATCTTGGGATCTTTTTCCAGATCCCAAATATTTAAACCTCCAAAGCTCATATATGAAGTTAAGAGTTATTCTTATGAGAAGAGACCCATCAGATCCATCTTATATATCTGAAATCCCACCCATTTATTTGAATGTGCAGGAAAAAGAAATCTGTCCATTTTTTTCCCATGTCATTTTTCTGCCAGCTGAGGAGATTCAGGATGCTCATGGGCACTGAAATGAACTTTTCTCCTGAGCCAAGCCAACATGAGGAGCGATTATTTCTTCATTCTAAAGGAAGAGCAGAGCTGTGCCCTGGCCAGGGCTCCATGGGAAGCTCCTGCTTCTCCCCCTGACTTGGGAGAGGGGAGCTGCACCTGGAAGGGTTTTCATGCTCAGGAGCAGTGAAATCACCTGCAAGGACCTGAATGAAAAAATTTGTGTTAGCATGAGAATTCCTTAGTTTGCTTTGCTCGTGTCTCATTCCAGGAAAAGTCACATTTTCAGGGCTCCTGGCTGGTTTGCACTGGGAGTTTGCTGGTTGCCTTTCCAAAATCTCATTTTTAACTGAGAAGCCAGCAGCAGCTGCAGAGCAGCATCTCAGGTCGGGAGAGTTTCAACAGAAAGGGCCAGGGTTTGTGGTCACACCATGCTGGGGGACACGAGGGGTGGCAGGTGCTGCTCTGGGGGACCCTCACCTGCCCTGAGCCCCTGCTGAGCCCAGCCCAGCAATCCTGGACAGGGCTGGGCAGGGGTTGACCTGGAGAGCACCTGGAGCCCAGGTGAGAGTGTTTGTGCTGTTTGGATCCACAGCTGGGGCAGATCCTGTCCAGGAATCCTGAGCTGAGCTGGGGACAGGGGGTGACCCTGCCTGGCCAGGCTGCTCAGGGACAGTCACCACCAGGAATTCAGGCACAGAACCTGACAACCCTTCACACCGGGGCTGGTGTTCCCAGCCAAGGGAAGCTGGAGGAGCCCTGACTCTGTTTCCCAGCCCAGCTCGAGCAGCCAGGGGATCCCCCAGGAAGGGAAATGTGGCTGAGCCTGAGCCCTGCTGGCCCAGTGGGAGCCCAGCCAGATGTGTGCTGGCCCTGGGGCTGGAGCAGCCCTGTAATTCAGAACAGGCTCCAGGCTGCTCTCATTTACGTGGGGGCCACTGCTCAGCCCCTCCAGACAGAGTTCAAAGGCTGCCCCGAGCAGGGGTGGCCACTGGCCAGCCCAGGCCAGCACCTGGCCACACCCGACCCTCCCCAGCCTGTCCTGCACCAAGAGGGCTGCTGGCCACCTGACAGCTCCACCTGGCTACCAGGGGTCCCTCCACCTCCTCCAGGTACCTGGCAAGCCGTGTGTGCACCACCCCTCTGCAAGGCACAGGTACACCCAGACTGGTGCAGGGTGCAGCCCACAGAGATTCCCCACCAGGTGTGATGGGGACAAAGCTCATCCCATCCCTGCCTGCCAAAAACACCACTCAGACTTGGTACCAAAGGCAGCAGTTCATAGTTCTGAAATGTAATCCCTGCTCCAAGCATTTCCAGCATCATTTGGATTCAGGTATCCAAATATTTCAGAGCATCTCTTGGGGCACTGTTGGCCAAACCCTGCCTTGTGGAGCCAGTGTGCTGGTACAGAGGACAAAAATTATCATGGCAAAACAAACCCCTCAGTGTTTTGACCCAAACAGAAATACTGGAGAAAAAAGAACATCAACATGGTGCTGTTGGCAAAACGTGGCTGAAATGTTCAGTTTAAGGAAGCTGATCCATTTTTATTTGTAATAAAGCCTGGCAGCTTTCAGGACACGCTGTCTTTACAGAGACTGCATTCCTTCTAGAAGCTCATTCACTAGCACAGGGTTTAGTGAAGCAGCCAGGCCTCTTCCTCCTCCTCTTCCTCTTCCTCCTCCTCCTCTCTGGGAGGACTCATTAGCTGCAGGAGCTCCGTGTGCACGGGGGGTGTGTGTGAGGTATTGGTAATTACCAACACCTCCGAAATAAATCAGCAGCTCCAGATGATAGCACTGCAAACCTGGAATGGATCCTCCTCCTGGGCTGGGAGAGGGTCTTCAGCAACACTCTATAAACTACAAAGAAAAGAAAAGGAAATTGACTTTAAAAGCAACATTTTAATAATGCCGAGGTGTTGACAAAGCCCTCAGAGAGCCAAGGAGCTGCATGGCACAGGATGGGCTCAGTGCTGGGGGCTTTGCTGGGGCCAGCAGTTCACGGGCTCAGGGCCTGCTGCTGTCCCTGGTGCCTGGGGGAGATGCTGGGCTGCAAAGAGGCTGCAGGGCTCTGGGAACTGGTGTAAACTGGGACGGGCTGTGGCACTGAGTGGCCAAGAGCTCTGAGCCCTAAAACGTGCAGAGTGCAGTAAAAAACATCAGCAGTGTCCCACATGGTGAGCACCCCAGGGACAGCACAGGGCACCCTCTGTGAGCACCCCAGGGACAGCACAGGACACCCTCTGTGAGCTCTGAGCACCCCAGGGACAGCACAGGGCACCCTCTGTGAGCACCCCAGGGACAGCACAGGGCACCCTCTGTGAGCTGTGAGCACCCCAGGGACAGCACAGGGCACCCTCTGTGAGCACCCCAGGGACAGCACAGGGCACCCTCTGTGAGCTGTGAGCACCCCAGGGACAGCACAGGGCACCCTCTGTGAGCTGTGAGCACCCCAGGGACAGCACAGGGCACCCTCTGTGAGCTCTGAGCACCCCAGGGACAGCACAGGGCACCCTCTGTGAGCTCTGAGCACCCCAGGGACAGCACAGGGCACCCTCTGTGAGCTCTGAGCACCCCAGGGACAGCACAGGACACCCTCTGTGAGCTCTGAGCACCCCAGGGACAGCACAGGACACCCTCTGTGAGCTCTGAGCACCCCAGGGACAGCGCAGGGCACCCTCTGTGAACTCTGAGCACCCCAGGGACAGCACAGGGCACCCCCCAGAGCTCTGACCACCCCAGGGACAGCGCAGGGCACCCTCTGTGAACTCTGAGCACCCCAGGGACAGCACAGGGCACCCTCTGTGAGCTCTGAGCACCCCAGGGACAGCACAGGGCACCCCCCAGAGCTCTGAGCACCCCAGGGACAGCACAGGGCACCCTCTGTGAGCTCTGAGCACCCCAGGGACAGCACAGGACACCCTCTGTGAGCTCTGAGCACCCCAGGGACAGCACAGGGCACCCTCCAGTCCCACCTGGGCAGCAGCCACACCTCCAGGACCCACTTTGTTTTACCTACAGGGACAGAAGAACTGCACTTACACATACTTTGGTCATGCCCTGCAATTTCAATCCACCAAAAGGGAAATGAAAACCCTCTAAGAAACGGAGTCGCACAGAGCTGGCTGCGCTGGGTCAGTGCAGAGCGAGGTGCAGGCAGGAGAGAGGCAGCAGAGTCCAGCAGTGCTGCTGTGCCCTGCTCCTCCCTGCTGGCTCCACTCCCCTCGTGTCCCTCTCAGCTTTCCTCAAACTCTTCCAGGCTTCTCTTGCACCGTGCTTTGTTTTCAGATGTGCCATAGAAATGCACGTGCTGGGAATGCTGTGCTTGAGACACGGGATTGCAAACATTGTGGAAATAACTCGGCTTTTGTTTTTCTTTTCCCTCCCCTTTTCCCTTTCCATAAACCAACTTTTCCACTTGTCCGGTATGGTGGCACTTAGAGCTTGCTTGTCCTGTCCATGGAAACGAGGGCTGGGGGGGTCCCAGAAATGCTCAGGGAGATGGGCAGAGGCTGCAGGCAGCTCTCAGCCAGGCCTCCAGCAGCTGATTCCATGTGCAAGGAGCTGCACATGCACACAGTCCCTGCTGGGAGCCTGGCACTGCCTCACCCCCCGTGTGCTCCATGGGCATTGCTGGGGAAGGTGCCAGCCACTGCTGAGTGCAGCCATGCAGTCAGGGGCTCACAGGATGGTTGGGCTGGGAAGGGATCCTAAATCCCATCCCATCCACCCTGCCATGGCAGGGACACCTCCCACTGTCCCAGGGTGCCCCAAGCCCCAATGTCCAGCCTGGCCTTGGGCACTGCCAGGGATCCAGGGGCAGCCACAGCTGCTCTGGGCACTCTGTGCCAGCCCTGCCCACCCTGCCAGGGAACAATTCCTGCCCCAAATCCCATCCAGCCCTGCCATTCCCTGCGTCCTGTCCCTCCATCCTTGTCCCCAGTCCCTCTCCAGCTCTCCTGGAGCCCCTCTGGGCACTGCAAGGGGCTCTGAGCTCTCCCCAGAGTCCTCCCTTCTCTCCCAGCCTGGCTCCAGAGCTGATGGCTCCAGTTGCTCTCCAGTTTTTCACTCTTCATCAATGTCCTGGGGACATCTCGATGCTGTTCCTGCAGTGCTTTGGACACTGATGGCTGTTCCAAAACTCTTCCCAAAAGCAGAATAACACCAGGGTGATTTGAGCTCCTTTTCTCTGGCCCGTTGCAAAGTGCCTGGGGAAGTGCTGTTGTAGGCAGATCATAATTAATAATTAGCATTATTTATAGTGGGGCCTGCAGAACAGAATTGAAAGTGTCATCAGATTTTACATCCAAAATGTTGTCTCTGTCAGTCCTTTCTAATTCCCAGGCATTGCTGTGGGAAGATACAATTGCACATGTGAATACTTTCCCATGCCTCCTCTCCATGTGCCTATTTCCATGTGTAAAGCATCTGGGAATGCTCCTAGGGCCTCGTTGGAAATGCAGTGTGTGTGTGTAAATTGTTGCTTGTCTACATCTGTGTATCTAATTGCATGTGAAAATCACTACTTGAGTTGCATCAATGAAATACAACTTTTTGAAAATACAGCTTGCATGTGTTTCTCATTCATTTTAGTGAGGCACAAGATGATCCAGTTGAAAAACAGTAGCTAAGACCAGATGTTCTTCTGCTCCTACAGCGTGAGAGAAGCAGCTCAGCCTTAAGAAACTCAAAGCTGCTCAGCTTATGATACTTGCAGTATCATGGGAGAGAAAGATCATCTCCTGCAGTGGCCTCCCTTCCCCAGGACCCACTGCCAAGGGAAAATGGCAGGAGTTCACCTTTGCTGCCAGGAATTGAGAATCAAGCCCCAGAGATTCTCCAAGTGCTGAGGAGCAATGGCTGCAGAGGTGCTGTGGTCATTTGGAGGGGTTGGAGGCAACCAGGGGACCCTCCTGGGGACACTGCTGGCCAGTAAAGACTGGACATATGGCAAAGGTTTAATAAAATATATGATGGGAAGAGTAACTTACACAGCTTTGCCAAAATGTCATTTTTAAACTATGTGCCTAATTTCTAAACAATTGAGTTTTAAAGATTTAGTAACTCCTTGAATTTTTCCACAGCTCTGCTGCTACTGTGGTCATATTTCCAAATTCAATGTACCTCTTACTCCTCCACTTAAAACATTCACTTTTCATTTAGACCTGCAGGAAAAACAAAATCTGGATGACTTTCAAATTATTGGCCAAGCTCAAGAGACATCCCAGCCCTTTATGGGGTGCAGATAAAAGAGCTCAGAGTCCCTGCTCTGCCAGGAAAAATGTTCACTTTCTGTGAAATGCATTAAGAAATCAAATGAAGCGCTTATTAAACTTTTAGATGCAAGCATCTGTGAATTGGACAAGGCAGTGTGTCTGTGTCAGAGCCCTGAGATGAGATGGAGCCTGTCATAAACTGCTGCTGGATGCAGAAATGAGGCTCCCTGAGCCCTCCCCAGCTCAGAGGATCGAAGAGGAGCTGAAAGCACTCTTTGTGAGGACCAGCTCCAAACCCTCCTCTTTATTTTCCAGCTTGCTGAGGATGATATCAAAGTATTTGATACCTTGGAGCCTCCATCCCGGGCCTGGCTTGTGGCCATAGCTGGCAGTGATTGTAGCTGCCCTGACCCTGATTTCCCAGTGCCCTGACCTGCACATGTCCTGCTGATGAGGGAGCCCAAGTGAAAGAATCTGCTCCCCTCTCTCTTCCAAACCCCTCAATAAACCCATTCTGGGTGCTCTCTTCCAGGACACACGAACCCAATCCCTCACTTTCCAAAGCAGCACTGGATATCCCATGGCAATTCCCAAGGATCAGCTCTCCTGAGTTTCTATATTTGTGTTGGAGCTGGCAGAGCTGCTCCTGCCCACTGCTGGAAGTGCAGAGCACCCAGGCAGGGAGGGTGTAACACAATTCTCCTTCAGCTCTGGGGAGGGCACAGACACCCCCAGGCTGTCCAGGGAGCTCAGGCCGTGTCTCTGCTTATCAACCCCTAAAATGGACTTTTTTTTACTGCTGAAAACCCACGAGCAGCTGGGGCTTGCAGAGCCCCCTGAGCTCCAGCAGCTACAGAAACCTTTCCACTTCTCACTGCTAAACTGCATTTGGTCTGTAGATGGAGGCAGGACAGGATCTCAGGTTATAAATGCAAATATGTGAATGGGGCTGCTGCAATCAGGGCGGGTGTGACCCCAGGTTTGCACCCAAAGATGCAGCAGAAATCTGCCAAATTCCCTGGGAGCTCAGTGAGAAAAGCAGCTTGTTCTTTTGCCTTGCTTAGACAAACACAAAACATGCACAGCTAAATGATTGTAAAAACAAATCTCTCTTTGTTTTGTTTCCTAAATGACCCTATTAAATAATGAGTAAAGATTTATGTTCATATGGTTTGTCCTCAAAGTACCAGACTGAGAGACCACTTACCCTGGAATATGCCTAGGATACTGCCTGCTTTATTCTTCCTTTCTCCTGGCAAGGTCATATCCAGCATACTAAGAAATTCTGTTCTAATTACAACTTCAACAGAGGATTTGAAATATTTGGAAACCTTACCTGCACATTTGGGATATATATTTTTGCTCCTGTATTGCCTTACCTCATGTACTGGCAGTGAGACTTTGAAGGGGTAAGATATTAAAATTTTTGGTTAGACCAGCAGGGATTTCAGGCCCTAAACCATCAGAGATCAGGCTGCTGCACTGACTGCATCCAGACTCCTTCACCTGCAGGGCCACTGGAGCTCCTGGCTCTGTCCTCACCTGGAGCACTCTGGTGTTCCCATGTTTTGCCTTGCATTTCTTTTCCCAGCTTTATGTGGCAGCTCAGATGATCTGAAATCATCTTTAAACGTCCTGGGACATTTTACATTTGCTGTGGGTGACTCAGCAATCCCACGGTGATGAGAAAAAATGCCTTGAAAGTCCATTTTGTCCAGATGCCCACCTGGCTGACTGCATCTCTCTGCTGCTCCCAGGGATGGGATGGAATCCTGACGATGCCACGTACCTCAGAGCACTGAACTCATTCCTTTTGGAGCCATTTCCTAAGACTCAGCAGTCTTCAACCAAGCAGGCTCTGGCAGAGTGGTGGTCAGAATCTCCCTCCACTCATTCAGAACATGTTATTGCTGGTGTGGGAAGCAGATCCAGCCGACCAGAACTGCCTGCTTCCAAAGAAAACACTCGCTTTACTGTATCTGCTGTTGTGAAATGTAGGAAAATAAATTATTTATTATCATGACTTTTGGGCTGAACCTGTTTGTATGGGCTTGCATGTGTCTGATCTGAGGCCTGAGTCACTGAGTGACAGACACCCTCTTGGCTGCTCCCGTTACTTACATTATGTCCACACTGTTCCAACAGCTTCAATAAAAATAGCGAGCTTGAAACTTCTCCTCTGTTGGCATTTCTTCATAGGGACAGGGTGTTTCTTAAAGAAACATCAGATCACTCTGAAAGAGGTCAGATGTGCAGGGTGAAATGGCAGAATTAATGGTGAGGCTCCCTGGCTGCACTTCCAGCCCAGCTTTAGCCCCCTCAGCTGCTGTGCTGGATGCCAAGAGAATGGTGGAGGAGGTTTGGACATCCAGAGCTTCCCACAAATATCAGTCAATGACAACTAAAATCCTACTCCAGTCCAAAAGCTGCTCCAGGCCAAAACCTGCAGCCATTCTGCCCCTGCCAGCCACTTCCACGTCTGGCAGCTGGGGCAAACTCAGGAGCAGCATTTCCACTGACACCAAGTTCGTTCCTTCTCCCCCTTCTCACTTGGTACCCCTCAGAGCAGCGAGGACTGCAGTGAGAGCTGCAGAGGAGCCCCTTGGAGAGGGAGCAGGAGGGAGGGGTGGGACTGCAGCAGAACTGTCCCTTCCCTGTGCACGGATGTTCTGTCTGACAGAACTGGGGACGTGTGGCTCAGTAGAAATACAATTCCTCCACCCTCCCATCCAGCAAGGTGCAAACGTCTCAGGACATGACAGGTCCTCCCCTGGCCTGTCCCCTGGATGACTCCTCTGCAGTGCATTGAGACCACGAGGAATTGCTCACACAAATCTGTGCTGCAATAGCACTGCCTGCCAGGCACCAAGACAAAACCAAACCACACTCCTGCCTCACTACTGCTAGCTTGAATCCTTCAGCATTTCCATTCTAAATGCTCAGGATGGGGAGCCCAGATATGTCAGGTGGCCTGTGGTGAACACTGTGACTGGCCTTACATCCCAGAACTCTTATTTCAGTGAGTGGAGCCTCTGCTGGGCTGGATGTACCAGCCAGGAGTTTTCCACCTGACACTCATCCTTATGTATCTGAAACAAGTCTGATCACCATTTCTCCCTGTGCTCACAGACTGTTTTAAAGGGGAAGAAGCAGTGGAGTCTGGAGTCCTGCAGCCGAGGAGAACGTGCAGAGATGAAGAGGATCCCACACCTTGGAGCTCCAGCCAATATCTGAGCGAGTACAACGTTCTCCTCTGGCTGTGGGATGCAGCCATGGAAGAGCATGAGTAGGATGTGTGTTTGTGGTGCAGCAGGAATGCAAGCTATGCTCTGTGTGGATGGAATATGCCTGGTGCTGAAAGCTGTGGGATGGAAGAATGAATGCAGTTGTATTGGAAGAAGGAGGAATGCTCACAGTGTTTTGTGTCCTCAAATGTGGATTAGCTTGGAAGGGGATGTAAGGTGGGAAAGACATATCCTGAACACCTGTTTCTACATCTGTGTGTTTTTACACTCATTTTGGAGACAGTGTGCCTCGCTCCTCATTCTGTCCTTACTCTGCACTGAGGGCCTTTCCATTTCACAGAGTTCCTCCCCTCGTGGCAGTCACCTGTCTGTCCAAGAGAGCAGAGGTGTGCATGGGTGAGGGCTGTGGGCACACCTGCCCATGGAAGCCCAGGAGAGCTGGAGCAGAAATCACCCACCCTGGATCTGAACCTGCTGCTGCTGCTCTGAGTGTGCTCCCTGTCCTCTGGCTCCCCTGGGGTCGGGTGGCTGCAGCTTTCATGGGATCACACAGAATCCCAGCCTGGCTCAGGTTGGGTCACCTGGTGCCACCTCCCTGCTCCATCCCAGAGCTGAGGGCACAGGAATATCTGGAATGTCCCCAGGGAGGCAGGGACACTGCACAGCCTCTCTGCACACTCTGCCCAGGGCACAGGTTCTGCCTCCTGGGCAGGGGCAATTCCTGGGATCAGCCCCTGCCCCTTCCCCTGGTGCCACTGCTGGGACCTGGAGCAGAGCCTGGGACTGCTCTGACCCTCCCTGCACACGGGGACACACAGGGACAGACAGACAGACAGGGACACACAGGGACACACAGGGACACCCAGGGACAGACAGAGACACACAGGGACACACAGGGACAGACAGACAGACAGGGACACACAGGGACAGACAGGAACATCCAGGGATACCCAGGGACACTCAGAGACACCCAGGGACATCCAGGGACAGACAGGGACACTGAGGGACAGACAGACAGGGAAACACAGGGACAGACAGACCGGGACAGACAGACAGGGACACACAGGGACAGACAAGGACACCCAGGGGCACCCAGGGGTACTCAGGACACCCAGGGACACCCAGGGACACCCAGGGGCACCCAGGGCTGGGGCCCCTCTCAGCCGGGGCTCCTCTCCAGGCTGAGCCCCCCCAGCTCCCTCAGCCTTTCCTGGGCACAGGGAGGCTCCAGCCCTTGCTCAGCTCCAGGAGCTCCTGTCCCTGCTGTGCTGAGGATCCAGAGCTGGGCACAGCATCCAGAGGTGTCCCCAGGGCTGGGCACAGCACCCAGAGGTGTCCCCAGGGCTGGGCACAGCACCCAGAGGTGTCCCCAGAGCTGGGCACAGCACCCAGAGGTGTCCCCAGGGCTGGGCACAGCACCCAGAGGTGTCCCCACGGCTGAGGTCTCTGACCTGCTGGGAATTCTCTTCATAAAGCCCTCAGGATCCCACTGGCTTTCCTCCCACAACTCAACCTGCCCCTGAGATCAGTGGGAATTTGGGCAAGTTGGGGTGTTCAGGATGGACTCTTTAGGGGTGCAGTTCTGGCAGCCACATTCCCAGCATTTCCTCACAAAGCAGGGATGTAACACGTTTGGAAACAGTGCTATTCTTATTTCTGTCAGCAAAAGAAATTTAATTGATTTATCAAGAAGCCAGAGCTAAAAGTCTCTCCAGAGGCAATGGAAATATAAGCACTTTCACTGACCTCTGAAAATACATGATTTATGGGAATACCCACTTATTTACCTAAATTCCCACAAACTGACCTGAAAAGATTAGCCCTTGATCTGTGGTGGCAAGGGACTCCACAGAGGAAAAGTCTCTGAAGGAGAAAGAAGCAACAACAGAATCAAAAGAAAAAGTATTCTGGAAAGCCAGCGATGCATTGAAGGCACAGAAAGTCATTTTTCCTAAGCAGTGTAACAGAATCTGGCTTGGCAGTGCTGTAGGGCTGTGGATGGACACAGACTTGTCTTCAAGTGAGTTTGGTTTGGCTGTTGGTAATTAGGAACTTGAAAGGAAATTTGGAAACACAGTAATAATAATTTCAGCTCGGAAATGCAGCAGCTCCCCAGACCTATAGGCACATTCCTGCTGTCTGTTCCCAGGGAACCTCCACGCACAGCCCTGCACCGAGTGCTGGGCTGGATGAAGTCAAACTCCACTTTGGAAAGGAATTTTTTACAGGATGGCTCCCACCCCTCAATGCTCTGCTGGGTATCTGGTTGCCAACTCTTCCTAATGGATCACAGAAACGTTTAGGCTTTAAGACAAATTCCTTTATGAAAAGCTCTACGTTCTCTCATGGTATTTCCAGCAAAATTACAGAGAAACTCTCAAGATATCCCATGGAATAATTTAGTGCTTTAGAGTGGACACTCCACAGTGCCTCCCTCCTGGAAGGATGAAGGGTTCTGTTCATTAGGATTTGGACCCGAGATTCAGAGGGTGCAAATGAGATGCAAACGCCTGCTTATCAGCCCCCACAGCAAAAATGTTAAATGTTCCTTCAAAAAAGACTTGATGAAATTTAACCTTCCTCCTTGCAGTCCCAGCACAGCCAGCTCCCCTGAATTCAGTCAAGAAATATGAAAAAAATGAGCCATTTCAGATGTCAGATCCAAACTACGTGCTACTCTGTGTGTAAAAAAAGCATTGGGAAAATAATATGGGCCACCATCAGTTCTGATGTGCAATGTTTGAGCTGCTCTGGGGTCTTGTGTGATCTGGGAAGGGAGGAAATGTAAAGAAAAAGCCTGGCAATCATCAAAAGGAGATCAGAATCTGTAAATACACTTGTCTGAAGAGTCAGAGCACGGCCCGTGGGGCTCTGAACCAGCACTGAGGTTGTGCCATGCCCAGGGTCTCCTCTGCAGCCACTCCTTCACCTCCTCGTGGTGTTTGAAGTGAAGAAGCTGCAGAGTCCATCAGGATCAGGCCATGGGAGCCTGAAGCCAGATTTGGACCTGGACTCTGTGGGTTTGGCTCGTTCCTAGGCAGAAGTGAAAATGTGCTTGGTGGTCTGATCCAAGACTGCAGCAAGCAGGTGAGTTGGCTTCGTGCAAAACCACTGCACAATTCTGCATGATTGGCACCTTTCACTCCCAGAGGCTGAGCTGCCACCAGACTATGACACTGCCAAGGGCTGTGGGAGGTTTGCAAAGGAGCTGGCTCTGCTCAAGGTGGAGCTTCTGTCATTTCCATGAACCCAAACCCACACTGGAATGGAAAGTAAAAGAATAAAGTACCTACCCAGCCCCTGACAGCAAGGAGAATGTTATTGGCATCCCCCTAAATGTGATAATCTTACAATAACTGATTATTTCAATGAACAAACACCACCAAGAAGTATCCTGGAGTCAGAGGCATGAACTCCTAGCTGGTAGGTCAGTGCTAACAGATCTTGTTTGGACAAGCCTGACAAAGATCTGCTGAGCAAAACCCAGCAGGGCCAGCAGTGCTGGGCTGGGGTGGAGGGATGGGCGTGGGTCACAGGGCCACTGCTCCTCCCCTCACACCAGCCAAGCTAAATGAAGCATGGCCAAACCTTCTCCAGCTGAGGGCAAGAGGGAAGAGCCCAAAAATGGCTGCTGTGGATGACTTAGATGTTTGCAGTAACAGTGATCAGGATCCACATGTCCAGCATTGCATCCAGCACAGCCCTGGGCCAGCCTCTCCTTCCTCCCCATGGCCCCTGCTGTGTTTGCAGTGTTTGCTGTTCTCAGTGTGCTGCAGAACCTTACAGCAGTGTCCCATGGGTCCCATGGGTCCCACAGCTGGCTCAGGGGGTGTCTGCACCCCAGCCTGCAGGAGAACCTGCACCAGCTGTGGGTGACCCCACAGGGCTCCTCTGGCTCTGAACCTGCTCTGCAGAACAGTTTCTGATGTCATTTTTAATGAGAGCCTCATCACAGTGGCAGAGCTGAGGTGTGTGAGGCCAGGCAGCTGCTGATTTAAACACAGAACACAAACCTGGGAAATCCACAGCAAGTGGGAGTGGAGAGACAGATCCACAGAGATCAACTGCAGATTTGCACTAACTTAGGAAATTCTTGCTGTTATCAACTTCAATTATTAGCAGAATATGAAGGAAAAAGGAAGAAGAGAAAATTACCTCCTTTTTTCCTGTTTTGAAGGAGAGATTTGCCTGGCTGTCATCCTGGGACAGAGAATAAAAGTTTCACTGGGTGCACCTGGTACATTCCAATATTTATTAGCTAGGCTATGGAAAGGAGTTTTCTTGTGTACAGAAATCCTGCCATGCTTTTGAGGGGCAAGTCCTATTTCAGTCATTTCACAAGCCAGGCCTACAGTGGATGAGGTTTTGGCAGTAAAACAGATATCTGTGATATCACCCAGAGAACATTAACCCATTTGCACACAAAGGTTAGATTACCAGGCCAGCATCACATTTCTGGGACAGGACCATTTTCTAGGCTGTTTTCTTCCTGCAAACCCACTGACAACAAGGCTGTGAGAAGGAACACCTCAGGCTGGCCTTGCCAATGTCTGAGCAGGGACAAGAGAAGGGCAGCCCAGCCCTTGGTAGATCCACTTTGAACTGGGAAATGTAGGGTCATCCAAAGGCCAGGAGATATTTAAACCAGTTAAGAACATCCCTCCCTCAGTCATGAGAAAGAACTCATTAAAAAATAGAGGAATTGAGAAAATGTAATTCCATAATCATCATGGCCAGGAGCAGGGGGTGATGGCTGAGGGTGACTTCAGTTGTAACTGAAGAAGGGAAGGGATAGTGTGTGGCACAGCTCAGTAATTACAACCAATTAATGCAATTAATGCTCTTTCCAGTTCCTCAGTGTTGCTTTGGCACTATGGATGACCCAGAAGAGAAATCTTAACATGTTGTGAGGGTGGAATGTACTCAGAAGCTGCAGGAAGCTACAAAAAAGGAGTCTGATACTTCTCCCTCCTAGCAGTGGCTGATGGCTGTTTCCAGTATTGCTCTTTCTCTACTGCATCTTAGCAAATAGCTTAAAAATGCATCAGATCTTGGACATCCAGCATGGGTACCATTCCAGCAAGTAGCCGTTTATTTTATAAGGGGATTTAAATATTGTAAAACTGAATAAAATGCAGGTGTTTCCATTACAGACAAGTGAACTTCGTGTAAGCTCCACAAAGACGATTAAAAGGGCTTTGCACAGTTCATTCTGCCCTGGTGGAGAGGTGGATTTTTGGCTCAGTTTGGGCAGAATTTTCTTTTGTGCTGTGCAGTCCTGAATTGCTCCCTCTGCTCTGTTTGCCCACCAGGGAGAGGCAGCTGGGGGCCGCAGTGACATCTGCACCATTCTGTTAAACTGAAAATTCGGCTGGATAAGATCATTTCCATCTCATGGAGCTCCATGCCTGCTGAGGAGGATGGGCTCTAACCCCACATCCTGCTGGTATTCAGATGAACCAGTCCAGGCTGCTGCCAGGGGATGCTGGGATTCACCAAAGCAGGAACATAAATACATGTGAAACACAGATTTTCACACTGGATTTTGGTAGCAAGGAATGAATTCCAAACACCTCTTGGAAAGTTTCCCCAGTGACCAAACCCAAACCTTCCTGCCCATACAGGATCAGCCTCCTTAAGAAGGGAGATTCTATGGAAAGCCTTAACAAGGCTTAAAGACAATGAATGAAACTTCACCTGGGCCAGTTCACTGACCCCTGATTTGCACCAGTAAAAATGAGCAGATAGCCAAGGTAATAGTGGTTAATTATTAAATATATAATCAGTGTAACCATGCCCTCTAGAGGACTAAGTTTACCTTCATAGAGACAAAACCAACCCTTGGGTCTGAACACTCTTAAAATCTGGGAAAAAGGCATTTTGATGTTTGCATTCGTTCCACATGTGAATCTAGACCTGGATCACGATTTCCTCACTGGCACCATACCCAACATGCCCAAGATGGCACTGAGAGCTGGGTTTTACCTTCTGTAGCCACCTGGTGTCTCTGCCAAACAATTCATGCAGCTAATCCCCATGCAGACAGCAAAGGTCTGACCCAAGGTCTTAATCTCAACCACAGGGAAGGTCACTGGCACACATTTGACTCGATGTGTTGAATGTTGAATAAACAGTGTTCATGTTCCTACCTCCTGCTTTCCCCATATTCCTTTTTTGCATTTACTGGCAATAGCCCCAACTTTCCTTGGTCAGTGTGGTTTACATTCCCAGCTGGCTGGAGCTGCAGAAATGTGAGTGAGCTCCCTGTGAGTGCAGTCTGTCTGTGGGGCTGAGATGTGCTGGGGTGCTGGGGCAGGACCTGTGGTGTCCATGGGGACCTGGCTGTCCCACGCTCCTCAAGGACACAACAAATGCTTCAGGAGCTCTTTTTTGGCCTAAAACATCCATTTTGGGATCAGAACCCACTGCTGTTCACGTGAGCCACAAACAAGCAGCTGTGTGAGCCAGCCACTTTGGAAAACAAAATCCAGAAAGGAACAGGGGAAGGGTCACAGATATACCAGGAAGCAACAGAAAGGAAATTCTTGTCAGTCCAACCAGCCCAGGGATTCAGGGCTGGAGTGTGGCTGCTCTTGAGGGACAAGCACACAACAGGGAGCTCCTGCTCTTGCTCTCTACCAGAGAATATTTTGACACCTTTCCCGTGGCACCTCAGCTTCGTGTCCGAGGCTCCCCACGTGTTTAGGGGACAGAGGAGGCTGGAGTGCAGCTGCAGTTCTGTACTTACATTGAGTGAACCCAAAATAATTCAGACATGGGATTTGCAGAGGCTGTACCACCAGCTTTGCTCTTCTCCTTGAGCTCTTGGGATGTAAGACACCAAATATGCTCCAGCTGGCAGACATTGGCTTTCAAACCCAACTGGGGATGTTTTCTTTTTCTTCCTTTTTAAAATCCCACTTTTACAGGATTCTTGTTCTTCCTGACTTTTCTCTCAGTACAAGGATATGTGTTTTTTTCCCTTGGTTACTTTGACTCTGCTGACCTGGTTTCGTGCCTTCCTTTGGAAATGTTTAGGTGTCTCAGCAATGGAGAGGATGAATCAGTGAACATGCAGCAGGTCTGGGAAAACCACAGCAGAAAGGAACTTGGGGAGCAGAGATGATGGTGGGGCTGTGCAAACAGCTCCATGTTCTATCACTTCCCCTTTTCTCCCCGAATTTTCATGGGCATTGCTCCCTGAGCAGGAGCTGCCCTTTCTTGTGCCCAGCTCAAACACAACCCAGAGCATTCCAGTGGCAGCTGCACGACACCCAGTGTATCCCAAACTTTCTGGTTTGAAGGATGATTTTCTGGCAAAGTGCAAGTCTGGCCCTCAGAGGGCTGAGCTGGGAGGAACCCAGATTTTAATTCCTTCTCAGAAACACCAGGAGCCTCATTTTGGGATCCTGCTCTGCCACCCACCTGCTGTGGGCACAGCCATTGGCTTCAGCAGCAATAAACACACCTGAGAAACACACAGGGGTTTGGAGATGGTTCAGGAAGGGAGAAATCAGACACCTTGGTCAAGTGAATTATGTGATATAAAGGGCATTGAAAATTCGACACACAAATAATGAATAAATGTAGAACAATGTAAGACAATGATCTAATTAATTCATTTTTCAATTAAAATAGAGGATGTGATCTTTAGACACTCTCCCTACCAAAAGGTAGGAGTAATATTCTAATATATTTGTTATTCTTTTTTTTTTTAAAGCCTTTTCCAGAGAAGAAAGTGATTGAAGTATAATTTAGGTGGAAAATGTTCCTCAGAATTAACCATCCTGTGTCTTGGCCCTGGGGCAGGGATGCCCAGCATTTGAAGGATTTTCAGTCATCCCCTGATTTCAGCTGGATTAATCATGTCTCAGCCTAAGCTCAGCCACAAGGACCATGTGCCATCAGACTCCTCACTTCCACAGAGAGGAGCTGGTTCATGCTCAGATCTCCAAAAGATCCATCACTGAAGGAATCTCCCACAGCAGTACCCTGAGCATTTGAAAAGTGCTGTATAAAAATGCAGGTTTGTTATTGCAAACAAGGGTTTTTTTTCTCCTACAATCAATTGAATCCGAATCAAATGAATGGGTGTGTTGAAAACAGGACTGAAAAACAAGAGTGTAAGAGTTACATCAAGGGATAGTAGCTCTGCTAGGGTTCAGTAACGTTCTAGACCTTGCTCTGAAAAGGGTATTTTTCGAATTCTGAATGTTTGATACAACTGCAGTGACTGACGTTCTGGTTTTACTGCATTACTAAATCACATTATAAATGAAATTTAAAGGTAGTTAACAAAATAATCTTTATGTCAAATGGATGAAATGTGGGTTCACCCTTTGAGAATGTCATTCTTTGGTTTTGTAGTGTCCCTTCAAGGCTAATCTAAAAGAAAATTAAATTAATTTCATGCTCACCACCTTTAAATTGCAGAAGTGAAAACCTTTCAGGACTTGCCAATTACTAAGGAAACTTCATAGCTGGATTATTCCCAAATTGCACACCCTTTATTTTAACCACTAAAGGCAAACACATGGTTTTGATGGGTCGTAAAAGAACAGGTTGCTTTTTCAGGATTGAAAGAAGCTGTAATTACTTCCCTTGTTTGGCGACTTCCTGATTTCCTTAGGTTGTTATGGGTGATCCCATTCTGCTGAGGTAATTGGAGCTGCTGGAGTGCAGTCCATGACCTGGGGGAATGACCAGTGGCTTTTCAGTCTGGGTGACTGGCACCTCATGAGTGGAGCTGTGCTTCCCAGGGAACCAGGACACCACCACCGCCCTAAGTGCTCCGTGTGGGGACTTTAAAGGCTTAGGTTTCACTGCCCAAGCAAATTATGCCTCTGATTCTCTGAAACCAAGCTAAGTCAGCTCCAGATACAGGGAAAATAAAGGTGTTTCCTTCAGGCAGGAATAGGAGAAACAGATCTCAGCAGAGGTGAGCCTCAGATATTTCTGCAGACAACCAAATGCTGCCATACCAACAAAAGAGGTGAGGGACAGCTCTCCAGTCTGCTCTTGTCTGTACCACGAGATGTAATAAAACATGGTTTCAACGAGGGGGTGCATGGCTGCAATGACTGGGTTACTCTAGTGAGACCTGAACTAGCCAAGAGTTAAAATAAAACCACCCAAGTCTCCCAAGGCCAGCCCAGGCTGGGCGAGGGCATCGTGCCTGAGCCATCCTTGGAGGAGGGAAGGTTGCAGCTGTCCTTCCATGGGGACCCCTCAGGTGAGGTCCCTTCCATCCCAGCAGGTGAGCCAGGCAGCAGCAGCAGCTCAGCACAGCTCCTACAAAAGGCATTTCTGGTTCAGCTGGAACCACAGCTTCCTTTGCTTTCTGCAGTTTTTCAGATGTGTTGTGTTACCTCTGCTCAGAAGCACAAACTTGGACTTGTGCTGTCTGAAGTTGGGACACCGACACCAGCCCGTGGTTCCTGATCCAGGGCATCCTGCATCTCAGGTGTTTTGGAACTCATGCTGCCTTGGCTAAGGTTGCTTGGAGCTCAGTGCTCCCAGAGAACTGATGGGAAGAGGTAAAATCGGGTAATGGGGGCCGATCAGGTTTCTTTGTGTGGGGTAAAAAGGCACGTCCAGCTCCCCCCGTCCCCCCAGGACTGTCAGACCCAGCACCTGCAGACCCCAAACTCAGCAGTGGAGGTGAGGCTGGGAGTGAAGATGCCACCCACACCCCGCAGGTTTTGATAGCAGAAATCTGCACATGGGACACTGCTCAGGCTCTCAGAGCTCATCAAAGCTGCCAGCCTGGCCGAGAGCTGGGGGAGCAGAGCTGTCCTGCTCTCCGGGGTGGACACCAGGGCTGTGACAGCATCCTGCTGCCATTTCACCTGGAAACACCTCCCAGCCCCTCTTCCCAAGTGAAACAGCCTCAGAGGAAAGCAGTGTCCACACAGAATCTGGGAAGGACTAAAGCAGCAGTCCCACGTGGGTGAGCAGAGTTGTTTGGGTTGGAAAAGATCTCCAAGATCATCGAGTCCAACTGTTACCCCAGCACTGCCAAACCCACCCCTAAACTACGATCCCAGGTGCCATATTTATACAGCTTTTAAATCCCTCCAGGGATGGTGACTCCATCACTGCCCTGGGCAGCCTGTGCCAGGGCTGGAAAACCCTTTAGGGGAAGAACTTTCCCCTCATATCCACCCTAAACCTGTGCTGCTGTAACTCGAGGCCATTTCTTTTTTTCCTGTCTCTTGTTCCCTGCGAGCAGAGCCTCCCCCTCCTGTCAGGGGGCTGTGGGGAGTGAGAAGGTTCCCCCTGAGCCTACAGAGCCCCTGGACATCCATTGCAGCCCCCCAGTCACTCAGCCCATCATGTTTCCATAAGTTAGTAGTGTCCTTAAAAGATGAGGTTTGGGATAATCTTGTTTGGTTGCTGTAGAGTGAGCAGCTGAATTTATCAGGGTGAGACGTGTCAAAAGCTGCTGGGAAATCCATTAGGTCGGCAGTCACCTGGGATCTTGTGGCCTTTGGGGACACCAGCAGCCAGGCAGGCTGGCACTCTGCCATGCCGAGAAGAGGCACAGCACTGTCCAGCAATGACCCAGCCTGAGCCCTCCAGGACAAACCCAGCACAGAATCCTCCCCCTTACAAACCTCCCTGAAGGGGCAGGCAGCGCTGGGGGAGCTCCCAAGTGAGGGAACAGATGCTCTCTGCTCCCCTGCCCACCTCCCCTCCAAAACCATCTGACATGCCCAGAAAGCAGAGTTTGGGAGATGATGATTAATAGCTTTGTTTACTTTTTTTCTGATCTGTTATAACAGGCAAGGAGATAACATTTGTTGAAATACAGATCTGTCATAAAAATAAGCAACCAAAAAATACAAGTAAAACAAAACAGTCTTCATGTCTTAACTTTCCAGATGTAAGTTTCTGAGTTCCCACTTGGGTTGTTATTATTATTATTACTACTATTACAATAATAATAGGATTCCCAGTCATGGAGTGGGACCAGCACTCGAATAGAAGCACAAGACTGGAGAGCAGAGGTGAGTGCAGCCAGCCAGGGGAGCAGATGTTGCCTCGCCTGCTTTTCTCAACATGCTGAGCTCTCATAACCACCACGTCCACCAGGGACCCTCGGCAAGGCCAGGCAGGCTGGTGGGACCTCACTGCACAGGGGCTCCAAATCCTCCTGCAGCCACACAGAAACGAGGAGGAGGAGGAGGAGGAGGCTCAGGAGCAGCCTCCAGCCTCTTCAGGGAATGTCCCATCCCTCCAAACGTGGCTTTAAACTGCAAGGTCTGGAGCCAGGCTCAGGCTCAGGCTCAGGCTCAACCTTCCCCCAAACCCAATCAGTTCAGATTTAGGGATTTGGCCCCTGTTTGTCAATGAGAAGGGCTTGCTGCAGACTTTGGATCTGAATTCAACCCTTCCCAAACTTGTGTGGGAATGCTCCGAGCCATCTCTATTTGTCTTGGGTAGGGGAGTCGCTGTGATGCTCTGCAGTGGAACTTTCCACTAGCAACAACACCAGAGACAAAGAGCTCATGCTCTGACCTTTATGAAACTATTCCTTAACAAAATTTACTCAAGTAAAGAATCCACAGTCCCAGGTTTTACTCATTTAATTGATACGGACATGAAATATTTTGCGTTGTTTTAATAATAGTTTGGTTTTCTGCTATTTAAAAAAAAAAAAAAAAAAAAAAAAAGGAAAAGTTCATTTCTCCGAACATATTTTTAGCAAAAATATTTTGCTTGAACTTTTTTCCTCTGCCTTCAAAGGCTGCTGCACAGTTCTGGGGTGCTAAATACTAAACTCACATTCTATCACTCCATCTCCTCCCATTTGGATGGTAATCACAGGATCCTGATGCCAAACTCTGGAAGATATTTTTTCCAGCAGCAGCATCTGGCTTCTTGGCAGAGGCTGCGAGCAGTTGTGCTGGCAGCAGTGGGAGCTGCCTCAGTCTGTCATGTGTTTAGGCTGCTGCAGAGCTGTCTGAAGCACCGGGCAGCCTCAGACACTGCGTTCTCCTGCCTGCCATTGCCTGGTCCCTCCGTGCTCCCTGCTAGCACAGCTCTGCCCATCCTGAGGCTTCTCTGCACATTGTTCTTCTTCATGGGGAATTACAGGGGATGTTTGTGGGGCTCTTCTCAGCCCAGCAGAGCCCAGCAGAGCCCAGCTCTGCTCCTGCAGCCGGGACCTCTGTGGAGGGATTGGTTTGTGCTCGATTTCAGGAGCCTTGGGCCAGCAGGAGACGCTCGGGGCCAGGTCCTGTCCCACAGCCCTGCCCCACAGCAGGAACTCCCAAACTATTCCCTAACACCAACCCCACAGCAGGAACTCCCAGACTAACCCCTAACACCAACCCTACAGCCTGCCCCACAGCAGGAACCCTCAGACTAACCCCCAACACCAACCTCACAGCAAGAACTCCCAGACTATCCCCTAACACCAACCCCACAGCAAGAACTCCCAAATTAACCCCTAACACCAACCCCACAGCAGGAACTCCCAAACTAACCCCTAACACCAACCCCACAGCAGGAACTCCCAGACTAACCCCTAACACCAACCCCACAGCAAGAACTCCCAAACTAACCCCTAACACCAACCCCACAGCAGGAACTCCCAGACTAACCCCTAACACCAACCCCACAGCAGGAACTCCCAAACTATCCCCTAACACCAACCCCACAGCAGGAACTCCCAGACTATCCCCTAACACCAACCCCACAGCAGGAACTCCCAGACTATCCCCTAACACCAACCCCACAGCAAGAACTCCCAAACTAAGCCCTAACACCAACCCCACAGCAGGAACTCCCAAACTATCCCCTAACACCAACCCCACAGCAGGAACTCCCAAACTATCCCCTAACACCAACCCCACAGCCTGCCCCACAGCCTGCCCCACAGCAGGAACTCCCAAACTATCCCCTAACACCAACCCCACAGCAAGAACTCCCAAACTAACCCCTAACACCAACCCCACAGCAGGAACTCCCAAACTAACCCCTAACACCAACCCCACAGCAGGAACTCCCAGACTAACCCCTAACACCAACCCCACAGCCTGCACACCGACCCACAGCTCTTTCCAGGAGCCCCTTGCTGCTCTGAGTGCCCCAGTTCTGGTACAGGCACAGCTGGAGGGATCCCCACTCCTGCTGCTCAGCCTGGCAGGGGAAAACCTGGAACCCCCCCATTCCCTGCATGCTAAAGATGGATCATAAAATACAGAGAAGTAAAGAACGGATTTATTTCCTGCCATGCAAATTCTTAGACGTAATTCCTGTTTCTGGAAAAAGATGTATAGGAATAAAAGCCTTCTGCTCAGCTGTATAAGCCCTGTTAAACTTGAATTTCTCTCTCAGTTTGAGCCACTCAAAAACGCACCAGGGTGCCCATGCAGCTCTCCAGATTGTCATTAAGTCTTTGCCCTCCTGTTCCCATTGCATATTTCTTTAGATATGCACTTTTCTTCCCCAGGTTCAACACTTTATGGGAGGATGAAGAGTTTATTTTATGACGTGGTTGTTAAGGATTTCGTTTTGCACCAGAAAGGGCCTGAATGGAAATGCTGAAGCCCAGAATTCTACCTGGGGCTCGAAATGGCTTTGATTTTAGAGATCACTATTTTGTTGAGGTTTTAACACTTATTCTGGATAACCAGCCTTGCCTAGTTCTAAGAACACAGGTCCAGAAAGGTGCAAATTGGTCCAGAAGGGAAGGGTGAGGCTCTGCTCTAAAGATATGAAAATAGTAATAATAGTAATTATCATCATCATGATCTGTGCAGACATTTTCCACAAAAGCAAAACAGAACCACGCTGCTGCAGCCCCAAAGCTGATTTCTATAGAGAGACATTGGAAAAGCTTCCTGTGGTTTGACACAGTGTTTAAGAGGAAAACAAAACAAAAGTTTGGACACCACTTGCCTTGTTTATTTATGAAGTCTGAATTGGGAATTAATTTTGTTTCCCCTGCTCTTACATTGCCTTCTGCAGCTCTGGCATGGCTGGGGAATTTGTGCAACTACCTCCAAAAGATCACAATCATATCAAATTCAGGAACGAGTTTGTTCTTGTTTATTTACCAGTTGAATTCACCATCCCTGATTTCCCAGCACTTGCTGAGATATGACAATATCCAACCATGTAAATCTGGATGTCTGAAATTCAGAATGTCTGAATGAGAACCCTGACTCAGACACTTCCAGGCAGTTTTGCTGACATATGGATTCAGAGACCTGATCAGGTTTCAGACTTTTTCAGTTCTTTCTCTAAAATCAACACAGATGCCAGACATTTTGTGATTCACTCATCACTAATAAACAATCATTTTACTCTTGCAAAACCTCATTCTCCTGCTGTTCCCAGCCCCTATCAGAAATGCTGCTTTAATAAACTCAACTCGTCTGGATTCACAGGAGTTCCTCCAGGGGTGATTTTGGATCAATATATTTAATTTGTTTTGTGGCAGAGAGGAACATTCCTTCCTCATATATGTGGTTTATTTGTGTCTATGCATTCTGCAAAGGAGAGCATAAGTCATTTAAGGAGCCAGCTTAGGAAATGTAAGGAACCACATTAAGAATTTAGGGAGATGGATTACTTGGAGGGATTCCTTTAAGACCCAGTGGAAGATATTTTGCTGAAAACCTTTATGAAGAACTAGCCCATTAAGCATCTCGATGTATTCCCAGAAATTCCAGAAATGTTTAATCAGATATTTAGAATTTCCAATATTAACCAGAACTGTTGCCAGTGGAAAGTTGGACTTCTAGCAGAAGATTTTTCAGTTATTAAGACAGATTTGCTTGTTGTTAAAAGGTGTTACTTCCCGGAATTCTGCTATGGAAGGGCTGGAGGAGGAACAGCTCATGGCAGTTGTGGGTTTTTTAGATATCCAGAAATTATAAGCAAATCTCAAGATGTGCACTTTGGTTTTACTCAACAGCAGAGGTAGCAAGGTGAGGTTCTAAAAGGAACCCAAGGGATTCACATCACTCCCTCCAAGTCCAACCATTTCTGGTCCATGTGTCTCCAAATGTCTGCTGGAAATCCTAATTTGTATCTGAGCTTTTGAAAGGTTTTCAGTGGAGCACCTGGGGCAGGTGTGGTACCTCTGCCAAGAGCTGTGCAGGGCTGAACACTTCCCACTGCCCTTTTCCCATGAGAGCAAAGCAAGGCCAGCTCAGGATCAGTGTTTGGACAGGAAATGACTTTTGCAATGTGGGTCTGGCCCGGGCAGGACAAGGACAGAGAACCCAAGGGAAATCCTCACTCCACTGACTTGAATCAATAATCTCCTGTGCCTTCCATTGAACCAAGGTCTTGTGCAAATATCTGGGTATTTCCCAACCTCAGAAAGTGCCCAGCCTCCTTTCACGTGGCTGACACAGATTCAGGGATAAACTTTGCTTACTCACCTGGGCAGGTTCCCTCTCCCATCCACTCAGTGCTTCGGGTCACAAATATGCAAACTGAGGGAAAAGTCTTTCTAAGAACCCCATCATCTTTTGAAGATTATTCTGGCAGTGCAGCTTGCCTTTCCCCTGAAAGGCTCAGAGCAATAAATCCAGCACGAGTATGGCACAGGTCAGGTGGGCATTTACCACCCAGAAATACAAACCATGCACCTGATCTCTCTCTCCTCCCTGGGGGCAGTCAGGGGTTTGTAGCTTTGCTTTTCTTTGTAGTTGGTACTACAAACTTTGCTGTGGAGAGCGACTGAGATCTCAAATAAATCCTGACTGAGGGATGACACAAAGCCAAAAGGATGTTGGACAACAAAAAAGGCACAGGCAGACAGAGCACGGAAAGCCAGCGTGCCTGCTCATCTGGGACAGGTTTCCAGCTCTGTCAAATCTTCTCCTACCTGCCAGTGACTTTGGGCCATCCCCAGGCTGAAGCCAGCAGCTCTGCAGGGTGGGGCCAGGGTGACAAACACACAGCAAAAGGTGACACAGAGAAGGCTTTTGTTCCCTGGAGGGGAAGGGTCTGCAGCTTTTGCAGAAGCGCATGGACATTTACGTAGAAATGAAGATTAATTTTTAAAAATAATTTAACTGAAAGTAGGAAAATGTATTCTCACAGTAACCTGTTCATAGGCACTGGTTAATTTAGCATTAAATCCCATACTCTCCCTGGCACTGCTGCAGAGGAAGGTATTTCCTGAACAGCTTGTTTCAAGTTTCATTCATAGGTACTGCCTAAAATTAGGTCCACCACTTTCATTCAGGTCCAAATCCTTTGCCTAGTGCAACACTTTTTAGAAACAGAAGCTCAGCTGAATGTGGTCCACGCTCTGCCCTATTCCCTAGAGCTGGCAGAGCTGCACATCCCACCAAGGGATCCCCCAGAGCTGGGCTGGCAGCAGGGGTCTAAACCTGTGCCTAAGTGCAAAGCACCTGCTTTTCTAAACCTGTGCCTAAGTGCAAAGCACCTGCTTTTCTAAACCTGTGCCTAAGTGCAAAGCACCTGCTTTTTCATGGGTGATCCCAAACTCCACAGAGGAACAAACCCTCCCTTTGACCCCCGACAAAGCACATCCTGTGCTTTGGAGATGCAGATAAACAAATGCTTGGTGGCCTCAGTCTGCCCTGTGAGCTGGGCTCGGTGCTAGAGCTCTGAAATGTGGCCAGAGGATGCTCTTGAATTGTGGCCAGAGGATTCTCTTGAATTGTGGCCAGAGGATGCTCTTGAATTGTGGCCAGAGGATGCTCTTGAATTGTGGTCAAAGGATGCTCTTGCTCTTGCTCACGTGGAGCTGAGAGCCTCAGGAAGCACTGACCTGCACATCCCACACTCTCACCACAGAGGAGCTGCATTTCTGGTTGAGGCAAGCTGCAAAATCCCCGAGAGGGATGCTCGACACACCCACACCCTCACAGCACCCCGGGTTTGTTTTGACCCCAGCTCGGTAACTTCATCCCCAACCTTTGTGGTCAGAGTTGATTTTCGTTTTGGAGCCTCTCCCAGGGGTGTGAGTGGCACCATGCCCTGGACACTGTCCCCTTCCCAGGTCAGCACAGGTAACCCTGATGGCTGTGGCCACCTCATGTGAACTGGACACGCCAGTGCAGCCTGCAGGTCTCCCCATCCCAGCTGGGGCCTTCCCAGCACGGAAAGGAGAAGCTCACACCTGGATCCTGGAGCTGTCCTGGTGCTCCCAGAGAGGGAAGCCCCCGAGCTCCCTTGGTGCTGGGCTTTAGCAGCTCCTGCACCGTGTCCCCAGCGTGGATGTGGGCTGGTGGAATCCAGCCATGGCACGTGGGTGATGCAGCGTGCCCAGGACCACAACAACAACACCAGAAATGCAAAAAAAAAATAACCCTGGGGTGTTCCAGCCCCCAGCCAGGCCAGCTGGGCCCTGGCTCAGGCAGCTGGCACTCGCTGAGGGACAAACGTGCTCGGAGGCCAGGCATGGCCAGAGCAGCAGGAGGCACAAACTGCTGGCAAACAAACAGAAAACAGGCACTTTCTTTGGCAAAATCCAAGAGAGAGAGCAAGCTGCCCATTTTTAGCACTCGTTAATTGTTTTAAAATCCATCTGACAACAGCTGCTAAATAATTTAGCATTTTGACCCATATGTCTGAAGCAACAAATAACAATAAATAAAACGCTGCCTGGGAGGGGAATGGTGGCTGGGAGCTCCAGCATCGCAGTGAACGCTCTGCACCACCCACAGCTCCTGGCAGGGCTCAGACAGCGCCGAGGGAAGGCTCTGCTCGGTGCCAGGGCTGGGCTCTCCTCTGTCCCTTGTCACCAAGGAGAGGGACGGTCAGCGGGGACGCCGGGGAGGCTCTGCCAGGATCGCATTGTGCTCTGAGGATGCCCCTGCTGCCTGGGGACACGCTGCACACATACCACACGGAGCCGAAATCACTGGCGCTGACCACAAGTTTAATTTCAGTCACTTGAGGTTTTCCGACCTGAGCACCGGGTCAAGGCCCTCGATCCCGGCCCCGAAGCAGTGACGGTGGGGCGTTCCTGGGGAAATCCCGGGGCCAGGACACACGGAGCACACGAGGATAGGACGTCAGGAGCTGTTGCTGTTTTTGCCCCGCAGCCCTTCCAAACCACGGCGCTGGGAAGGCGCAGCCAGGCCCGGGTGCGTCACACCAGGCCGGCTGCCCTGGCTTTGTGCGGCCATCCCGGCACCAATTGGACACAGCCGAGCGTCTGCTTTGTGGGGAATGTGTTTCTCTTGCATTTAAGTGGAGATTTGAAAAGCTTTTGCCTCCCTCCTCCCTTCCTCCTGGAGGCTCATGAATCACAGAGCCGCCAGACGAATGAGTCACCCCGCCAGTTCTTGGTCAAGCGTGCCAGTCTGGGAGGCTCGAACGGCATCGAATGGGAGCGGGCGGCTTTGTCGGTGACCGGCCATGTGTTGAGCCTCCTCGGGGTCATCCCCGTCCTCTTTGTGCGCTGTTCCTGTCAGCTCGTAATTGCTCTTTTGTCAGGAAAAGCTGTGAACGCCTCCGGGGAGGGCGGCCGGGCAGAGGCTGGGGGGTTTGTGAGGAAGGGCAGCCCCGAGGCCTTCCCGGGACCGATTGTTCTGCCCGGTCTCAGTTCACTGAGCTTGAACTTCCAAACGCGCCCGGCGCAGCCCTGTGCCTGTGAACCCGCCTGGGCTGCGGCCCTCGGCCCCGGCAGGGTCCCGGAGAACCGGGGAGAGACCCAGAGAACCGGGGGAGAACCGGGGAGACCCAGAGAACCGGGGAGAGACAGAGAACTGGGGAGAGACAGAGAACCGGGAGGATCCCACAGCCCTGAGGATCCCACAGCCCTGAGGATCCCATAGCCCTGAGGATCCCACAGCCCTGAGGATCCCATAGCCCTGAGGATCCCACAGTCCTGAGGATCCCACAGCCCAGGAGGATCCCACAGCCCTGAGGATCCCACAGCCCAGGAGGATCCCACAGTCCTGAGGATCCCACAGCCCTGAGGATCCCACAGCCCAGGAGGATCCCACAGCCCTGAGGATCCCACAGCCCTGAGGATCCCACAGCCCAGGAGGATCCCACAGTCCTGAGGATCCCACAGCCCCAGGAGGATCCCACAGCCCTGAGGATCCCACAGCCCAGGAGGATCCCACAGCCCAGGAGGATCCCACAGCCCAGGAGGATCCCACAGCCCTGAGGATCCCACAGCCCAGGAGGATCCCACAGCCCTGAGGATCCCACAGCCCCAGGAGGATCCCACAACCCTGAGGATCCCACAGCCCAGGAGGATCCCACAGTCCTGAGGATCCCACAGCCCAGGAGGATCCCATAGTCGGGAGAATCCCATAGCCCTGAGGGTCCCACATTCCTGAGGATCCCACAGTCCTGAGGATCCCACAGCCCTGAGGATCCCACAGCCCTGAGGGTCCCACAGCCCTGAGGGTCCCACAGCCCTGAGGGTCCCACAGCCCCAGGAGGATCCCACAGCCCTGAGGATCCCACAGCCCAGGAGGATCCCACAGCCCTGAGGATCCCACAGCCCAGGAGGATCCCACAGCCCAGGAGGATCCCACAGTCCTGAGGATCCCACAGCCCAGGAGGATCCCACAGTCCAGGAGGATCCCACAGTCCTGAGGATCCCACAGCCCAGGAGGATCCCACAGTCCTGAGGATCCCATAGCCCTGAGGGTCCCACAGCCCAGGAGGATCCCACAGTCCGGGAGGATCCCACAGTCCTGAGGATCCCACAGCCCAGGAGGATCCCACAGTCCTGAGGATCCCACAGCCCAGGAGGATCCCACAGCCCTGAGGATCCCACAGCCCAGGAGGATCCCACAGTCCTGAGGATCCCACAGCCCAGGAGGATCCCACAGTCCTGAGGATCCCACAGCCCAGGAGGATCCCATAGTCCTGAGGATCCCATAGCCCTGAGGGTCCCACAGCCCTGAGGGTCCCACAGCCCCTCAAAGGCTCCCTGGCACTGCAGGTGCCCCAGGCCAACACTAAAACCCACAATTAAGGCTCTCTGGTGGTGAGCACTGGTACAGACCACACACAGTTTAATAACTGGAAATATGGCAGGCTGAAAAACAGTTGCCTCAATTTATTCCGGAGTAGGAAACTTAAAATCTGCCACCAGCTTGTCAAAATCTCTTTTTTGTTGTTGTTGTTTTCCTTTAAAAAAAAAAAAGAAAGAAAAAATAGCTGGGGCTGCAATTCTCCCGTGTTAAAATACGCAGTAGGCTCCTGTTCAGGCATTCAAAGAGAATCTTTGGATCTCCCTCTGTTTCATTAGCACTAAATTTGGCACAGACTCTGCTCCCCTTGGATGCCAGCTGTGCCCTCTCCCATCTCTCCTGCTCCAGGAACAGGCACAGTGGCCAGGTGACACATGGAGATTCATAAAGAAGGATGAAGAAAATGGGAAGAGGCCACTTGCAACCAGATTTCCAAAAGTTATCAGCAATTTGAGCTCTATCCTCAAACAATTTGGGATATGCAAAAATGTGTCCCTAACCCTTTCTTGCTTAACACCCACTGGCAATTTTTCACCTCTCACTCACTGCTCCAAACAAACATTTAGAAAGCAAAGGTTTGTTTGAAAAAAAGGTTTGTTTTTAGAAAGCAAAGCCCCCATCACCTGAAGCACAGACCAAGCCAGAACGGCTTCACAGCCCATTCCATCACAATCCTCTGCAAAGGAAAACACTAAGAAAATAATATTGACCTTAAAACCTATTTCTGTGGAGGGTGGCAGGAGCTGCTGGCCTGTGGGGTGAGCCTGGCCCTGCTGTGTCTCTGACACCACTTTGGTTGTCCTGTTCTTCCAGGCTGCATCTCAGGAGCCATCTCAGGAGTCCCCTGGGAGATTCTACACTCATGTATTATCTTCTCAGGTCTTTGGCTGTAGAGATTCAGGAATGTTCCAGAAAAGTTCCACCTTAATAAATCTCTATCAACCTTTCTAAAATGACAGTGAACGATTTGCAGCTCCAGCCATGTTCTCTAAGCTTGATTTTCTACAAAGGAACATCTTGCTCCTTTTTTTTTTTCTCCTCATTTACTGTAAACCTCGAGGTCAAGGAAGGTTTGATAGCTCTGGGATTAAACATTTATGAAGACAGAGCTCTGCACACCAGCCAAATAAAACTTGCTTTTAAATAAGGAATACTTACCTACACCAGGGAAACTTTTTCGTGGTGCCTGCTCCTGCCCTTTTCAGTGTAAGTGCTTGTTTTATCATCATTTACACACACAAACCATGGCAACAAGGAAACACTACAGTTGTATTAATAGGAATGGCTGCTTACTTTCCATTGACCTTTTGCTTGGGAAAAGGAAATAATCGGAGCTTCAGCTGATATTGAAGAAAATCAGACAGAGCAGTGCCTAATAGTGGATCTGCCTTGAAGCATCTCTAGCATTTCTTCAGTTTATGGAAGCTCGTGGACACAGAATGCACATTCCTGATACCTTCCTTCTGGCAAAAAGCATAGAAATGTCAAGAAAACAAAATTACAAAGATGTGCAAAGATTTTCCCAAGGATCACAGCATTCCAACATTTTCAAGGTCCTTTCAGTGATGGAATTTCACAGCAAACATCTCAGTTAGGGTCTGCACAGGAGCAGGGAAGGCTGCAGGAGCCAAGACACATCAGCTCAGGTTAAGACCCAACATTTAAGGCACTTTTGAAGAAAAACTCCCTTGTCCCACCTTCAGGCAACAATTTGAAAGATGTGCAGCTTCTGCAGCTTCAATTGACTGTCACATTATCCCCAGCTCTGTGAGGAGGAGGGTCTTGGTTGTATCCAAATTTCCTGGCACGGGTAGCTGGGCAGTGTAATTTCCTTCATCTCCTGTCTGCAGCTCTCCCACACAGCTGTTGTCTCCTCTGCTCCATGCAGGAATATTTGGGAAGAGACACTGCCAGCCATATACCAAATATACAGACATACAATTTTTTAAAATAATTTTTTCATATTCTGTTGGGAAAATAACACATGGAAAACCCCCAAATTATTGGTGAATGTCAAGAGGATCAAATATCCAATTTTTAAATCTTACTACTGAGGTCAGAATAGGCAAAGCATCTCAGTAGCTCTGGACATGGAAGTGAAGCAAAATGTTCTGGAGGAAAAGGAGACAGAAAATATTTAGGAATTTAACTGATTACAGCTGGTGACTGATAATGAACTGAGAGGGGGTGCATCCCCATGAAATAAAAGTGCTCTTGCTGCCTGTGAGCTGAAGCTGTTTAGGAGTAACAGAAGCAGCTCCAGAACACTTTCCTGGAGACTGAGATCAGCCACAGGGTCTGCACTGCTTGTCTGGCACTGCATTCTCTTCTTTCTTCACTCACTAAATCAGACAGGTAAAAGGATGATAAGATAGCAGTTTTTGCTGGTGTACACTTTTTTCCTCCTGTGACCAATATTTGAGAAAGTACTCATGACATGAACTTCACCCCTCAGCAGGTGATCATGAGCATAATTTCTGGTGAATCGATTTTCAAACCCTTAGTCTTTACATTCCTCCTAAGTCTTCATCCGACTGTGCGACTTTGACAAAGCTTAATAAAGCTGCCTAGCAGAATGCTTTAAAATATGCCAAAAACATGTTTTCCTTTCCTGTTCCTTTTGTGGTTTTCTATTCTGTTTCCTTTTTCTGCTTTATTTTTCCGAGTGAGAAAAATAGGGCTGGATCATTTTGATTAGAATATTTTTGGCATTAAATACCACAATTAAATAATCCCTTGGTGTCAATACACAAAGGTTAAAATCTTGGTTTCAGGGAAATTACACCTTTGATTGTGGTGAGACCAGTTGGGGTTTTTTCTTAGTCCTTACAATCTCCCCTCACAGGGTGATTAATCATAAGAGGAGGAAATATCTGACTGTGTTTGTGAAGAGCTATTCAAATATACACCACTTAGCAACTAAGTTTTGTTAAACATCTTTTGTCCCTCTCTGAGTTACTTTATTCCCAACAAGACGCTAAGACTCAGGAAAAAGAAAGCTTTTCCCAAGAGAACGATTACTGATTGAGAGCAGTCACCTGTAGCAGTGTAAATTATTTGCACCAGGGATTATTTATTCTCTTGATGGCATTTTCAGGTGATTGTTTTAAAGATGAGGAAGGGCTGGAGCATCTCCATGCCCAGGAAAGCTGAGGCTGCTCAGCCTGGAGAGGAGCCCCAGGTGAGAGGGAGCACAGGTAAGGGCATAGAGGTGATTTCACCCCGGGAGAGGGGAATCACCCCCAGGGGCTCCAGCTCTGCAGGAAACCAAACAATCAGTGCAGATTGCTTCCTTAACTTCCAGATCTCTGAAGTGAGGAGAGGTGACTCCCACCCTTTTTATCTTTCTGCAAAGGGATGCCAACAAAACACGCTCTGGGAGGAGGGTGTGAGTGAAGAGCTGCCATGGAGGGCTCCACACCCGGGTTTTGTTTCTGAAACCTTTCAGCAGGCTGCACTCTCATGGTGCCTGAACACTGTGTAAATGGAATAAAGAGAATTTTCTTGTCTGTTTGGATTATAAGGTGTTCACTGGAGGGTATGTGTGACACCTGGGAAGTCCTGGGTTTTACTATGACACAAAACCCCCCACACTTCTGAAAATGATTTCATGGCTGTGGGAATCAGAAGGACAGAACAGGTAAGGAACCAAAGGTACTTCATGAAAAATGACAGTGGAAGTCTTGTCCTAAACCAGCAGCTCACAAACAGCTGGCAAAGGGCAAGGAAATGAAACCTGTCACTATTGCACCAGCACCCTCGAGAGCTCAGTGTGTGCCAGCTGTACTGTAACACTCGTGGCTCTCACACCTCCACAGCCTCATTTGTAGCTGTTAATTTGGTTTTCCTCGAGATCTTTGTCGTGTCGAGTCTCTCTACTCAGTTCCTGAAGGGAAATCATGAGCAAAAGCTCAGGCAGAGCAGTGTGAGTGGGAGGGGCATGGAGGGGACACCTGCCATCCCCTCACCTGCCATCTCCTCACCTGATATTCCACCCCTGCCGTCCCCTCCCCTGCCATTCCATACCTGCCATCCCCTCCCCTGCCATCCCCACACCGAGGGAGCTGCTGGAGCCCCAGGTGTGCTGCAGCCAGGGATGCCCCCAGTGCTGCTCCTGCACTTCCCCCAGGTACCTGGGCTGGGAGAGCCTTGTGAAACCAGAGACCTGTGCCTGTAAAAGCAGCTGCAATGGGCAAATGGTTTGAATTAAAGAGCGAGCCAATCCAAATTTGTCCCTGAGAAAAAGGCAAGGGATGGAAGGCAGCTCTCTGGGAGCAGCTTTTGGGATTGCTGGGCTCCAAACAAAGCACTCACAGGTGCCTGCAGGAAGGATGTTTGCACTGTGCTGACTTATCAAACCACATGATTTACAGGCATGTGGGCAGACACTGCTTGAGCCATCTCGAGTTTAACTGGGCTGGGCCCATCCCTTTTATCTTTTGAACAAACTCTAGCTTCAAGTTTCACTTCTTGCTAGACGTGGCTTACGCCCTGTGGAAAAAAAGGACAGATCCTGTCTGTTCCCTGCTTGCTCATAACCGGATTTTTAGTAAATCAGATGCCTCTGGCTCTGCTGGGATAGAGCCTGGTGCTGGAAATAGGTGTGGGAAGGAAAGACTGTGAGTTTAAAAAGGGATTGAAAATATGGAAAGAGAAGGTTTCCAGGCAGTTCAGCCTCCATTATCATGGCTCATTCCCTAAAAGATTGCTGGGGCAGGTGACCTCAGATTTCAGTAACAAAGTCATACTGGGTTTTTTTACAGTTTATTGGCATCAGTGCTTCCCAAACCAACTTGCCACGTGCCTGTTTTCACCAGCCAGATGGGGGTGGGGACTGGTGGGTGACTCCTCTCAGGGCCAACCAGCAGCACCCAAGGGTTTGATGTGTTATTGTCTGTGTTACCAGAGCAAATGATCCAGCTGATAATGATCCATCCAGTTCTTCTGCCGGTGTTCCCAGCATGGCCTGGGATGTCCAGACCAGGCTCTTTGTTTGTTTGTTGTTCTCTATTGCCATATAAATTCCCATGTTATTCTCTATTCCCTTCCCAAAGCCTCAGCCAGAGGTTCTGGTCCTGCACAGAGCAGAGGAGCTTTATGATTTGGGAGTTTTGTTGCATCTGAAGGGATAAAAGGAAAAGAGCAAAATCCACTTCTGTCAAGAGCCAGCAGGAAAAGCACGACACAAACCCACCCTGGACACTGAGGAAACTCCTGGTCTGTGGTGTCATCCTGCTGCCTACAGCTACAGTGAAAGTGAATATTTAATGTGGCAACCCAAAGATAATATGACTTTTAAAGAACTTTTCTGCTGTACCTTTGGCTATGCCTGTATTTGTGTATAAACCTCTGTACTCTCCACATGGGGCTTCTCTTGGTGTCCAGTGTGCTGCTGAGCTGGTGTCTCACAGCCCCTGGTTGCCCTCCACTGGCTCATCCCTGTGCTCCCTGGGCTGCTCAAGAGCTGGGTGAGTTATTATTTAAGTAGGAACTAAGTAACAAACGTAGAGAAATTGGGCTACAATCCCTTCTGCTTCTTGACTGGATTTTCACAGGGGTTCAAGCACCGATTTCTGAGCTGGCAGGAATTCTGTGCTCGGTTTCCCAGGCCCAGGAGTGGTGGTTGCACGTTGTCCCCCCATGGCTGAGTGCACAGATCTGTCACAGCCCATTGCTGGATAATGGAACTTTGGAGCTCTCATTGCCCAGGTGTGCCCTTCAGTGAGCCCAAGTGCCAACCTGTGTTGGAGTTTGCCCCAAATTCAGGACGTGGGGGCCTCAGAGGTTTGGAGTAACCCAGAGGGAACAAGCCAGTCCTGCCACGAGAGTCAGATCTCACCCACTGCTGAATGGATTCCAGATTTGCTTCCTCAGTTATTTTATTGAAGAGGAGAAGATTCGGGGTGCAGATTGGTGTTGGCCAGAGATCTCCCCCCTCTCTTGCCACCAATCCCTTTCCCATGCTGTTACTGTTTTGGAACAGTGAAGGACAATGGTTTGCAGATCTACCTTTGCTCATGAGCTGACACCTCAGCTCTGTTCTTTCCAGGGAAAATGAAATCCAGGGACTATTTCCCTGATATCTTTGGCTTGTTGGAGAAGGAGTTTCTATTTTGGTTTGTCCTTGCCAGCCCTGGAGCTGAGAGCAGTGTCTGGCAGGGGTTCAGAGCAGTGGCTCTGACAGAAGCCGTGTCCCTGCTGCTGTGAGGACACACACTCAGCCAGAGCCCCAGTGCTGAGCTGGGATTGCTGGACCAAGGCTCCAACAGTCTGGAATCAAACTGGCACCACCAGCGAGGATTTGAGGACAAAGAGGAGCTCACTGAGTCCCAGTCCCACGTTCACTGGCACAGAACCTGCAGGGATGCTCACCTGTGCAGGGGCTGGGCTGGCTATGGAAAGTCTGTTCAGCAAGAGGGACGTTCAAGATTTCAGTTGCAGAGACTGCAAAGAGAACTTCCAGACTGGAATCATCATTGCTGCTCATGCAGAATAATGTGACTTGCATTTCTCAGTTCATTTCTAGAATAAAAAGATTCTTTCCTGTTTCCATCTCACCATAGGCACTGAGAAATTCCGCTTTTATTGTGGACTTCATCTTTCACAAAATCCTTATGGTAATACCTAAATATTCTTGTTATCTCCATGACTTCAAGAAGCCACAGTTTCCCCCACGAGTACTACAGAAAGCACTTCCTTGTTGTAGACTGGAATATTTTTAAAGTCCCATCTTTAATCTCCCAAAGAACAAAGCCAAAAATTAATTAAGTAAAACAGGTAAATGCTTTTCCAATTGATTTTTATACTGCTGTTTGGAAAGGGAGGGTGTTGGCCATGTTTTGTAATAGTAGGTGAAGAAAATATTTTTGCTTCAAAGAATAATTTTATATATCGTGACCAATTCAAATGACATGGCAGGATTGGGGTGGATGCTTCAAAACCCTCAGCCTTGTCTGTGGCATCCCAACATCAGCAGCCCAACATCCACTCCTGGATCCACAGCAGCACTTTCACCTCGTAAAGAGTATTTGTCTGTTGAGACTATCTGCTAGAAATTCATCACAATATTTAGACTGGATTCTGAAACAAAATTGAAATTCCCACAAAATACCGGGTTACCTACAATAACACTCCCAGTGCCAGTCAAAAAATACCCCTACATTAAAAATAAGTATTATTCAGATCACCTACAAGTACTGCTTAAGTACAAATCCAGGGGAGTTCCATTGAGGAAAAGTGAGGTTATATTCTGCTTTGGGAAAATTAATCTGTAGCAAGTATCCTGAGGTTTTTCTTTTTTATCTCAATGTTTTTCCACTCATTATTTCCTTCTCTTTGAATGAAGCAGAGTTGACAAATTGGCCTGGTGCTATCCAAGCCACATGCTGCTTGACTTCATGGCACTTGTGGTTTTAGGGGATTCATTGTTTGCAGAGAGAATCTCTTCTGCCGGGAAGATCAGAACTTCTGATGCAATGCCATGAAACCCACAAACCACCTCCCTGTTCAGACCTTCAGGCTTGGGGCAATTTTTCTCTTTCTGCTGAATTCTTGGCAAGTGTATCAGATCACAGGCCATGACTAGAATCCTGAAGAAATCTGAAAAATTTGTTTGGCAAAACCTCTGGAGATCGTTCTGCTTAATGTGCAGAAGGCTCATTTCAGGTCCTGTGCTGCTGTGGAAAATGGCTTTCCTCTTAATTGGTGTCCCCACCCCTCTCACCAGGGATATGCTGGTGAGGAATGAAAATAGATGTGTGCCTGGAACATCTGACAACTCCAAGAATAATTCTTACCACCTATATCAAGCACATTCCTCTTCAGATCACTTAAAAGTCAAAGAAGCACCTAATTCTCTTTCCAACGTGCCAAACTGAGTTTAAAACTCAACAAGTTTTGTCTTCCCTCAAGGCTGGCTGTAGATGATCCTCTCAATTCATCTGGGACCCCACTGGTTGCGAGGATGCCCCTGCTTGTCTGAGGGACCAAGGTGGTGTTTGTGTTGACACAGGAAATAAGGGACAGGTTTTGGTGCTGACATCGAGCAGCATTCCCCACGAACACCAGCCCAGGGATGTGCTCACCTCTGCATGCAAACCTGCCCGGGAGAAAAGGGCTTTGCTTCGAGCTGTGCCTCGAGTCAGCAGCCAGCCCTGTGCACACAGACACGAGCTGGGGTTTCCACAGCACCCTCTGTGTCCTTTGTGGACATTTCTGGGGAAATCACACTGGTCACACCAGTCGGGTACTGGTGAGTGCAGCCATGCAGGGCCATGCAATCACGGACTCACAGAATGGTTTGGGTGGGAAGGGATCCTAAAGCTCATCCCATCCACCCCTGCCATGGCAGGGACACCTCCCACTGTCCCAGGGTACCCCAAACCCCAATGTCCAGCCTGGCCTTGGGCACTGCCAGGGATCCAGGGGCAGCCACAGCTGCTCTGGGCACCCTGTGCCAGCCCTGCCCACCCTGCCAGGGAACAATTCCTGCCCAAAATCCCATCCAGCCGTGCCCTCTGGCACTGGGAGCCATTCCCTGTGCCCTGGCACTACTTGCCCATGTGGACAATCCCTCTCCATCTCCTTATGGTTATTGTCTCTGCATGCACTGGTGGTTATATTTTCATTTTTCTTATTTTGCCACTGAAGTGGCTCGTTTTTGTGCTCAGGGAGAAGAAATAAACCCAGCATTGTTTAAGGAACCAGCCCTAAGCAATAGATCCCAAATAACAAATCCCAGAGTTCCCCTCTAGGCTGCCTTTGCACACACCCTTGGAAAACGTCACCAAAAATGAAAACCTGCTCAGAAATCATTTGCTGTACAGGAACCAGAAATCACAAATATGGATCTGCAGCATTTTAAGAACCAGCCAGGCACTATAGAAACCCTCCCCAAACCCCTGTTCCCCCATCCAAATTTTGGTTCCCCAAGCTCTGCCTGACGTGCACTGCAATGAACAGCCCCAGGGGGAGGGTACAGTGACAAACCCAGAATAATGACATGTGTGAAAAGCTGCTTCCCAGCATGGCATTGCTCCAGAGTTACATATGGAAATTAATATCCTCATTAATAAGGGGTCATGAAGCATTAGCTATTGAGGGCAGGCAGAAATTGCTGGAATGCTTCTATGACACGACACACTGGGGGCACAGAGATTGGCAAAGATGTGGTAGATGTACAAAAATATTTGGAAAATTTTCCTGTCTTTCCAGTCCAATGCTCTGTCTGAGGATTATATGCAAGTGTTTCACAGCACTCCAAGCCAGTTTAGAACGATGTGATAAACCAACTACCAAATCCACTCTGTCTCTCCATGTCCAGCATTCTTAGACGCTGATGGAGCAAAGAAATAAAGGGAAATAAACTGATAAACATGCCAGAAAAAATTTTTGAGGGCTCATAATTCAGATCCAGCGAAAAAATTCTTTTTCATCCCTATTTTCTACTTTCTTCCAAGTGTACAACACCCAGCAAGTTGGAACAATGTTGGTTGAGCAAGCCCTGAGCCAGGTGAAAGCTGCCCTTCCACTGGGAGCACAGCAAGCAGGTCACAGAGCCTTGAGATTCTGATGTCCCCCCATTGCAGCTGGTTTCTACCTAAAAGGAATAATTCCAGTTTTTACTGAAGGAGGATTTAGCCCAGACAACTCCAAAATGAAAGATGTAGCCACATTGTTTGGGGGGATGTTTGATTGTTTGACTTTGCTTGTTTGTTTTGGTGTTGAATTTATCGTAGACTGATCCTGGAAAATGTAAATCCTGATATATTTTCAGAAAAGGTAAAGTTATAATAGAGAAATCCTCTGGCTGCTCCCAAGAGTTAAACCAAGGAACAAGAACTATCCTTCAACAGCAGCTCTGGTATCCACCCAAGAAAAATTCTATCAGAGCAGCCAAAATCATGACTAAGAAGAGGCTGAATTCACAAACATGTTATATGTGCAAATGTTAATCCCAAGGTCCAATCCATCTTCCAAAGCCAGCTGTGCTTTGCCAGAGCCCCTCGGGGCAGGAAGGCTTTGGAGCAGTTGCCCACTCAAGGTTTCCACCCAAGCCTTGGCCGTGGTAAAAACGACACATGAGCAGGGCTGGGGAAGGAGATAAGAGGGAATGAGAGCTCCAGGGAGACAAGCACAGCTTTTATCATCTCTGGGAGGGACAGCAGAACTGCCAAGGGCAAGGCAAGCAATCAGAGCTGGAATCGAACAATGTTTGAGGCACTGGTACCAAACGTGGAGACATTTCCTGGATGTCCTTGGAGGGGCAGGAAAGCTGCACTGGGGAGCCATTCCCTGTGTCCTGGCACTCCGTATTTACTGTTAGCAAGAAGTTTCTCTCCATCTTATTTGTAGGATATGAGACACAGAAATCTCCCCTCCCAGTCTCTCACTCTGAACTCCAGGTGACAGAGGCTCCACGAGCTGGGCTTCCATCCTGATGGTCACATCCCTGGAAGCCCCAGCTGGGCCAGGGCTGCACACTCCCCAGCTGGAAGAGACTTCTTCTTCCTTTTTTCTGCTGCTTTTATGAAATGGCCTTTGGGGCCTCTGTTGAAGTGCCAGGGGCGACAGAGAAAGCAGCAAGTGAGGAGGAAAGAGCTGCTGGCACAGGCTGGGGATGTTGTGCAAGAGATCCCAGAGTTGGAGATGGTTTGCAGCACAGACACCAAGCACCCCGTAAAATGTTTCAGATCTCCTGAGCACGGCTCCAATCGGCTTTGAAGTGTTGACATCACATAAAATAAAATGCATTGCTGTCCAAATTATCCCATTGGTTTTTTCCCCCCTCTCTCCTCACTTTGATGGCTTCTACAAAGCATTTTATATGGTTGAATAAATTTGAGTAACTCTTTACAAGTAAATCAAACCAAAATGATTTTTTAAAAAAATAAATATTGGATGCTTGCTACCAGGCTCTCTCAAAAAAATCCCGTGTGTTTCCAAATACTCTGAGTACAAGATGGTGTGATGCAGCCTGGTGGGTAAACAGCCCTGGAGATGAACCTCTCCAAGGCTCTGGGGTTTTTCAGCCTCAGACAATCACTGCTTCCCAAATTAAGGATCAGCCTGGTGATTAATTGACAGCACCTATCAAAAAAATCAATTCTCTTGCCTCTCACTTACATTCCGTCTTTTTGTGCAAGTGGTTGAGTGAGGTTTTCGAAAATAAAATTTGCAGATGAAGATTAATTTCTAACGGGATCCTTGGCCAGATCTCCCTCTCTGTTGCAGCAGATGGACTTTTGTGTGAAATATTTTTCCTTAGTTGCTATAGAAACATGCCAACATATTTCTGCTTAAGTGATTTGCTGGAGAACTGTTTGTTGTGTTGCCCAATGCTGACAGGAGTGAATCATTCTTAGTCTTCAGTCAAGGCTGATTAAAACCTGGTCTCTGGGTGTCTAAGTGCTGCAGACTGCAGCTTACAGGGGACATCCTGCTAAAGTCATTATGGCTGGGACGTTTTGCAGCATGCCTTGAAGTAAACGAGGCAGGTGGAAGGTTAAAGCTACAAAAATTACTAAAAGCTGAGAAAAACTCAAGGCTGAAACACAACTGGATGTAAAAAAAAAAAAAAAAAAAAAAAAAAAAGAAAAAAGGCAGAAAATTTATGATGACCTTTAAAAAGATGATTTATAGGAGAATTGGTTCTAGAAGCCAGTTATGATGGAAACAACCCCCAAATGACATTTTCACGTGGAAGGACAGGTCATGAGCCTTCCAGAAGGTGTTTGAAGGAATAAACCCAGCCCATCCATGCCAGGCACTGCCAGCACCCTGCCCAGCCCAGAGCAGTGGGTCTGGCCCCATGCAAAGCCCCACACCCCAAACACAGCTCAGGGCACCCCACCAGGGATGTTCTCCAATAAATCAGGGCTGAAATGCTTTGCTGCTCAGCCCCCAGTGAACCCAACCTCAGCAGCAGCAAGATGAAGATGCTGGAGGCAGAGAATTCCAGACTGGTTTGGGTTGGAAGGAACCTCAAATCCACCCAGTGCCACCCCTGCCATGGCAGGGACACCTCCCACTGTCCCAGCCCCAATGTCCAGCCTGGCCTTGGGCACTGCCAGGGATCCAGGGGCAGCCACAGCTGCTCTGGGCACCCTGTGCCAGCCCTGCCCACCCTGCCAGGGAACAATTCCTGCCCCAAATCCCATCCAGCCCTGCCCACCCTGCCAGGGAACGATTCCTTCAGGGACAGTCTTGTGCAGGTGAGCCAAGCATTTCCCCTCTGTGAGTCTGAGAGGAGGTGCAGCCTCGGGAATTGGAATTAAAAGCCTTTGCTTTGCAGTTTCTCAGGAGCTGGTGCCGAGGGGTATTTCCCCTGTTCTCCCCCAGCCCTGCTTGCCCCGGTTGTGCCCTGGAAAGCTCAGCACAGGACAGTGCCGTGGGACCTCCTCCTGCAGCCTTCCCGTGAGAAGGAAATGATCACACAGTGCCTGCAGGCTCCCAGCAGCTCAGGAAGGTGTGTGGAAAGCAGCAAACCCTGGGGTTGGACAGAGGAAACAATTCCCACTTCCCTCAGAAGCCAAACTGAGATACAGCCATGTTATTAAATTGCTTCTTAAACTGAAATACAAATTTCCCTGTTTTGACGAATAATCTGATATGTAACTGAACGTTTAAAAGAGGCTTTTGAATGAACTTTCCTGCAGAGCTGGCTGCCCAGCCCACCTTTGTGGGCTACCAAGAGTTCTGCAGCTCGGGCTTAGCTCTGAGCCCAGCTCTGCTGAACCCTCAGAGCTGTTTATAAGAACCTTTTAACTGGCATTTACTCCCTGCTTTAACATTTTCCTCATTTCTCTCCCTATTTTTGAAGCACACTCCCACAGTGGCAGCTCTCCAACTCCCCTTACCTCCAAGAGAAGGCAGGCTACCAGCTACCTTTATAGTTGCAGCCAATTTTTCTGCTTGGACAGCTTACAGGGGATCTTAGTTGATGGAATAGTTGATTCCCTGCCCATGGCAAGAGTGTGAGTCATCCCTCCAAAAAATAGAACCAAAAATATAACCTTGAGTCCCTCTGTGAGACATGGGGAGGCCTGAGGGGCCACGGGGCTCTCTGGATCCAGCTGAGCCCCAAATGTCATTTCTGTTCTGCCCAGGGTTTGTGGGATCCAAACTTGCAGGAGATCCACCCAGAAAGTGGATTCGTGGTCCCATGAAGGTGAACCCATGGATCATTAACCCAGGAATCATTAACCCAGGAATCATTAACCCAGGAATCATTAACAGGATACTCTAGGGGAACACGAGAACTCTGGGGGCAGAAGAAGCAACCACTGCTCTCAGCCAGGCTCCTGCACTGGAGCAGTTACTTGGATTTCCATCCTGTGGTGCTCCCATGGCTCCCAGCACATGCAAACTCAACCCTCCACCCTCTGTGCCAGTTGGGAAATTGGCATTTTATGCCATTTTTATACTATTTAATGCCATTTTTATACCATTTAATGCCATTTTTATGCCTCTGTTATACCATGTACTGCCACTTTTATACCATTTTAATGCCATTTTTATACCATTTTTATGCCATTTTTGTGCCTGAGGCAGAAGCACCTGCAGTAGAAGACAATCTCTTACAAAGAAATGTTCAGATGTGTCCCCTCTGCTTTCCTGAGCCTGCACATCTCAAAGGTGACACAAAATCCAGGCAGGAGCAGCCTCAGCTCACTGCAGAGTTTGTGGGATTACAGCTTCAGGCTTGGGAGTCCAGGTACTCTTGGGGACATTTCTTAAATTGATTCTCCAGCTACTTCTGAAATAGTAAAGAAGTGAAGATTCCCTCCCAGCCCTCACACATCTCTGTAGGTGTGGAGCATGAACTTTTCTGGAGCTGCAGTCCTGGAAATTGTGATGCCTGCTCATTTGGGCAGGTACATTGTCCCACTGAACTCCATCAGATGTCCTGCAGATTGATGGAAAACACTGCTCTGCTTTCTTTGGCATTGGGTGACAGTTTGGAAGAATTCTTCAAGAATTATAAAACAAAACAAAACAAAACAAAACAAAACAAAAAAAAAAAAAAAGAAGTTGGCTGAATGTCCTATTTGTGCAAAGAAACAAATTTCAAATGTTCATGCTCATCAAAGACCCCTCCTGGCAGAGCCCGGGGTGCCCCAGGGTGGGATCCTCCTGCTCTGGGCTTCCCTGGCGTCTGCAGATCTTTGTGCCCTGCCCTGACTTCCAGGGAATTCTTGCATCCCTCGGAGCGTGGCTCTGCTCTTTGCCCCCCAGCACCGATGGGGACACGGGTGAGTGAAGACAGATAAGGGGTAGGCACAAAGCAGCAGCATCCAAATTTCCTGTGCATTGAAGAGCCGAGCATTTGGGAGGGTAACAGTGAACTCTAACGTGGATCAGGTCTCGTTTAAATGACCAAAGGCTCCGGTTTGCTTTTAAAGGCTTCTCAGGAGGGAGACAGGAAACACCAAAGCAATGTTTGGTGAAAGCTCGGAGGTTTCCCGTGCCTCAGGAGATGGGACATTTTGGGAAGTGAGGCTCTACCTGATCCTTTCGCCCTTTCTCCATGGGAAGGGTGCTCAGCCTTTGGCAGGGGCTGCCCGGGGAGGTGCTGGGGTCCCCCTCCCTTGGGATGCACTGCCCAAGGACTGCTCTCAGTTCTGACAAGCCTCCAAAAGGAAGGATGTCCCAAAAATCCTCTGCCCACGCCTGGTAGGTTCTTCTGCATCAACCAAATCCCTTCCTCTCTGCTGATTACTCCCCCTCATAATTAGAGCAAGTTTGTCAACAAGCACCCCCTGCATGAAAACAAATTTTCATCATAACCATAATCCCAGCTCAGCCATCCCTCATCTCAGCTTATTCAGAGTTAATATTATTTTATAGTGCATTTGAAGCAGCCCTAATCCCCACCCTGATGTGATTCCTGGGTTTCTGTGGAAGCCACCAGCCTCTGTTTCCCTGCCAAGGGGATGCCAGCTCTTCTTTAGACACGAGGTCTCTGGGAAGCAGCTGTGACTCTGCCTCCTCCAGGAATATTTTTGACAAGGCAGACAGGAAGCACACTTCTAGGCTGGCTTGGCTTTCCCCATGAACACACAAGTCAGAATTTTTCAAGAAAAGAGAATATCTCCTTTTTCCATGTTTGTGCCTATCGTGGCAACATTCAGCTGTGAAAATGGCAGAGGAAATTTAATTTGAGAGAAATCCATAAACAAGAATGACCTTATCCAGGGCAGAGCTCGGTAAATTCGGAATGTTTTGGAGGTAACGTGGGGACTGTTCCCACCTGTAACGTGTGGAAGGGTCAGTGTGGGTGTGGGAATGGTGGCCCTGGATATACACACACTCACACACACACACACATACACACAGACACACAGCCCTGAACACACACACACACACACACACACACACACAGCCCTGCACACACTCAGAGCCCTGAACACACAGAGAGCCCTGAACACACACACTCAGAGCCCTGAACACACACACACAGAGCCCTAAACACACACTCAGAGCCCTGAACACACACACACAGAGCCCTAAACACACACTCAGAGCCCTGAACACACACACACAGAGCCCTAAACACACACTCAGAGCCCTGAACACACACACACAGCCCTGCACACACACACAGCCCTGCACACACACACAGCCCTGCACACACACACACTCACAGCCCCTGCACATTCACACGCACAGTCCCTGCACACACACAGAGCCCTAAACACACACAGAGCCCTGAACACACACACACACACACACACACACAGAGAGAGAGCCCTGCACACACACTCAGAGCCCTGAACACACTCAGAGCCCTGAACACACACACACAGCCCTGCACACACACTCACAGTCCCTGCACACACACTCAGAGCCCTGAACACACACATAGCTTTGAACACACACACACAGAGCCCTGCACACACACACAGCCCTGCACACACACAGAGCCCTGAACACACACACACACACAAACACACACACACTCACAGCCCCTGCACATTCACACGCACAGTCCCTGCACACACTCACAGTCCCTGCACACACACAGAGCCCTAAACACACACACACACACAAACACACACACACTCACAGCCCCTGCACATTCACACGCACAGTCCCTGCACACACTCACAGTCCCTGCACACACACAGAGCCCTAAACACACACACACACACAAACACACACACACTCACAGCCCCTGCACACACACACACGCACACTCAGAGCCCTGAACACACACACACAGAGCCCTGAACACACACACACACAAACACACACACAAACACACACACTCAGTCCCTGCACACTCACACACACACTCAGAGCCCTGAACACACACACACACACACACACACAGAGCCCTGCACACACACACAGCCCTGCACACACACACACAGTCCCTGCACATACACACAGTCCTGACCACACTCAGAGCCTTGAACACACACACACACACACACACACACACACAGCCCTGCACACTCACAGTCCCTGCACACACACACACAGAGCACTGAACACACACACAGAGCCCTCAGCACACACTCACACACAGTCCCTGCACACACACACAGTCCCTGCACACTCACAGCCCCTCCAGGAGGCTCTGGGCTGAGCTCCAGGCATTTCCAGCAGAAGGGAATCCTCGCTTTGGCTTGGGGGGAGGCTCTGCTGGAAATACAAATACTGATTGTTGCTGCTTTCAGAGCTACAGCGAGGAAGAGGAACAGAGACACTCAGGGATTGGCAGAGGAGATCCAAGGCTGTCACTCTGCAGAGCCAGTGGGATCTGCTTCCTGAGAGTCCCAGCCAGTGCTGCCAAAGGCTTCTTAGAACGAGCTCTGGGTGGAACTGCACCCAGGCTGCTCTGCTGGGCAGCACCAAACCCCAGCAGCTCAGGGATGCTCTGCCCGGGGCTTTCTGCTGGTCCCTTGGAGGTAAAACCAGTAACAAACTGCATAGAGCTGAGTAAAAAGATATTTTTAAAAATTGATATTTTAAAAATGCTGCTGAGGATTGACGGTGCTCTTAAAAATGCCAGGGACACACAAAACTGTCCCGTGGTGCCAGAGCTGCAGGTGGGCAGGAGATTCTTAGGAAAAAACCTGCAGTGCTGCAGTGATGGTGGCCCAGAGGCTGCGAGAGGGACACCAGTGACCCTGTGCAGAGCTGGCAGCGTGTCCTGCTGCCCCAGGGCTGGCACAGATGTGCCTCCAGCTGTGACACAGATGTGTCCCCAGTTTGGCACACAGATGTGCCCCAGGGCTGTGACACAGCTGTGCCCTTAGGGCTGTGACACAGATGTACCCCAGGCTGTGACACAGATGTGTCCCCAGGGCTGTGACACACAGATGTGTCCCCAGTTTGGCACACAGATGTGTCCCCAGACTGGCACACAGCTGTGCCCTTAGGGCTGTGACACAGACGTGCAGCCCGTGGCACTCGGCCAGGCTCCCCTGCTGATTTGGATGCATTCAGGTCCAGGTTGCCACCACATTTCACATATGTCACCAAAATGAACATCTGACAGCCATGGCAGGAACTGCAAACATTGATTTCTCCCCCTCCCCCTCTTTTGCTAATTTGCAAATTCATTTTGATTGTGCTTATGTTGCTCGTGGATTTTATTTTATATTCACTCAGATACTCATTAAAAGCACATTTGAGTTTAATGCATGAATGTTCACACAAGAAATGCAGCATGAGGTGCAACACCAGGTTGCACCGAAGCTGCTGCCAGACTGTGACACAGAGACAAACAATGCAGACAGAATTCCTGCTGAGCTCTCCCAGCACAGCCATGTACATACATGCAATTACATTTTGTGAAAGCAAAACCCACAGATTTTATGTTAAGCTTTTCTCCAGCCAGCACACCTTCTGTTATTAGTCTAATTTTCCTGGATCCCTCTAGGGAAGGCAGTTGACTTTTTCCCCAGTGCCTTCTCCCAGTTCTCCTGGTTTTAACAATTATGCTTTATCCAGCCTGGGAGCAACGAGCCCTCATTTGCATTAATCACAAGTAACCAACATATGCAGAATTCCAAACGTGGTGTGAATCCTGTCAGAAAAATAATTCCCAGTGAGGCACAGCAATGTGATTTTGTTCCCCATGTGCTCCCACAGCACTGGCAGGGGTCAGAGCAGCCCAGCTCTGCAGCAGGGGGTGCACAGGAGGTGATCAGCACCCTGTGGGTTCTCCCCATCTGGACGTGACCCCACTCCTTGTTCCCAGCTCCGAGGGCAGCCCCTGCTCCTGAGGATGCTCAGGGAGAAAAGCTCCATCCCTGGTCAGCTGTGGGGATGGAGAATTCCTGTGACAGCACGACCTGGAGAGTTTCACACAGTACCTTGGATGAAGTTCCTCAGCAGCTGGAATTACCCTGATAATTCCTGCAGTAAAAAGCGCTGCACAATGGAAAACTTGGAAGTTGAGTTTGACACAAATCCTCAGCCCGTGGCCCCCCTGACTCCACCTGAATTCCCTCCCCTCTTCCTCCCCATCACTTTGGGGAAGCTCAGGAGTTGTAGCTGCTGCCATTGACTCCCCAGAACCCAGACTATCCACTGAGATAAATCACTGCCACCACAGGAATTTCTATCAGCAGAGATCTGACTTTAGCTTCCATTCTCGTGCTGAAGTGTTACCTGGGTTCCTGAAATCTGAGCCCTCAGAGTGTCCCAAGGTGTTGGAGCCAAAACACTAAAAAAATCGGAGGGTTTAAACACAGCCCAGTCGAATGTGCTGTATTTATGAATAGTCCCTGAGCCCACCACCTCCCACCAGCTCACAAAGAGCACTAAATCAAAGACAGTGATGATAAGAACATGCTTCCTTCAGTCTGGTCCTTAAAATTCCTTACTCAACCCCTAGAAACCTGAAATGAAATATTATTTATGAAGTCCTGCAGTAAGAGCACAGTCTGGGTGTGATAAATTACTTAGCAGCAAGCTGAGGTTTCCATTTTTCCCCAAACACAGAGTCCAGTCCCTCGTGTGAGCTCTGTCCCCCACGGCTCTGTTGCAGAGATCTCTGCAGGATCCTTCCCCTCCTTCAGCCTCCTCTGGCTGCCAGCAGGAGATGCCACAGCCCTGGAGGCTCTGGTGGCACAGAAAAGGCTTCACAGCCAGGGGGTCCTGCAGCAGGAGGGGACAGCCAGGGGGAGCAGGGCAGGTGTGACCCCCCTGGGAAAAAAACCTCTCCTCTGATGGCTCAAAACACAAACCACAGACCCCCAGGATGGTTTGGGGTGGGAGGGACACTGGACATCGTGTCATCAGGATGGTGTGGGGGGGAGGGACACGGACTCGTGAAGGAGGGGGGGGGGAAGGAAGGGAAGGAGGGGGGGGGAGGGAACGACACGGTGTCATCAGGATGGTTTGGGGTGGAAGGGACACTGGACATGGTGTCATCAGGATGGTTTGGGGTGGAAGGGACACTGGACACGGTGTCATCAGGATGGTGTGGGGTGGAAGGGACACTGCACATCGTGTCATCACTGTCCCAGGCTGCTCCAGCCCCAATGTCCAGCCTGGCCTTGGGCACTGCCAGGGATCCAGGGGCAGCCACAGCTGCTCTGGGCACCCTGTGCCAGCCCTGCCCACCCTCTCAGGAAGGAATTAATTCCATATATCCGGTGTAAATCTCCTCTGCTTCATTTTAGGGCCGTTTCCCTTTGTGTTTTCTCTGAATCCAGCCTGCAGGCAAAGCTCTGAGGGGCAGTTCTGGGGGACGTGGGGGTGTTGAAAGCAGCTCATCCTTTGATCAGTTTATACAACAGGACAAGCAAAGGGTCAGGGTCCCTGTGTGCCACCACCTCCCTCCACTGCACAACGGACTTAGATCCTGCACAGCACTTTAATGTTAATATTAAAAATACTCTGCATTCAGTAAAAATAGGAAGCTCTTGTTTGAGAAGCAAAATTCAGGACCTTAAGCAGAACTGTCTTTAACACTGCAAAAACATCCATCCTCCTCCAGCAGAGCTCCCCTGAAGTCTGAGCACAAGTGACAGGCAAAGCTGTGATGGTTTGGTTCTGTGTAACGTGGGAAGAACAATTCACCACAGTGAACATTCACAGCTCAGGGCTGCTGCCACCTCTCAACCGATTTTGACACTCATTTTTCTGCCTTTCATAAACCGTGAGTTTCATCTGTTCTGGGGCTGAGTCATGATTTTCTTCCCTAAATAGAAAAGTTTTCAAGTTCATTTTTTATGACTTTAATGAGGCAACTATCCTATATGTGTATACAAACTGTGAATCCAGTAAGAAAACCGGGAAACTTTGCAAACACAGACACACTTCACATTTCACTGGTGAAATGGGGTTCCATGGAAACCGTGTGGGAACTGAAAGCAGAGCACATTTTGTGCACCCATGTAATTGAGAAAATGTAGGGCTGGAAAAGGACAAATCAGATGGCAGATGTTGACATGGTCCTGTAATAGAAGCTAGGCACTATAGAGTTGCACAGTCAAGTTCTCAGGAGTCAGCTTAAATTCATTAAATTGTTAAAACTTTCCTGGGTATGAGATGCACTGGTAGCACTGTTGCATTGCAGGGCAACCTAAAATACCCTAAAGCTCCTAAAATACCCTAAAGCTCCTAAAATACCCTAAAGCTCCTAAAATACCATCTCCTCTTCCCCCCAAGGATGGGAGACACAGGGTAACAAACTCATCACTGAATCAAATCTAATTGGCATAACTTTCAGCATGAAAAAATTGGTTTCCCTCACTTAAATTATGTGGATTAACTGGTAGGGTGAGATATGGACACAGCTCATGTCTGACATGGGACAGCAGACATTGAAGCAGGAGACCTGAAACCCAAATTATTACCACAAAGTTTAGTGGAAATACATTTTCTTCCAGAGAAAAAGGGACTTTTCTAGGCTGCCCCCTTCACACCCCTGTTTGGTCAGTAAAATGTCAAGTCACCACTGGTTCTATGAGTATTTGGATTACTGGGGAAATCAAAAAGCTGAAGACAGGAGTTACAACTGTTTGTGTGTAATTTGAACAAAAAAATTAAACTAGAAGGAGACATTATTAGTCCTGGGTGAGAGGTTTGAGTCTGGCAATGAACCAAGCTCAGCATCAGCACTGGGGGAGCAGAGCTGGAGTCTCCCAAGGACAGGTGAGCCCCAGTGGTGGAAAGGCTGAGCCTGGGGGCTCAGCACAGCCCCCGTGTCCCTGCTGGGCACAGGCAGTGCCTCCTGCCCTGCCCGGGCTGCTCTGCTCCCCCCTGGCACAGCAGCTCCAGCTCAGCTGCCCCCAGACACACATTCCAGCATCCAACATCCCAGCTCTGCCAGCCAGGGCAAAATCCCTGCTGAAGTGGGATTGCTTTGCTCCCAGAAACCAAGAACTTTTCTGGGAATTTCTCTTTTGTCTCACATTGCCCGGGAGCCAGTGCAAAGGCTCTCCAAGCATGGAGCACCCTGGCCTGAAGGGCTCAGCAGAGGCTTTGGGGGTGTCCCAGCAGCAGCTGGTGCTGGGGAATCGTGTTGGGCTGATGGCAGCCTTGGACACAGGACACAGGCAGCAAGAGTGACAAGTGCCATCCCTGTGCCCCCCTCCCTGGCACTGCTCTCTCGTGCCCTGGTGGCTCAGGAGAGGGTGGAAATTAATTCAAACTATTTTTATTGGCCTGCTCGTTGCTGCACAACACATCCTTCCATTAGAAAGAGGAACGTTGGAGTTCCTCTCATCCCCTTCCAGAGACATTTCAAATAGGTGGAGGTTTAAATCCCACAAGTGAAAGCTACAGACATAAATTCCACATTTGTTTGTGTGAATCTGCACATGGCCAACCTTACAGAATGCAAACCAAACCCCAATAATGGGACCCAGATTGAAATGAGAACCAGCTCTCCACAATGAGAGACAGATTCTCGTGTCTGAGAAGTTTGCAGTCAGCTACAATAAAAATCAAGCTCTGCAGCCTGGCCAGCCCCTGAGCCTTCATAAATATCACTTTTCCCTTGTTTTATTGTTAGCAGAAGCAGCTTGGCAGTGGATGCCACCACACTATTAGTAAACACACGTCATTATAAACACAGAACAGAGCCCATAATAACCAGCAAGGAAAAAGAAGGAATGAATTACACAACCCACCAACTCCTAAGAAAACAATTTCAGGAATACAAGGCGGTTCCAGCTGGAAATGTCACCGTGGCACCCCACACCTGACACATTCTGCCACCTCTCCCTCAGCTTTGATGCTCAGTGTGAAGCCAGAGAAGCTGTGCAAAGGACCTGGTGGTTCCTGCATGGTCTGAAAATGAGAATTCCTTCCCTGCCAGCCTGGCAGAACCAGCTCTACAAGACCCAGATCCTTCTGCCCTTTGAGCACCACCAATTATAACACCACATCTTTGGGGACTAAAATGAGCCGGTGCTTCTGTGGGATCCATCCACACAGGGCACCTTGGCAAGCATCTGTGAGAGCCTGATGATTCCCAAGGAGTGGGAAATCCGAGTTCAGGAGACCCCAGGGAATTCCTGCAGAATCACAAAGGTTAGAACCGTGCACTCCTGGTGCTGCCCCTCGATGGCCCTGCTGGGAGGGGAAGCTCTGGGCAGCTCCATCCTCTCCTGCAGCTCCCTCCTTCCCTGTGGCAGCTGGCCAGAAAGCCAAACAGGAGTGGCCATGCAGGGCCAGAAGGAGCACAGCAGAAAGAGGAGCCTGGGATTTGTCCTTGTGGCACCACTCAGAAAAGTTCCTTCTGTCCTACGTGTTCCAGAGCCCTCTTGGACCTGTTCTAAACAGAAGGCTTTGCACCCGAGAGTGCAAAAAATTCAGCTGCACAGAATTTCTACTCCCATTCCCTTTGCTGACAAAAATGTCATATTGTCAGGGGAGGGGACACGTTCACACTGAAATGCTGACTGAGTTTTGACACAAACTCTGAGCCAGGCCTGCAGGAACTGAATAGAAATACAATAGAAGTGGATGAATCCCAGCAATTGAGCCTCTATAAACTGTTTGGGATTTGATGCTGTATTTATCATAAGAGCACAATTGGACATTGATATTAATTCTGGATTCAAAACATCTCCTTTTCTCCCACACAATTTTGCATGGATTTACCTATAACTGGAATGGACTCACAGCAGAATTCAAGTGATGAAGTGAACAGGGAATAAGTTCAAATGTGTTTTCTTGACTCTGATAAGAGAGGAGAGATCTCTGGCAGACAAGACACAAATGCAGCTGGCCCCAGAGACACTGGGGAGTAGGCCAGAAGAACAAGTGGGAAATAGCAAAGCAGTTCAAGGTAAAGAAAATGGATTCATGTTTTAAAAAGAAATGATATTTGGCTTTGACACTGCTAGTGGTGCTGGTGAGTCACCCATAATAATATACCCAGGACAGGAACAGAGACAGGCAGGACATGAAGATCATTCAAAAGCCTCAGCTTAGATACAGAGTTAAGCTGAACCAGCCTGCTTTAAATACAACTAAGCCAACATATGCATTTCCACAATAATTTGTGATTTAAGGTGTAAATTTTGCTCATATCCCCATCTAAGAGAAAATAACATCCACATTGCCTTCCTTTGCCTGTGCTAAAGACCATCATTTTCATATTCTTCTGGCCACCACAAGCAATGCCAAGAGCTGGAAGAATTGCTTCTGGAGCATGGACATTGTGTCCTTTTCCCCAAACACAGCCTGGTGGCAGTGATGCCCCAGCAGCTGGGAATTCCCAGAGCAGGGGCAGCTCCCAGCAATTCCCACCGCAGGGAAGGTGCTCAGTGCCTCGGGACAGCTCAGCCAGGACGAAGGGTTTCAGAGAACAACTTCATTTCAAGGAGTGCTGCTGGGCTGGGATGAGCGTGGGACCAACTAAAATTGCCACCCCCTCCTGCCACATGGACAGAACAAGGATTATGGGCACTTTTATTGTCTAGCATTAATTCATTATTTGCTTCCTCTATTAAGAAATTAACATAGCGGTAGAAAATCGTATTTCTTTCAATAAAAAAGTGGGGGGAAGAGCGAGGCTGTTTCTGGATGTGGGCTGGGAGGGGCCTGGCAGAGCAGGGGAGCCCCAATGCCTTCATGAAGATAAGCAGATTAAAAGGGTCACTGTGCATTGCCACTGCCTCACAGCTGAGTGCTGGGTTTGGGAAATAATTCCTCCTGATTCATCTTCTGGTTCCTTTCTGGTTCTTCAGTCAATTATGTGTCACCACATCGGGTTTGAGAGCAGATTCCTGAGCAAACAGACAAACCAGCTGGGAAACCCAGCACTGCTCTTTATCACAGAGTTCTGCTGAGTGCTGTGATCTCAGGTGTGGCTGTGGCTGTCAGCTCTGTCCCAGATGCTTTGTGTGCCCAGACCCCCAAGAGGATTTTTTTGCAACCATTCCCAATACTCTCCCAGCTGCTCCCCCACAAAAATAAGAACAGGATTTTTTTTCTGCTCTGAAAATCGTGGCGAGCCCCAGCCATCAGCTTGTTCAAAGGTGTGCCTTGGCTCTGGGGGAGCTGGGGGAGCTTCCCCTTGGGGGAGAGGAGCAGGAGCTCTGGGGACCAGCAGCTCCCTCCAGAGAGCCCTGGTGTCCCTGCCTCTCCTGCACCCTGGAAGGAGCTTTTCCAGAAAGACAATGATCTCAGCACTGCAACTCCTGTGCAGAACTTTCCCTGCTCTAAGTGGGATGTTCACCCTGTGCAGTCTTGCCCCATGCAGGCTCTGTAGTGGGAGCAAGCCAGGACTGGGATAAGGCAAGGACTGCAGGCTCAGGGGGATCTCAGCTGATTTTCTTTGTCCCCAGGGCTGCCAGGAGAGAGAACGTGGGCACTGCAGTTGTGCCCAGCCTGCTCCTGTTGGGGTCTGACAGCTCCATCCCTGCAGTGCACCCCACTGCCCTGCCCTGCTGCTGGGGCCTTGCCTGCCCTGATGCCACCTCCAGGGTTATAGAACTGGGTAGAAATGAAAACTCTTTTCTCACAGAACCTTGCTGTGGCTTGGACAGTGTATTTCTGCTGGCTGATGGCCTGTGGTAGTTCCCCCTGAGTAAAGGCAGCAGCATGGGCAGGTTCAGCAAGACTGGCATTAGGAAGGGACTCCTCTGTCCTTGTTCTGTCCAGGTCCTGCTTTCCTTGATGGTTTCCAGCCCCTCACATCAAATTCCCTGAGCTTCTGTCAGACAAGGAAATTCTAGGCAATGTTTTTCTTAAATAAATAATTTTCCTGCTTCGTGGACTCGATATTCCTTTCTCAGCTCAAGATTTTGTGACTTGCCAGTATCAGGCTTTGTACCAAGCCAAAGCATTACATCCCCCCGAGGCTGTGTGGGAATCCTCCAACACTGCAAGCAGTGACAGAAAGGAGGCAGGAATTGCTGAGTGCTCTGTCACTGCTGGTCAAAGAGCATCAACCAGCCCAGCCTTGTGCCTAGAAATACAATCCAAGCACCTGGAACGATTTGGCATCCTTAACTACACCTTCCTTCCCCGAAACTGAGTGCAGAGCTCGTCCTGGTGACAGGAATGCAGCCAGAGAGAGGCAGGGGAGAGGACACGTCCCAGCAGGACAGTGCAAACATCACAAACGCTGCAGTCACACAGCTCTGCGCTGCCCTCAGACTCGCGTGGGTGCACAAATGGAGGGCAGAAATGATGAGTTTTACCTTTTGTGCCCACCCAGACGCTTGGACAACTTCTCTTGTTTTTACACAGGACCACTCAAAGCCAGGAGGGGACAGGACAGAGATGTGTTGGAATTGTCACTTTAATGGCTTTTGGCTTCTGGGCTGACACATCACAGCTCCTCATGCACACAGAGTTTATTTTCCTACAGCCCCCACTCTCTGGCGAGCTGGCTCATGCAGGCTGGGAGAGGTGAGGCCAGGGATTCCTTGGCTTTAATGCTCAACTGAAAGATGCTTTCAGTCAGCTGCAGCCTGGGTGCCAGCTTCTGTTTTTTCAGTGCTCTCACTCCGGGGTGGAGAGGGCCAGCCCTCTCCTCCTCGTGCCTCCTTTGCTCTCCCACAATCTTTGTGGAGCTGCAGAAAAGAATGTTCCCATAAATAAACAAAATATTGAGTTACACACCATGCAAGTGACGACAGAAGAGAGCCCCGAGTCATCTCTTTAATTTCTATGCACAACACAACGTGCCAGCTCTCAGATAAAAGATGCATGAAAGAAAACGACATTGCTTCCAAGTGCACATAGTTTGGAGGTAAAGTCACCGAGGTGTCATTTCCCACGTGCTGCTGAGCACAGGGGGCTCAGCCCTGCCCACCCCCAGCCTGGAGCTGCTCCCCCTGCTCCCCGTCCTGCTCCCAGCACACAGGGCACAGGTCTGGGGACAGCAGGGCAAAGGTTTGGGGACACAGGGCACAGGTTTGGGGACACAGGGCTCAGGTTTGGGGACAGCAGGGCAAAGGTTTGGGGACAGCAGGGCAAAGGTTTGGGGACACAGGGCACAGGTTTGGGGAAAGCAGGGATCAGGTTTGGGGACAGCAGGGCTCAGGTTTGGGGACAGCAGGGCTCAGGTTTGGGGACAGCAGGGCACAGGTTTGGGGACAGCAGGGCTCAGGTTTGGGGTCAGCAGGGCAAAGGTTTGGGGACAGCAGGGCACAGGTTTGGGGACAGCAGGGCACAGGTTTGGGGCCAGCAGGGCTCAGGTTTGGGGTCAGCAGGGATCAGGTTTGGGGTCAGCAGGGATCAGGTTTGGGGACAGCAGGGCTCAGGTTTGGGGTCAGCAGGGATCAGGTTTGGGGTCAGCAGGGATCAGGTTTGGGGCCAGCAGGGCTCAGGTTTGGGGACAGCAGGGCACAGGTTTGGGGACAGCAGGGCTCAGGTTTGGGGTCAGCAGGGATCAGGTTTGGGGTCAGCAGGGATCAGGTTTGGGGACAGCAGGGCTCAGGTTTGGGGTCAGCAGGGATCAGGTTTGGGGTCAGCAGGGATCAGGTTTGGGGCCAGCAGGGCTCAGGTTTGGGGACAGCAGGGCTCAGGTTTGGGGTCAGCAGGGATCAGGTTTGGGGACAGCAGGGCTCAGGTTTGGGGTCAGCAGGGCTCAGGTTTGGGGACAGCAGGGCTCAGGTTTGGGGTCAGCAGGGCAAAGGTTTGGGGACACAGGGCACAGGTTTGGGGTCAGCAGGGCACAGGTTTGGGGTCAGCAGGGCACAGGTTTGGGGACAGCAGGGCACAGGTTTGGGGACAGCAGGGCTCAGGTTTGGGGACAGCAGGGCACAGGTTTGGGGTCAGCAGGGCACAGGTTTGGGGCCAGCAGGGATCAGGTTTGGGGAAAGCAGGGATCAGGTTTGGGGAAAGCAGGGCTCAGGTTTGGGGTCAGCAGGGCACAGGTTTGGGGCCAGCAGGGATCAGGTTTGGGGTCAGCAGGGCTCAGGTTTGGGGTCAGCAGGGCACAGGTTTGGGGACACAGGGCACAGGTTTGGGGTCAGCAGGGCTCAGGTTTGGGGACAGCAGGGCTCAGGTTTGGGGCCAGCAGGGCTCAGGTTTGGGGTCAGAATGCAGAACTGGCCAAAGGCAATGCCCGTGTCCTGCTGCAGGGCACCCACAGCTCCTCCTCCCCTGGGAGGGATAAATCACTGCGAGGGACCCTGCACAGGGGGGCTTCCTCCAGAACCCACTGCCTACAACTAACCCTAGAGACTGGCTGAGCCCTGACCCTGACCATAAAACTACTGCCCTAAAATTAACCCTGAATAAAACCCTAACCCAAACCCAGCCCTGAGCATTACCCCAGCCCAAACCCTAAACCTTGCCCTAACCCTAAAAATAGCACTAACCCTAACCCTAAGCCATAACCCTAACCCTAAGCCATAACCCTAACCCTAAGCCATAACCCTAGGTAAAACCTAATCCTAACCCTAACCCAAACCAAAACCTAACATTAACCTTAATACTAGAACTGACCATAACCCCAAACCCAGCCCTAACCCCTACCCTAATCCTATCCCTAAACCAAGCCCTAACCCTAATCCTATCCCTAAACCAATCCCTAAACCTAATCCTATCCCTAAACCAAGCCCTAACCCTAATCCTATCCCTAAACCAAGCCCTAACCCTAAGTGCTGAACTCTCAGCACCAATTCACAATTAGGCTACTTTGTAAATAATTTGATAGCAGAAACACTTCACTGAATAATTCTCGGGCTAACTACAGACATTATTCATGAGAAAGCAATTCCAAATATTCAAGAGAGAAATCTAACACGGCCCTGGTGGATTTGGTTGTCTACACTGGCCTGGCTGCTTTGCTTTGGGCCCTGGTGGGGACTCTCAGACACCTTAGCTGTAAGGAAACATCCTGAAAAGCAGCATTACACTCGTGGCAGGAGGGGCTGGGATCACACCCTGTACCACAATAACCAAGTGGTTACTACTACTACTATTATTATTATTATTATTATTATTATTATTATTATTATTATTATTATTATTATTAACCACAGGGTTAATAAGTGAGAGCATCACTGCACAGCCACCTCTGCCAAAAGCTCCACGATCAACCCAGGCTGGGGAGGAAAATGAACACCTGGGAAATGAAATCACTTTCCAGAGGTCCTGAGAAAGGCAGAGGACCGGAGCCCTGCCCTGATTTCTGACTAATTACACCTCCCTGTGTTAGACCTGACACCCCAGAGCCCTTGGGAAAGCTTCCCCAAGGCTGCTCGGGGTGGGAAATCACTTTGCTGTGATTTTTTCTGTGGGAGGTGGCCCAGCCCCTGTGGGGAGCAGCTGCTGGGGGGGCTGTGCTGCAGCTCTGTGGGTGCCCCCAGTGCCAGCCTGGCTCTGCTGGGAGGGACAACCTGGGGGCACCTCAGCCAGCTTTGGGCTGGAAGGGACATTAAAGCTCATTTCAACCATCCCCTGCCCTGGGGAGCAGCAGCCCAGCCTTGGGGTCAGGAGTGGTTTGGTAGGATGGTGCAGAAGGGAATGTTTGCCAAGGAATTGCAGTTTCATTGAGCACTCGGGGGTGGGAACAGCCTTACCTGCCCAAGGGTGGGGCTATAACAGAGTGGGTCAGCTGGAGGGGTTGGACTCGCTGGGCTGTGTGGGGAGGAAGGGACGTGTGGTCGTGCAAGGGACACGTGAGGTGAGAGGATGCTGTGGCAGGGACAGGTGAGGTGAGAGGATGCTTTGGAAGGGACAGGTGAGGTCAGAGGATGCTGTGGGAGGGACAGGTGAGGTCAGAGGATGTGTGGGAGGGACAGGTGAGGTCAGAGGATGCTGTGGGAGGGACAGGTGAGGTCAGAGGATGCTTTGAAAGGGACAGGTGAGGTCAGAGGATGTGTGGGAGGGACAGGTGAGGTCAGAAGATGCTGTGGGAGGGACAGGTGAGGTCAGAGGATGCTTTGAAAGGGACAGGTGAGGTCAGAGGATGCTGTGGGAGGGACAGGTGAGGTCAGAGGATGCTGTGGAAGGGACAGGTGAGGTCAGAGGATGCTGTGGGAGGGACAGGTGAGGTGAGAGGATGCTGTGGCAGGGACAGGTGAGGTCAGAGGATGCTTTGGGAGGGACAGGTGAGGTCAGAGGATGTGTGGGAGGGACACACAGTTTTAGGTGGCCATGTAAGGGACACACAGGGTTATGTGGCCAGGTAAGGGACACACAGGTTTAGGTGGCCAGGTAAGGGACACACAGGGTTATGTGGCCAGGTAAGGGACACACAGGGTTATGTGGCCAGGTAAGGGACACACAGGTTTAGGTGGCCAGGTAAGGGACAGCTTGGGGTTAGCTGGTCCTGCAGAAGGAAGAAGGAATCTTGCAAAGAGGAGAGAAGGAGTCAGAGCTGTGTGGAGCTGCCTGTGAGAAATCCACTGAGAGGAGGCACGAAAAGTTTTTATTAAAGACTGCTGGTGGTGCCAGTCATGTCCATCACGACATCATTATTAAATAATTAATAATAATTACTAAAATTTGTGCCAGGGCCTCCCGCCCTCACAGCCAAGAAATTCTTTCTTATATCTGATCTAAATCTCCTCTTCTAGTCTGAATCCATTCCCCTTTGTCCTATCACTGTCTAGGATGGTGAAGAAACTTCTCAATTTTCTGTGTCACTTTTATTTGCTTGGATTGCAATTTTCCCTTCTCTTTTGCTTTCCTTGGTCTGACTCAGGCTGCAGCTCCTTTCCCCCTGTCCTGCATCCTCATCCTCATCCTCATCCTCATCCTCATCCTCTGCCTTTGCCTCCCCAGAGTTTCCTCTGGAAAGGCATTTACCCCCTGCAGCTGCTCTCTCATATCCATTTGTTCCTCACACCACACCAGAAGCTGGATGAGATGGATTTTATTTCATTCTTCTCTCCCTTGTTTCGATTTTTTTATGTCTGATTTTAATTTTTTTTTTCTTAAAGAGAGGAAAAGATAATTCTGGTGTTAACTTAATTGAAAAGGGAAACTGGAGTCTATTGATTTAGTAGGAGTCAAAAGCCAAGATGAATTTAACTCCCCACCCCTTCTTTTCTAACATGAAGCTGTCACTAATAATTTGCTGCATTCTTTAAAATTTAATTTATGGAATATCATTAAAACTGAAAGAGCTCCCAGTGACTGGAACACAGCAAGAATTAGAAGTTTATAGCCCCTAACAAGAATAAACAGCACTAGAAAGTCCTTCATGTTCTCCCAGCTAACCATAGAAACAGCCTTTTTTTTTTTTTTTTTTTAAATAATCTCAAGGAAAAGTTAGCGAAACATAAATTAGAACGACTGCCACTGATTTATTTTTCTGAATAAAAAGAACATTCAGTAGCAGGTCGTTTGTTTTTGTTTTCTTTCAGAGAGTAAATGGAAACATATTCTTACCTCACTTTTCTCACAAGTACAGTAGGTTTCCTAAGCTGGTGTCAAGGTTTTATTGCCAGGAAAAAGTGGTTGAATAGTCAGCATTTGTGCTGAGGGCATCAGCAGGCGTGGGGCAGGGCAGTCACACTGTGCCCTCGTGGCTCTGCTCATTAGTGCTGCACGGCTAATGAGGAGCCCTGGGAGGGGATTTTTGGAGACATTTTTGCATTTCTGGGTGAGGAAGTGCCAGGCCCTGGTGACAGAGGGGGTTTGTGACGCTGAGCCTTCACCCTGCTGCCAAAGGACAGAGTCAGGCTGATCGAGGGCATTGCAAAGAATCCTGGAAAATCCTGCCTCCATCCTTGGTTTTCTGCTGGGGCCTTAAGGAAATCATCTGAACTCCTCCCAGGCAGATTCATTGCTCCTGCCATTCCATTTGATAGGATGAATGAGGACGTGCATGGCCCTCTCCCTCTTCATTTCCCTGCCTGGAAAGGTGGGTGAATGCTTTGGGCATGTCATTATTGCCCACAGAGTCTGAGAGGTTCCAAATCCCTGCAGCTCTTTGGTGCCTGCAAACCCATTTGTTGATATGTGGAGTACCTGTGTGGTAAAAAGTTTTAGAAAAGCTCTAAGCTTTCATCCAGGAGTGGCTGGGAGAACACTGTGTGTGCATTGTATGAGTTTAATCTTGTTTTCAACTTTCTTTTAAGTGTAAAAACCTGCTTATCATTTCGTGCCCGACAGTTATCTGTGCTCTGCCTGACACATCTAACAATGCCTGCCCTGCTAAAAGCAGCCAAAAGCTTGGCTTCAGTATTGAAAATCCTCAAGAAAATGGTTTTTCTGCCTGTCAGCACAACTGTGCCCAGTGAGACCAAGGGTGATGCCCACGATGCACCTGAAAGGCCTGAGCTCTTCAGGCACTCATGGGAAGCTGATCTGAATTATTCCCAGCTCCCTTTTCCAGCTGGGAGGCAGCTGCTGCCCTTTTGTGGCTGTTGGGGTGCACATTTCCAGCAGCTCAAAGCTCACTCTTTGGGGTGCCCTAAAAAGCTCCCTGGGGGCTGTGGCTCCTGCCAGGGCACTGGGAAAAGGGAAAAGGGAACTGGGGCTGGCCAGAGCCTGTGCTGGCCACTGTGCTGGTCACTGGGCTGGTCACTGTGCTGGTCACTGTGCTGGCCACTGTGTTGGTCACTGTGCTGGTCACTGTGCTGGTCACTGTGCTGGCCACTGTGCTGGCCACTGTGCTGGTCACTGTGCTGGCCACTGTGCTGGTCACTGTGCTGGCCACTGGGCTGGTCACTGTGCTGGCCACTGTGCTGGCCACTGTGCTGGCCACTGGGCTGGTCACTGTGCTGGTCACTGTGCTGGCCACTGTGCTGGTCACTGTGCTGGCCACTGTGCTGGCCACTGGGCTGGTCACTGGGCTGGTCACTGTGCTGGCCACTGTGCTGGCCACTGGGCTGGTCACTGTGCTGGTCACTGTGCTGGTCACTGTGCTGGTCACTGTGCTGGCCACTGGGCTGGCCACTGTGCTGGCCACTGGGCTGGCATGTGGGGCATATGCTGCTGGGAGGGAGAGCCCAGGGAGGCAAATTCCCCTTGGGAACATCTCACACCCATGTGCACTGAGGCACCAGGGGCAAATTCCCCTTGGGAATTCATCACTCAGTGTGCACTGAGGCACCAGGATGCAGATTCCTTTTGGGAACAAAACACAGAGTGTGCATTTCCCTGGGTCCTGGCAGAGCCATCCCTGGTTCTGTGCCCTGCTGGATTCCCTCATTTCCCTGGGTCCTGGCAGAGCCATCCCTGGTTCTGTGCCCTGCTGGATTCCCTCATTTCCCTGGGTCCTGGCAGAGCCATCCCTGGTTCTGTGCCCTGCTGGGTCCCTCATTTCCCTGGGTCCTGGCAGAGCCATCCCTGCCATGCCCTGCTGGATTCCCTCATTTCCCTGGGTCCTGGCAGAACCATCCCTGGTTCTGTGCCCTGCTGGGTCCCTCATTTCCCTGGGTCCTGGCAGAACCATCCCTGGTTCTGTGCCCTGCTGGATTCCCTCATTTCCCTGGGTCCTGGCAGAACCATCCCTGGTTCTGTGCCCTGCTGGGTCCCTCATTTCCCTGGGTCCTGGCAGAGCCATCCCTGCCATGCCCTGCTGGATTCCCTCATTTCCCTGGGTCCTGGCAGAACCATCCCTGGTTCTGTGCCCTGCTGGGTCCCTCATTTCCCTGGGTCCTGGCAGAACCATCCCTGGTTCTGTGCCCTGCTGGATTCCCTCATTTCCCTGGGTCCTGGCAGAACCATCCCTGGTTCTGTGCCCTGCTGGGTCCCTCATTTCCCTGGGTCCTGGCAGAGCCATCCCTGGTGCCATGCCCTGCTGGGTCCCTCATTTCCCTGGGTCCTGGCAGAACCATCCCTGCCATGCCCTGCTGGGTCCCTCATTTCCCTGGGTCCTGGCAGAGCCATCCCTGCCATGCCCTGCTGGATTCCCTCATTTCCCTGGGTCCTGGCAGAGCCATCCCTGGTGCCATGCCCTGCTGGATTCCCTCATTTCCCTGGGTCCTGGCAGAACCATCCCTGGTGCCATGCCCTGCTGGATTCCCTCATTTCCCTGGGTCCTGGCAGAGCCATCCCTGGTTCTGTGCCCTGCTGGATTCCCTCATTTCCCTGGGTCCTGGCAGAGCCATCCCTGGTGCCATGCCCTGCTGGATTCCCTCATTTCCCTGGGTCCTGGCAGAGCCATCCCTGGTTCTGTGCCCTGCTGGGTTCCCTCATTTCCCTGGGTCCTGGCAGAACCATCCCTGCCATGCCCTGCTGGATTCCCTCATTTCCCTGGGTCCTGGCAGAACCATCCCTGGTGCCATGCCCTGCTGGGTCCCTCATTTCCCTGGGTCCTGGCAGAGCCATCCCTGCCCTGCTCTCCCAGGAGCCTCACCCTGGCCACTTTGGAATAACTCAAGCCCTGGTGCTGCAGCTGCCTTTTACTTGGAAAAACCATCTCAGTGCCTGAGAGACCTCCAGGGTGGAAACTCGGAGCTGGGAGCAGTAGGAGATTCCTGGAGCCCTCTGGAGCAGCTGCACCTCTCTCCTGTGCCAGTGCAATCCCTCAGCCCTGCTAAGCTGAGCTTTAGTCACTGTTCTGGCCCAGCTCCTTTGGTGTTTGATCTTCCCTTGTGAACCTGCCCCTCTAGACCCAGAGATTCCCACACAGCTGTCAGGAAGGATCTGTCCCAAAAATATGCACGAGGACAGGTCTGCATTTAGCCTAAGCCCTTTTTAATAGTTGGCTGGCTCTGTAAAGGGTCCTTAAAAATGAGTGTTTTGTGCTGTATGTTTAATATCAATTTATAAAGGGAGTATTTTCACAAAGTAGAGTAAGCACCACTTCATCAAAATTACAGCTTAAATCCCCATTTCCTGGATTCATGTGTTTATCAACAAATCTCTCTTTTTCTTTTTTTTTTTCCCTAACGTACAAATTCCCATTCCTCATTGCTGTAAAGGAAAGTTTTAAAGAGAAGAAGAAAAAAATTAGGTCTTGAAAGCTCAGAGGCCATTAGAAAAAAATAATAATAAAAATGTTAGGTTTTGCTCTTTTCCCTCTTCTATATTTCATCTGTCACAAGCTCTCTGCAGCCTGGGCTCTCGGGGCTGGCAGCACTCACTGGTTTGGCCACGATGGGGCTGTGGGGCAGCAGATCTGTCCCAAAAAATCGACAAGGAGTGAGTTAGTGATAAACAGAGAAGCTGTGGAAGACCCAGGGTCCCTGGAAGTGTCCAAGGCCGGGTTGGACAGGGCTTGGAGCAGCCTGGTCTGTGGAAATGGTCCCTGCCCATGGAAGGGGGAGTGAAAAGAGATGAACTTTAATGTCCCTTCCAATGCAAACCAGTCTGGGATTCCATGATTCAGGGTTTAGCAGCTGCTCTTAACAGAAAAACAGCATCATATTCCACAATGCCTCTCAGGTGGCAGGCACAACTGTATCTTAAATATTCAAATGTAATTTTTCCTTTTTATCTGAAAATGTTAATTTAATCAGAACGAAACATTTTCCTTTATTAAAAAAAACATAACCCTCATGACTGGAAAAACCCCTTTTTGCTGCTTGTTCCACTGCAGGACCCGGGTGTGTGACACTGCAGGACATGGGGGTGTGACACTGCAGGACATGGGGGTGTGACACTGCAGGACATGAGTGTGTGACACTGCAGGACATGGGGGTGTGACACTGCAGGACATGGGGGTGTGACACTGCAGGATCCGGGTGTGTGACACTGCAGGACATGGGGGTGTGACACTGCAGGACCCGGGTGTGTGACACTGCAGGACATGGGGGTGTGACACTGCACGACATGGGTGTGTGACACTGCAGGACCCGGTGTGTGACACTGCAGGACATGGGTGTGTGACACTGCAGGACCCGGTGTGTGACACTGCAGGACCCGGGTGTGTGACACTGCAGGACCTGGGTGTGTGACACTGCAGGACATGGGGGTGTGACACTGCAGGACCCGGGTGTGTGACACTGCAGGACATGGGGGTGTGACACTGCAGGACATGAGTGTGTGACACTGCAGGACATGGGGGTGTGACACTGCAGGACATGGCCGTGTGACACTGCAGGACATGGGGGTGTGACACTGCAGGACCCGGGTGTGTGACACTGCAGGACCTGGGTGTGTGACACTGCAGGACATGGGGGTGTGACACTGCAGGACCCGGGTGTGTGACACTGCAGGACATGGGGGTGTGACACTGCAGGACCTGGGTGTGTGACACTGCAGGACATGAGTGTGTGACACTGCCGGACATGGGGGTGTGACACTGCAGGACCCGGGTGTGTGACACTGCAGGACATGGGGGTGTGACACTGCAGGACATGGGGGTGTGACACTACAGGACCCGGGTGTGTGACACTGCAGGACATGGGTGTGTGACACTGCAGGACCCGGGTGTGTGACACTGCAGGACCCGGGTGTGTGACACTGCAGGACATGAGTGTGTGACACTGCAGGACATGGGGGTGTGACACTGCAGGACCCGGGTGTGTGACACTGCAGGACATGGGTGTGTGACACTGCAGGACCCGGGGGTGTGACACTGCAGGACCCGGGTGTGTGACACTGCAGGACATGGGTGTGTGACACTGCAGGACATGGGGGTGTGACACTGCAGGACCCGGGTGTGTGACACTGCAGGACATGGGGGTGTGACACTGCAGGACCCGGTGTGTGACACTGCAGGACCCGGGTGTGTGACACTGCAGGACCCGGGTGTGTGACACTGCAGGACATGGCCGTGTGACACTGCAGGACATGAGTGTGTGACACTGCAGGACCCGGGTGTGTGACACTGCAGGACATGGGTGTGTGACACTGCAGGACATGGCCGTGTGACACTGCAGGACATGAGTGTGTGACACTGCAGGACCCGGGGGTGTGACACTGCAGGACATGGGTGTGTGACACTGCAGGACATGGCCGTGTGACACTGCAGGACCCGGTGTGTGACACTGCAGGACCCGGGTGTGTGACACTGCAGGACATGGGTGTGTGACACTGCAGGACCCGGTGTGTGACACTGCAGGACATGGGGGTGTGTGACACTGCAGGACATGGCCGTGTGACACTGCAGGACATGAGTGTGTGACACTGCAGGACATGGGGGTGTGACACTGCAGGACATGGGGGTGTGACACTGCAGGACATGAGTGTGTGACACTGCAGGACCCGGGTGTGTGACACTGCAGGACCCGGGTGTGTGACACTGCAGGACATGGGTGTGTGACACTGCAGGACATGGGGGTGTGACACTGCAGGACATGGGGGTGTGACACTGCAGGACATGAGTGTGTGACACTGCAGGACCCGGGTGTGTGACACTGCAGGACCCGGGTGTGTGACACTGCAGGACCCGGGTGTGTGACACTGCAGGACATGGCCGTGTGACACTGCAGGACCCGGGTGTGTGACACTGCAGGACATGGGTGTGTGACACTGCAGGACCTGAGTGTGTGACACTGCAGGACATGGGGGTGTGACACTGCAGGACCCGGGTGTGTGACACTGCAGGACCCGGGTGTGTGACACTGCAGGACATGGGGGTGTGACACTGCAGGACCCGGGTGTGTGACACTGCTGGACCCGGGTTTGTGACACTGCAGGACATGGGTGTGTGACACTGCAGGACATGGCCGTGTGACACTGCAGGACCCGGGTGTGTGACACTGCAGGACATGGGTGTGTGACACTGCAGGACATGAGTGTGTGACACTGCAGGACATGGGTGTGTGACACTGCAGGACCTGGGGGTGTGACACTGCAGGACATGGGTGTGTGACACTGCAGGACCCGGGTGTGTGACACTGCAGGACCCGGGTGTGTGACACTGCAGGACATGGGGGTGTGACACTGCAGGACCCGGGTGTGTGACACTGCAGGACCCGGGTGTGTGACACTGCAGGACATGGCCGTGTGACACTGCAGGACCCGGGTGTGTGACACTGCAGGACATGAGTGTGTGACACTGCAGGACCCGGGTGTGTGACACTGCAGGACCCGGGTGTGTGACACTGCAGGACATGGGGGTGTGACACTGCAGGACATGGGGGTGTGACACTGCAGGACATGAGTGTGTGACACTGCAGGACATGGGGGTGTGACACTGCAGGACCCGGGTGTGTGACACTGCAGGACATGGGTGTGTGACACTGCAGGACATGGCCGTGTGACACTGCAGGACATGAGTGTGTGACACTGCAGGACATGGGGGTGTGACACTGCAGGACATGGCCGTGTGACACTGCAGGACATGGGGGTGTGACACTGCAGGACATGAGTGTGTGACACTGCAGGACATGGGGGTGTGACACTGCAGGACCTGGGTTGTGGCCCCTGTCACACAGAGCCCTGCCAGGGCCACCTGCCCCAGGGAAACCCTGCAGGCAGAGGGCAGGGCCGTGCTTGGGTTTGTATGGGAGCCGAGGATTTGGGGGATTTGGGGGATTTTGGGGGATTTTGGGGGATGAAGTTTGGAGGGAGCAATGATGAGCCCACCGTGCTGCCGGACAGTGGGATGTGCCCGTGGGAATGTTTGAGATCTTGGGGCATTCACCTGACCCCTGTCCTCACCTTTGTGTCCTCACCTTTGTGTCCTTTCTGTCCTCACCTTTGTGTCCTCACCTTTGTGTCCTTTCTGTCCTCACCTTTGTGTCCTCACCTTTCCGTCCCTTCTGTCCTCCCCTTTCTGTCCTCCCCTGCCGCCCTCCCCTCCTCCCCATCCTGTCTCAGAGCAGAGGGGAAGGAGCCCCCCATGCCCCTGACCCCCAAATCGAGCTCTCAGCAGCGTCCCCCCATCGCAGCCACGCTTCCTCTCGGAAGGGGAAGATGTGAAAAACAGAAAATATATGAAATGGAAAACACAACTGGTCAGAGGAGCCATTCTATAAATTACGAGCCTGGGCAACAGGGATATTTTTCTTTGGGAATCAGGCCCTCGCAGTCTCCAGGCTACACGGTGTGTAAGAAACAAAAAAGACAAACAAAGAGGAAAAGTAAAGGATTTTTAAGCAGGCTCAGGAAAGGCAGTTTTTTTCAAAATTGGGAAAAAGAAACTTAAAATGCCAGTGGAAGACCAACAGCAATCAGGGCACTGAGAGAGAAACAAGCAGCCCCTGGCGTGTGGGGGACACAGGGGATCTCCATGGGCTTCAGTCCTTTGGTGGGGATTATTTAATGAGAACTGAGCCACCTCTGCTCCTTAAACCGTGCTGGGATCAGCTCAGTGCTGGGAGAGGAATGATCATCACCCTAAACTGTGCTGGGATCAGCTCAGTGCTGGGAGAGGAATGATTATCACCTTTAACCGTGCTGGGATCAGCTCAGTGCTGGGAGAGGAATGATCATCACCCTAAACTGTGCTGGGATCAGCTCAGTGCTGGGAGGGAAATGATCATCACCTTTAACCGTGCTGGGATCAGCTCAGTGCTGGGAGAGAGATCACCATCCCTGCAGCGAGGGCAGAGCCCTCTGAGCCTGCACTGCCCCCAGATCCACAGCTGGACCTGAACCCAAATTCACTTTGTCACGGTGCCAGAAGTCACAGGCTCTGCCAAGAGGAGTGCTGGGTGTCCTGCACACAGCTCTGTGTGGATATTGCTGCTCTGCATGGGAGGAGAATCATGGAGAGCCTGCTTGGTGCCTCCCTGAGCACAGTCCCATAAACATGACAGGACTGGGATCTCCAGATTACTTAAAGGCACTCAGACACTCAATTTCCACCATGTTTTGGTGTTATTAGGATATGGGGTTCGTTAGGCTTCTCTGGATCTTAGTGTTTGGCTCCTGGATCCCATCCCATCCCATCCCATCCCACCCTGCCAGTGCAGGGACACCTCCCACCATCCCAGGCTGCTCCAGCCCCAATGTCCAGCCTGGCCTTGGGCACTGCCAGGGATCCAGGGGCAGCCACAGCTGCTCTGGGCACTCTGTTCTTTCCTTCTTGAAGGAAGCCAGACTAATCCCAGCCTAACATTAATCCCAAATACATTAAGAGGAGGTTTAGAGGCCTGAACACCAACTAGATCTAGATTGTGATGTGCTCCTGCTGCACCAAATCACTGCAGGCACAGCCAGGGCTGCTGCTCCATTTGCTGCTGCCAGATGTGATGTTTAACCTCCCCTGTGAGTGACAGCAGCACCTGAGGGGAAACATTCCCTCCACAGCTCTGCAGCTCTCAGCCACAAGGCCTAACCAGGTTTTTCTCCTGTCCTTCCAAATGCTGCTCAGGGCTTGCACTTTGGGAGTGCTCAGCAGCCTCACTCAGGTTTTCTGATAAAACCACCTCAATTTGGTGCTACAAAACAAAATAGCCAATGAAGATCCATTGCAGTGGATCTGTGTCTCCAGCCTCCACCAAAATAGAAATTCCTGGAAGAAAGGAATTATTTCCAAAAAATTTTTTTTATTCTTGAAGTGATTGTCAAGATTTTTTTCATCAGACTTAAGTGGTGCCTGTGGTTTCTATTTTACTGGGAAAGAAGAACATGCAGAACCGAAGGCAGAGCTGGCCCCTTGCCCTGGGAGCCCTGAGCAGCTGCCCTGGGACGGGCTGGGTGTCCCAGCCCATGGCAGGAACTGCACCTTCCCCTGCCAGGGAGCTGCAGGAGCTGCACCCCTGGGCCAGTGAAACCAAGGCAGCTCTGCCCCTGGGATCCAGCAGCAGCAGCCTCAGAACAAACCCTCCCTTCACTGTCCCTCTGCATTTCTGAGCAGGACACAGGGAAAGCTCTCGGGCATTAAACACTTCGGGCTGGGGTCACTCCCCCAAAAAAATCAACGCTGGCATCAAACGGGAGTGAGTGGCACAGGAGGAAAGGGCACCCCCAGAGCTGCATTTTGGGGCTCCTACCCCTGAGGAACAGGGGGGAAGTGTTCCATAACATCCCTGAAGCTGCAGAAAAGAGCATATTGCAAAATTTGGCCTTGTTTTTGCAAATGCATCTTTTAGAATTGCGCATCTGGAATTTGAGTTCCCTTCCAAGCGCTGTGTGTGATTTGCTCTTGCCAGAGCAGCACACCTGGGACTAAGGAGGGGGTTTAGATAAGTGCCTTTCCATATGGCCCACTGATAAATGATTCATTCTGCACAGCTTAGCTTTGAAAATAAATTCAGTATTGTTAAGATATTAAGATACCAGCTTCATATTTCACCCCATAATTGCACTTCACATATCACAAAAAGAGCTGGGCTGTTGTTTTTGCTGCTGCTGTTTGCAGATGCAGCCTGCAGAGCTCTGGGTATTGCATCACAGCTCACTCCCCCCTTCCTCCCATTCCAGCACACATTTTCCTCTTCTTCTGAGGGAAATTTTTAGGTGGATCAATACCCCAACACAACAAACAATGCTGTAAAGTACAACTTCAGTATCCTCAGATGAAGAAATAGATAAACACAACTTTTTAGGGCAATGCTTAATTAAAGATGCTGATGGGGTTGGAGATCACTGGGGATTAAAACAAGATTTAACAAAGCAACACTTCCTTGAGAGGCAAGAACCCCACACTGCTCACCCCACCCTTTTGACCCTCCTGGTGCCAACAACAACAACATCAACAACATCAACAACAACAACAACAACAACCTTGTCCAGCTGCTCCTCCCTTTGCTACCCCATGTTCAACACAGCCTCAGCATCTTCATCCTCTTTTGCCCATGGACTTGCAGTGTCCCCACTGGCACAGGCCTGTGGAGGGGTGAACCTGGTCAGGAGATTTCCCAGTCAGAACATCAGCACATTTTCCATTTAACCCTTAAAAACAAAGGAATGAGTTGCTCCAGCCCTCACAGGTTTTGGGGTGCAGTGCACGTGGTGGGTGAGGCTCTGGTTGGTTTTTAGGGGAGCCAGGAGGGGAAGCAGCAGCCAAAGAGAGAAGGTCTGGGATGGGAAGGCACATCTCCATCTGCAGCTCCTGATCATCCCAGCCCAGCCCTGAACCCTCACACGAGTCCCAGGGACAGCACACAGGGAGCAGCAGCCCAGAGAAACAACACAGAGGGAAAGCAGCCAAAAAACACCTGGGGCACACCTGAGTGCACAGGTACAGGACAGTACACACGGACACTTGTGCTCTCCAGACACCACCCAGACCTTCCCACAGGTGAGGAACAGCCTTGGATGGAGAGGAAGGAGAGGAAGGAGAGGAAGGAGAAGGAGAAGAAGGAGAAGAAGGAGAAGGAGAAGGAGAAGGAGAAGGAGAAGGAGAAGGAGAAGGAGAAGGAGAAGGAGAAGGAGAAGGAGAAGGAGAAGGAGAAGGAGAAGGAGAAGGAGAAGGAGAAGGAGAAGGAGAAGGAGAAGGAGAAGGAGAAGGAGAAGGAGAAGGAGAAGGAGAAGGAGAATATGATGGAGAAGAAGAATATGATGGAGAAGAAGATGAAGGGATCCAGTGTAAATGAGCCCAGCCCAGGTGACAGCAGAGCACTGGCCTGGCTCTCATGGTGAGGTGCTGGTGTGGCAGAAGGAGCAGCAAGGACAGCCCTGGGAGAAGCCCTGAGCCCTGCAGGCACACAGGAGGGCTCTGCTGCCTCAGATTTGGGGACCAGGTGAGTGCATGGGCAGAAGAGCCAGGCTCCAAATTCCTCCAAATCCTCATGGACAGCAATTCCTCCCGAGGGTTGCCTTGTGTTTTTATTTTCTTCAGCTGTTTGGAACTGTTTGATGGATGAGGTGACATCTCCAGCTTTCCTGGGACATCACAGAGCTCCCAGGGTGTTTCCCTGTGCCCAGGGACAGGCACAGTCCTGCTGAGCATCTCCTGAAGGAAGGGTGAGGGTAAAAAACAGCAAAAGCCCAGCCTGGGGCTCAGGAGGGATCTCTCAGGGCACACCTTCAGCTGGCACAAAGGAGTGTAACCCCAAGAAAGCAGATCTGTGCCAGCAGTACCCAAAAATGGGGCCTTTCTGAGCATTATCAAAATCCAGAAATGGTCACTCCACGCCTGTTCCAAGAGTTTACTGGAAACAAAATGTTAAATATTGTGTTAGTTGAAAACAAAAGGCCAGGGAAATAAATACATGACAAGTCAAATGATGATCTTGAGTGCTCCTTTCAGGGACAGACAACTGTGAAATATGGCCAGAGCAGAAATCTACTTTCAATTCCAGGTTCAATCTATACAAATTCAGGCACATGATATTTTTTTCCATATAAAAGCAGTCCCAGGTGAGCGTTCATAGATGATATATCTTAAAAAAGGAACAAAAAGGAAAAACCACCAAAGAAAGCCTTGCTCTCTGTTCCAAAAAGCTGTCATTTGCCTTAATTCTATCCTTTTCAATTTATTGCTGCCGAAATTCCCAAGGTCTGCCAAAATGTAAGGAAAGTTGCAATAGAGATGAGTGTTACCAGCAGAGAGGAGGGTTCAGAGAGGAGCAGGGAAAGGAAAAGTGAAAAGGGCAGAGCCATCATTTCCAGTGCTTACAGCAGTTGTGGGAATCTTTGGGAATTACCAGTGGTGAAAAGAAAAGAGAAAACAAAGCAAGAAAACCCCTGCCCCAGAAGAACCATCAGGTGAGTGCTCTGTTATTTGTTGTAGCAATTGTCTGAGATTGGAAGCGTTTGGGGCGCTGCAAAGCACAGGAAAAAAATGATTTTTGTCCCCCAAATCCTGCCCTTTATTCCAAGGTGCTCCCCTGTGCCTCCCAGCTCCTGCCTGAACCTGGAGTTACCCCACGGCTTCTGCTCCTCCTGACTGCAAATGTTTCAAAGGTCAGCAGCAGAAGTGCAAAGGACTGGAGATATTTTGAATTCGTTGATAATTTTCAAGCTCTCTTGCAAACCCGCAGCTTTCATTTATCAAAAATTCCAGTTGAAAGAAACCAAAAAAAGATTTTAAATTCTTATGAGATTTGAAGTACTTTAACCCTATTAATATTTTTTTTAATCCCAGATTTTCAGGGTTTTATTGGTTGTTTTTTTTAGAATAGCCAAATTTGCCAAATGGGACATTTTAGATGTATTTAAAGCCCAGCAGTTTTTGCAAGAGTTACATTAGAAACATCCACCAGCTCTGCTCTGCACTAAGAATTCCTGTGACATAAAAAGCCAGATGCAGACAAATAACAGAGAGAAGCCCAGTGTGCAGAGCTGAGCCCAAATGGCCGTGTTTATTAAATGTACAGAGAGCACTGAGTGCTCAGTCTCTCCTAGCCGGGTTTCTGTGGCTCTGCAGGCTCAGGGCTCAGAGTGGGCTCAGTGAAGAGCTCGTTCCTGCAGTTCCAGGAAGAATGGGGCAGGTGAGGAGCAGCAGCAGAGCCAGGGGCCCCTGGGCTGAGGACACAGCATCCATTTCCAGGAAAGGCAGGCGAGCAGGGAATGGGGGTGGGAGCAGCTCTGACACTCCCCGGCAGATGCATCTGGATTTTTCCATTGTATGGAAAGCTCTGCCCGTGTTTTCTGCTCGGGGATTGTTTTTTCCCCCCTGCTGCTGTCCTGCCAGCAATGAGCACTGAGGGCTGGAGCTCTGCAGGCCCTGGGCACAGCACGGGGGGCTGGGGCTGGACCTGAACCCACACCCACACCAGAATTCCACAGCCAGTATTCCCATTCCATAGCCAGCATTCCCATTCCACAGCCAGTATTCCCATTCCATAGCCAGCATTCCCATTCCACAGCCAGTATTCCCATTCCATAGCCAGCATTCCCATTCCACAGCCAGTATTCCCATTCCATAGCCAGCATTCCCATTCCACAGCCAGTATTCCCAGTCTACAGCCCATTCCACAGCCAGCATTCCCATTCCACAGCCAGCATTCCCAGTCTACAGCCCATTCCATGACCCATTCCACAGCCAGTATTCCCAGTCTACAGCCCATTCCATAGCCAGCATTCCCATTCCATAGCCAGCATTCCCATTCCATAACCAGCATTCCACAGCCAGAATTCCCATTCCATAGCCCATTCCATAACCAGCATTCCCATTCCATAATCCATTCCATAACCAGTATTCCCATTCCATAGCCCATTCCATAGCCAGCATTCCCATTCCATAACCAGCATTCCACAGCCAGCATTCCCATTCCATAACCCATTCCACAGCCAGCATTCCCAGTCCATAACCCATTCTATTACCCAGGAACACCCAGGGACACCCAGGGACACCCAGGGTCCCTCTCCCCCAGCTCTGCCTGGCCCAGGCTGGCTCTGCAGGGTGCAGCTGAGCCCAGCAGAGATGCTGGTGGCACCTCTGGAAAAGCAGATTTAAGAAAGGGCAAAGCCACCAGACAGGCAGAGAAGAATGGGGGGAAAAGGATTGCCTGTTTTAATGAGGAATAAATGAATTTTAGCCAGGTTGAGTCTGTTCTGCCCATGACAGGGATTGCTCAGGGACTGCCTGACCTCTCCAGCAGAGCCCCCCTGTACCCAAACCCCACCCCACTCACAATCAGCTTCCTCAGCAATGCTGAGTGAGAACATCTTCCTTTTATGAGAACACCTTCCTTTTATGAGAACATCTTCCTTTTAGCCAAACTCCTCCACAGCCTCTTGGAGAAATGGCAAACTCACCAACAAAAGCCCTTCAGCAGACCTCCTGAATTATAAGCTGCTGAAATCTTGTTTTTATGATAATAAGATGACTTGAAAACACTTCCATATATTAAAAAAAAAACTCTTAATGCTTTTCTTGTCTGACAGACTTGCAAATGCAGTTCTGCTTTGTGCCTTTGGCAGCAGTGCTCAATGGCCAAGCGTTTTCAGAAAATTGAAAGTTTTCCTGACCTTTCCTGCAGCAAAAAGTCACCGACCTCCCCTGCTGTGTATTTGCATAGGGAGTGCTCTAAAGCCAGCAGCAGTCAAAGGAGAATTTAGTGCTTATGTCCAGGACTGTATCCTCAGCTAGAGGTGAGCCCTGCAGGAGCTCCTCCAGCCAAGTGCTTTAGAACCTGGAGATTCGAATTTTATTATTTTTTTATGAATTTTGCCCTTCTTTTGTATTCCTTATCCTTTTGTTACTAGATTCAAAGTTGTTGCCAGCTTTAGGTGGAGTTGATCAGAAGTGGTGTGGCCAGGAGAGGATTTGGGTGGATGATGAAGTGTCACCATCATCAGCCTCCTGGCACTGGCCTGTGGCTAAATCAATCCTGGCTGTGCAGGATGCTGCTCCCACACCTGGCAAGGACTGAGACAGAGCCTTGAGCTGGCCTAGCCTGCCCAATAACCTCCCTTACCTGAGGGGTCTCCCCTTGGCTTTCTCACTCTGCTAGAGCCAAGCTGTGGAGCGTTAATTTGCTGCAGCTTTTGTCATTTATGAACGGCTATTTGCAAGTTTTGTTCATTATTAGAGCCTGTGTGCTCGGCCAGTCACTTCTAATCATCCCTGCCCTAAACACTCAGCTCTGGAAGAAGAGCCCAGCCCTGGTGGACGGGGCCATAAATCACCCTGGAGTTCTGGGCAGGGAGAACTTTCCGAGCTGGAAACGCTCCCCCACCTTCCTGTCGGGCTTTTGATAAACACGAGCAATTAGCACCTTTGCAGACATCATTTCCCTTCCCCACTGATGGAACATTGCAGAGGCAGAAGGAAAATGGGCCTTGGAGGGAGGTGGCAGGATGGTGGATGGGGTGGTGAGCACTCACCCACCCTCTCAGCCACATCCCCCTGCCCCTGCAGGGACAGCAACTCTCATTTCTGCCATTTCTGTCATTTCTGCCATTTCTGCCATTTCTGCCATTTCTGTGACAGCCCCATTCCTGTCTGGTGGGAGGAGAACAAACATTGCAGTGGATAATCAAACAAACGTGGGCTCTTCAGTTCTTGGATGGGAGCTCCAGCTAACGTCATAAAGCATGGGAAGAATGCTCTGTAATTAATTCCTCCTCTGGAAATGTTTGACTGCGTTTGGGATGTCCTGCAGGAACAACACTGAAGTCAGCAGCAGCAGGAAAGGCTGCATGAGTCTGGAAATGAGGGATTTTCCTCCAAGGATGTACCTGGGAGAAGCTGGAGCTGAGATGCTGTGGGGTTGAGCAAGGGAATTTAGTGAGGGGTTATAAACAAATAAAACACAGCAGGTGCAAGCACAAGAGAAAGAAATAAAGCAAAATTCTCTCCTTGTGGGAGCAATAGAAATGATTGAGAGCGTGGACTCTGCAATCTGCAGAAACCGGGGTGACACTGCTGAGTCAAATTAAATACAGAGTGGAAAAATCCGAGCCCAAAAATCCGTCTGTGTCATGTCTGTGGATAATTAATCCATCTGTGTCACGTGTCTGTGATAATTAATCTGTCTGTGTCATGTCTGGGCATAATTAACCTGTCTGTGCCACGTGTCTGTGATAATTAATCTGTGCCACGTGTCTGTTATAATTAATCTGTGTCATGTGTCTGTGATAATTAATGTCTGTGTCATGTCTGTGATAATTTACTGCCATGGCTGGGATGGGATACAGGATGGGATACTGGGATGGGATACTGGGATGGGATACTGGGATGGGAAACAGGATGGGATACTGGGATGGGATACTGGGATGGGATATGGGATGGGATACTGGGATGGGATACTGGGATGGGATACAGGATGGGATACAGGGATGGGATACAGGGATGGGATACTGGGATGGGATACTGGGATGGGAAACAGGATGGGATACTGGGATTGGATACTGGGATGGGATACTGGGATGGGATATGGGATGGGATACTGGGATGGGATACAGGGATGGGATACAGGGATGGGTGACTGGGATGGGATACTGGGATGGGATACAGAATGGGAAACAGGGATGGGATACAGGACCAGGACGCAGGGACAGGACACAGGGACAGGACACAGGGACAGGACACAGGGACAGGACACATGCCATGTCCTGCTGCCCACCAGCCCACCGTGGTTCAGGGCAGGGTAAGGTGAGTGCAATTTCTCTCCCAGCTGCAGAAGCCTGGAAAAACTCAAAGAAAGAAAATTCCCTCCCACCCCCTGCAAGGATGGGGCGAGCACGGCTCCAGAGCAGGAGCCTTGGCCACAGCCCCCGTGCAGGCAATGCATCAGACAGGTCGTGTTGGAGCCCAGAACTCTTTTTGGGGGAGCCCTTCTCCTCTGCAGGGATTTTCCCTGCCCCCCTTGGGGCTGGACCTTGCTGTCAGGGCTGGATTGCAGCTCCGAGGTTGGCACTGCTGGCTGGGCTCAGCTCTGTGGGATCGGCTCTGGGAACCTTTCAGGGTGAAACACAAACCTGGCTCCTTTGGGTGCATTGCCTGGCACGACTCCTTGGTGCTCATTAATACCAGGCAAGTTTCAAGGGCCCCAGAGTGATTTATTTTGTCTGATGGATCAGTGCAAAGCCAGAACCAGAGTTTGTCTCCTTTCTGTAACACACACAAAACCCTGACCACGAAACTCCGCTGAAGGGGCTTCGTTACCTTTGTTATTTCTCTGCTGTCAAATGCAGATTGCACCAAATCCGAGTGCCAGGGGTGGGAGGGCAAGGCTGGGCCCCCGAGGTGTGTGCTCCTGGTGGAACACAGAGGATGAATTCCCATCTCTGCCTCACCCCGGGCTGCAGGGAGCAGGCAGGGACTGATCAGTCACTGCAGGAGGATCGGCAGGTCAGGCTGCTCACTGCCTTCACTCACCTGCCACAGCAGTGCTGAGTGCACGGGGAGCTTCCCTGGCTCCCTCCCAGCACCCAGACATTAAATCTAGCAATCACACAGCACTTCATCAGGCACCTCCATAGGCTGGGATTATTGATTCCATAATGCCGTGGCCTGGCAGTGCTCACAGGGCATTTGTTTGATGCTGCTGACTTCAGCCTATGGGATTTTGACAGCAAACTGCTCTGCTGCTGCCAGGGGGAGCAGGGCAGAGCACCTGGGGGGCTTTGGCTTCCAAAACCCCCCCCTGGGCAGGGGCTGGGGCTCCAAAACCTCCAACTGCTCCCAATGCTCCCCATCCATGCAGCCAGGACATGGGATGTTTGTGCCAAGGAAAGGAAGCTGGAATAAAAACTTCTGCAAGAGAAACACAAACCTAGGGCCCTCCCTCCTATCTCTCTAATAAAATATCTGGAGGGAAAACTCAAATGGAATTTTTTCTGTATTTCTATAGCAAGAAATCACATTGGAACCAAAGCAGGGTCTGATTTCTTTCTCTGTCAGTGATGCTAAAAAAACATCAAACTGAACACAGTGAGGCTTCACTGACAGGTTTACAAAGCTCAGAAATGGCTTTTAAGGGTGAATTTTGTTTAGCAAAACAGGGCTTCAAAATCCATACCTAGAGAAAGCTAACACAGGAGAATTCAGCTGGCTGGCCTGCACTCATTCCAGCCATTCAGGAAGGGAAAAACACTGTAAAGAATCATTAGTAAAAGTATTTACAGGAATTTGGAAAATCTGAATATATACAAAACTGTTTCTCCAGACAGGAGCTTCATCTTGTCAGAAAGCAGAGTCACCCGTGTCCCCTGTGCCCCCTTCCTAGCCCTGGGTGGCCACGGGGACAGGGGGACAGAGATCAGTGGTGGCAGGACCAAAGCTGAGCAGAGGAAGGCAGAAATCACTGCTGTGACACTGGAAATGTGATTTTTGTGTGGTGTACACCAGCCAGGGCTCTGCAGGCTGCCCTGCTCACACTGAGCTCTAATTCCCACATGGATGAACCATCCCATGCCAGGCTGCCCTGCTCACACTGAGCTCTAATTCCCACATGGATGAACCATCCCATGCCAGGCTGCCCTGCTCACACTGAGCCCCATTCCCACATGGATGAGCCATCCCATGCCAGGCTGCCCTGCTCACACTGAGCTCTAATTCCCACATGGATGAGCCATCCCATGCCAAAGGATGGCAGTGGTGGCACAGGGAATCTCTCACACTTTATCAGATTCAGGAGAGCTCGAGCATCCAGGCCCTGGGGCACTCCCAAATCCTGCCATAGGATGCCCCTGCAGCCCCAGCATCAATTAGGATGGAACTAATGACTCTAATGACTGGTTTTGGCCATAAGGGAGCACAGGGAAGGAGGAAATGACCCCAGCCCTGGTGGGAGCTGTGCCTGTCCTGCCTTGGCTGCTGCAGCCAAGGACTGGCAGCAGGATGAGCAGTGTCTGCTTGGGCAGGAGCTCTTTGTTGGCCAGGCCATGGAGGGCTTGTGTTTCAGGCCTGGAGAGGTGTCTGGTTGCCCTCCCACTCACAGGTAAGGTACCTGAATGCCTTGGGCAAACACAGCAGGGCCAGACTTTGTGGGAAACGCTCTTGGTTGCTCCCTGTCCGAGGGGAGAACGCTCTGAGGAAAAACCAAACCGTTCCCCCTGACTTTTGTTAGCACTGATGGAAAGTGGCAAGGTATAAAAAGGAGCTTTACAGCTTGCCAGAGCGTGGCTGGGAGGGAACAGATGGCCAATTCATCTCCACGAGCCTGGCACTTCCAACAAAGGAAACAATATGTGTTTGCCTGCCCTAATTTGTCCCCCAGGTATCCCAGCAGGTGACTGGGATGGCTGATGACAAGAATGACTTGACTTGTGCTCCCCAGGAGCACTGCTGCTCGCTGCTGGGGCCTTGCCATTGTTTTGCCCAGTCTCCCAGCCCCCTGCAGCACTCAGGGAGGTGTCTCAGGATCCAGGACACAGCAGCAAACCCGCATGGCACCACCCCAGTCCGGGAGCTCCTGTTTCTCACGGGCATCCATTCCAGACCCCCTCATTTCAGCCTGCACACTGCCCATCCCATCCCACACTGAATGCAAACTGTAAAAATTCCAAGCTGACATCGAGGGATCCAAAACAGAGCTGGCCACCCCAGCATGTTTTCACATTTCATGTCATTTCCCAGGCACAGCCTCCATTTCCAGCTTTGTGTTTTCCTGCACAAGGGATGAGCTGCTCCACTTTCCCACAGAGGGAGTTTGGGGGCTGCCCCAGGGGGGGCAAGGGAAGGGCAGAGACCCTTTTGGATTTGATGCAGAGTGCCCAGGGCTCACAGAGCTAAGGAGAGGGCCATGGCTGAGTCCAACACAACATTCTATTTCTGGGTAAAATTCATCTTTTCCCAGCTCTCACACTAAGCTGGACATTGGCACACACCAAGACCTTTAAAATTTGCAAACAAAACCCAAAAAAGGAGCAGTGGGTGACCAATGGCTGTGATGTTCTCAGGGTGGGCAGAGTGGATCCACCAGCAGGGCTCTCCCTTGTGATATTCACTTTTTTGATATCTCACTTCTGATATTCCCCTGCCATTGCTTTTCTTTGCAAGGACAGCAGAACGAATTTAGAACCAGGTCTAAAAGGCCCTGGAGGTTCCTGCCTGAGCAGGAGCAGAGGATGGGGGCTCACATCAGCTCTGCAGGATTCTTTTGAAAACCCCACACTGCAAGGAGTCCAACTCAGATTTGTTGGGCCTCACAAGTGATACTCTACCACATGTCAGTGAGGAGGCCAGAGCATTGAGGTGAAGTAAAAATCATTGATGATTAAAAATTATTCACTAGAAAATTCCCAGAGAAATATTATTAATAGATCAAATTCAAATGACATTTTAAAGAATCGAATTTTTTTTGTGTGTTAATGATGCATGAGGAGAATCTGTAATGGGTTAACAAAGGATTTTTTTCCATAAGCTGTTATATTAGGAAATACAATGTTATATTCCCCACAGAGCAAAAGGTTGTTTTCTATTATTAGTAAATATTGCCTAGAAAACAGGGATCCAAGGAGTGTCCCCATGCTGCTGACTCGAGCACACCCGTGTTTCCCTGAGGAGAACTTTCCACACATGCAGAGGAATCCATCATTGCACATATGGTCAGGATATTATCTCCTCCAAACCAAAAGTCCTTCCAGGGAGGAACCAAGAGCCAAGACAAGTTGTTAGGCTTGGTTATCTCTCAGAAGCACAGCAGAACAGCTCACAGCCCAGCCTTTGCCATATTCACTTATTTTAGGGAATTTCTAAAGAGAATCATGGAATTCTTTTGATTTCTCATCCCTTTATTTTATGCTGTGGCTATCAATAAGGAAATTGAATAGTCTTGCAATTAAAAACCACAACCCTGAATGGTTTCAGGCAAATAATCTCCAGCCTGGCTGCAAAGACCCTGCATGAAGATGCTGAGCTTTAGGTCAGGCTTTGCCATTTCTCTGCCACCACTCCCAAGGGAATTGAAACCCTTAACCTGTCTCACTCCAGCCTTGCAGCAGTGAGTGGAACAAGGCCTGAATGTCTTTAAAATGCTTGGCTTGGACAGATTTTCAACACAGCTCAGCTCAAATTTCCCCTCTTCAGCAGGATCCACGTGAAGTCAGAGCTCAGCTCTCCAAAGGCTGCCCAGCATTTTTGGGAATCTCGCCCCTTTCTCGTGTTCCCAGCTGAAAGCTGAGCTGCTGCAGAGGGGCAGCTTTCCTTTTCTGTGAAACAAGGCTCCCAGCACTGCTCATTCACAGGCTGGGCAAGCAGAGCTCGTGCTCTCCACTGGCCTTGAGAGGAGAAAACAGGGGCAGTCACTATTCAATATTCAATACTCAATATTCAATATTCATTATTCAGTATTCATTGGTCATTATTCATTATTCAATATGCAATATGAAATATTCAATATTCAGTATTCAATATTCAATGTTCAATATTCAGTATTCAGCATTCAATATTCAATATTCAGTATTCAATATTCAATATTCATTATATATTATGCATTATTCAATATTCAATATTCAACATTCAATATTCAATATTCAATATTCAACATTCAATATTCATTATTCAATATTCAGTATTCAGTATTCAATATTCAATATTCAGTAGTCAATATTCAGTATTCAATATTCAATATTCATTATTCAATATTCAGTAGTCAATATTCAGTAGTCAATATTCAATATTCAGTATTCATTATTCAATATTCGATATTTCTCATTTCACCAGGACACAGCCTTCTCTCCATCCTCACATGCTGACTTCTAAAAACCAGGCAGTTGAATTCCAAACATGTAAAACCACTCAGAGAGAAAAGCTGCTCCAAGTGACAGCTGGGAACAACCTGGGAGGTCACATTTAACAACTTTACAGGAAATTATTCCCAATTAATTATAGTGGGATCTACGAGTCCTCAGATCTACTCCTCACTTCAAATACTGGGGACAATGACAGCTGGATGTACAGGCTGAATTTTTCTAAACTAACATTTCTCTAATACTGTTCGTTCCCAGCAGGCTTTTGAGGGAGAAAAATGAAGTACTGAAGATGGTTATTAATTAAGAGTAATATTCTTATTTCTGAAAAAATTTATGGCTCTTATTTTTGAATCTTGTCGCGTGTGATGGACCAAAACCAATTTTAAGAAGGGAGTGCAGGTGGATTTTGACAAAAATCCCGTGCCCCTGGCCTGGCAGTGTCAGGAGCAGCTCCTGGGGGAGCTCAGGGCTGCTGAATTCCCTCCTCAGGTGGCCAAAGTGTGGCTTCAGAAACTGCCACCAGCCCAGCCCGCTGCCCTCGTGTGCATTTATCTTTCAAACAAATACACTGAGTGATGGGCTTGTCTTCTCCCCTTTATCCAAATCCAGCTCCCAGGCTCAGCTAAAATCTCTCCTAACCTGTCCCAGCTCCTGGGATGAGCTAAAGCCTCCCTAAACCTGTCCCAGGTCTCAGGCTGAGCTAAAATCTCTCCAAACCTGTCCCAGCTCCTGGGATGAGCTAAAACCTCTCCTAACCTGTCCCAGCTCCTGGGATGAGCTAAAGCCTCTCCAAACCTGTCCCAGCTCCTGGGCTGAGCTAAACCCTCTCTAAACCTGTCCCAGGCTGAGCTGAAACCTCTCCAAACCTGTTCCAGCTCCTGGGCAGAGTTTCAAACCTGTCCCAGGTCCCAGGCTGAGCTAAACCCCTCTCCCAACCCTCTCCAACTCCTAGGCTGAGTTCCAAACCAGGCTGAGTCAAAGCCTCTCTAAACATATCCCAGCTCCTGGACTGAGCTAAATCCAAACCTGTCCCAGCTCCTAGGCTGAGTTCCAAAGCTGTCCCAGGCTGAGCTAAACTCACTCCTAACCTGTCCCAGGTCCCAGGCTGAGCTAAAGCCTCTCTAAACCTGTCCAGGTCCTAGGCTGGGCTAAAGCCTCTCCTAAGCTGTCCCCTCGGTGCAGCACACCGGCTCCCGCTGCATTCCAGTCCACCAGCAGAAAATTCCCCGCTCCCTCCTGGATGCTGTCGCTCCCTCCTGGCGCAGTCCCAGCCCCGAGCCCTCGGCAGGCACTGACACTGGCAGGGATGATGCAGAGCTGCAATCAGACCACGCTGGGCAGAGTACAAACCTGTGCAGCATAATGACTCTGCCATTGCATTTATCAGGGCTCTGGAACTTTTTCTGGCTAAATACACAGCGTGAGAAGGCTCCGTGTATTTCATCTCATCAGAACAACAGGCTCCCATTGTTCCCCCGGCATAAATCTCTCCCAGGCTCCTACCAGCACCTGATTTCCAGCAGCTCCGGGCTGAGGAGGGGAGGCTCGTACATGGAAATGGGCTCACAGTGCACCAACACATTTGGCTTCGTTCTGTCCCGGGAGCCAGCTCTGCACTCTGCCCAGCGAGCTCCGGCGGGATTGCTGCCCGGGGAAACGGCTCCGGGCTCAGCCTGGGCTCTGCTGGGGCATCTGTCTGCAGCTGTGACACTGGGACACCGCTGTCCTGGGGGGTCACAACAGCCCTGGGGGGTCAGCACTGCCCTAAAGGGTCAGCACTGCCCTAAAGGGTCAGTACAGCCCTAAAGGGTCAGTACAGCCCTAAAGGGTCTGCACTGCCCTGTAGGGTCAGCACTGCCCTAAAGGGTCTGCACTGCCCTGTACGGTCAGCATTGCCCTGTAGGATCAGTCCAGCCCTGTAGGATCAGCCCAGCCCTGTAGGGTCAGCACAGTCCTGTAGGATCAGTCCAGCCCTGTAGGGTCAGCACAGCCCTGTAGGATCAGCACAGCCCTGTAGGGTCAGCCCAGTCCTGTAGGATCAGCCCAGCCCTGTAGGATCAGCACAGCCCTGTAGGGTCAGCACAGCCCTGTAGGATCAGTCCAGTCCTGTAGGATCAGCAGTGGCCCTGTAGGATCAGCACTGCCGTGTAGGGTGTTTCCTGCCCCTCAGGATCAGCCCAGCCCTGTAGGGTCAGCCCAGCCCTGTAGGGCCAGCCCAGCCCTGTGGGGTGTTTCCTGCCCCTCAGGACCAGCAGTGGTCCCAGCCAGCCCAGCTGCTGCTCTCCCTCCTGCTGTCCCAGCGAGCAGGACCAGCCCGGGGCAGCTGGGCAGGATCCCTTTACCCCCAGCCACGGCTAAATCCAGCCATGGGCATCCTCAGCCTCCTTCCCTGCCAGCTTGGCTCCCATCCCCATCCCCATCCCCATCCCCACTCCTGGCCCTGCTCACTCTTCCCTGCCCGTTTTTTGGGAATACATCGGGAGCACAGGCTGGGCAGGCCCTGGCACAGAGTGCCCAGAGCAGCTGTGGCTGCCCCTGGATCTTTCTAGATCCTTCAGTGGATTTCAATTTCGGTGAATGCCACGGCGATATTGCAATCTGCATTTTGTGAAAAGCTTTGGAACAGATTTTGAGGGTTATGGGAACATTCCCCAGCGTGCAGCTCCTTGGTGGGTGTGACAAGGATGGCAATACAATTCTAGCACACAAAAGTGAGATTTAACTGACTCTGTCTGCAAACCCACCAAGATCCTGAGGAGAATGTACCAGAGATAAGAGGGCTCAATGTTAATATCCAGGAAGTGTCACATGATAAGGTCAATATATTGTTAGCTAATGAAACACAGGCTTCATGTATCTCCTGCTGCTGTGGAGCAGGCAGGGTGTCAGCCTGCTTTATCAGCTTCATGAGAATTTGGAAATCGAGGTATGAGAGAAGGTGGCCAGACCAACAAACGCTTTTTAATTACCCCAAAAGGGATAATCTGTTAATTTAACTTCTCAGCTCCAGACACCAACAAAACCAGTGCTGGGACATCTTCAGAGACTCTGGCACCTTCCTTTAGTGAGTAACAGCCAAACATCCAAGGGTTTAGAACAGCCAAGTGTCTGATTTTATTAAATATAAAATAGGCATCACATTGCACACGTTTTCCACTCTCCTGGGTCCCTGAGGCACCGATGGGACTATTCCTTCAGGAAGCATCCAGGAAAGCCAGGAGAAGTCCTTAAATAAAGGTTTTGATCCATGTTCCCAGCATAGACCCAGGCTGATGTGTCCTCACTTGAATGAGAAAAGGAAGTGTAGAAATTCAGATCTCTAATGAGGAAAGGAAATCATGCTCACTCATTAGAGAAGAATAAATCTCATTTAGGTTCTTGTTTGCTTTCTATCCCGCTGGTGGCTGCTTGCACTGCTGTGTGTTTGTTCTCCCCACCCTGCCTGGCTGTGTCACCCCTCTCAGTGTTCCCCACAATCACTGGCACCCCTCATCTCCTTCTGCTGTGCCCTCAACATCTCCTGTGCACTCCCAGGCCTTCCCTTTGGCTGTGGGGTGGTCCCCAGGTATAACTGAAGGAAAGAAAAATTGCTAAATGTTTCTGCCTTCACATTTCTTCCTTACTTCTCTTTCCCTGCTTTGGCTCTGCCCTGGGAACTGGCACAGAAATATTTTCCTCCAGAATGCTGAAATCAAAGTTTGTTTTTGTTTTTTTCCCAGCAGTTTTCCCCTGGACCGATGTGGATATCAAAGAGCAATGTTTGAATGCTGCAAAGCAAACCCCAGGCCCCTCCAGCCTCTGCTGGCACTCTCACATGATGTCACTGCTGGGGATTCACCCTGCAGCACCTTGACTGCCACAGTCTGTGGCCACGGGGCTAAAAATGCATCTGGAGAGGCATTTCCTTCTCCACTGCTTGCCCAGGGGTCACACACTCCCCGAGGGCTTGCAGGGAGACAGAGGAAATTCGGGTGTGAGTGTCTGACCCAACAACTCCAAGTCAACAAAACCCTCCTGAATCAAGAAATGCCTCCCCTGGATGGCTCAGCCATTGTGCTTTGGATTATCTGACACCCAGGGCAGCACGGGCTGCCAGATCCTGGCTGAGCAATCCTGAAACATCTCTGATTCTGAGAATTCAGGGGATGAAAACCCTGCTGTGAGAAGGGGGAAAACAACCTGTTCAACCTGCCTGGGACAGGTGCCTCACAAATTCCACATCAGCTGGAACTGGGCAGTGACATCCCCCAGAATCCCCAAAAACGGGTCCAGGGCCCTCCTGGTGCCTGCACAGCCCCTTCCAGGCCCTCTGCAAACACATACACAGCACCAGGGGAAGTAATGAGATGCAAATGTATTCCTTCAGAGGTTGATCCAAAGCTCAGTCAAGTCAATTATTATTAATGTAATTAGTACTGTATGAGCAGTTCAAGGCATAATTCAAGTCAGGTCTCCATCCAGGCAGGCTGTGGGTATGTGCAGGGCAGAATTAAAGGGTTTACAACTGAGTGTGACAGACAGGAAGAAAGAGAGGAAGGAGATGTGAGGTGATATAAAAAGAGCAGATAATCTGCCACAGAAAGCCAATCTTAATCCTGGGCTTTGTCTGGCAAACCATGCAGCCTTCAGCAGGAATTTCCAACAGCAGTTACATCAGCAGTGTGTTCATTAAACACGACTTTGAGCCTTTATTTGTCATGAATTTTCTCTCTCCTTACATTTTTATTCATTTCCCCTGCACTGGGCTGGCACAAGCACACTGTTTATTTCTCTGTGCTGGGGGTCACTCCAGCCAAGCCAACAGCACGGCCCTGGAGCTGCAGGAATGAATGAAGGGCTGCACAAAACCCTCCATGAGCTTTGCTTCCTTCTGAGCCCACTGAGCCCGGGGGGTTTGCTCGAGTGGCACATCCAGATGCCAACCCAGGAGCCCCTCGCTGTTCACTGGCACACATCCAAAGGTTTCTTTCCCTTTTTCTTGCTCTTTTTTCTTTTTTTTTCCCCATTCCAGAAGGGAGAGTGTCCATGGGTGGAGGGAGGGGTTGGGGAGCAGAGGGCACAGGGTGGGTGATGTGCTGGGATGGGGAGGCACTGCTGCTACTCCCTGTGCCAAAACCCTGTGCCCAAAACCCTGTGCCCAAAACCCTGTACCCATCACCCTGTACCCATCACCCTGTGCCCATCACCCTGTGCCCATCACCCTGTGCCATCACCCTGTGCCATCACCCTGTACCCATCACCCTGTGCCCATCACCCTGTGCCCATCACCCTGTGCCCATCACCCTGTGCCCAAAACCCTGTGCCCATCACCCTGTACCCATCACCCTGTGCCCATCACCCTGTGCCCAAAACCTTATGCCCATCACCCTGTGCCCATCACCCTGTGCCCATCACCCTGTGCCATCACCCTGTGCCCATCACCCTGTGCCCATCACCCTGTGCCCATCACCCTGTGCCCAAAACCCTGTACCCATCACCCTGTGCCATCACCCTGTGCCCATCACCCTGTGCCCATCACCCTGTGCCCATCACCCTGTGCCCAAAACCCTGTACCCATCACCCTGTACCCATCACCCTGTGCCCATCACCCTGTGCCCATCACCCTGTGCCCAAAACCTTGTACCCATCACCCTGTGCCCATCACCCTGAGCCCATCACCCTGTGCCCATCACCCTGTGCCATCACCCTGTGCCCATCACCCTGTGCCATCACCCTGTGCCATCACCCTGTACCCATCACCCTGTGCCATCACCCTGTGCCATCACCCTGTACCCAACACCCTGTGCCATCACCCTGTGCCATCACCCTGTGCCCATCACCCTGTGCCCATCACCCTGAGCCCATCACCCTGTGCCCATCACCCTGTACCCATCACCCTGTACCCATCACCCTGTGCCATCACCCTGAGCCCATCACCCTGAGCCCATCACCCTGTGCCCATTACCCTGTGCCATCACCCTGAGCCCATCACCCTGTGCCATCACCCTGTACCCATCACCCTGTGCCATCACCCTGTGCCATCACCCTGTGCCATCACCCTGTACCCATCACCCTGTGCCATCACCCTGTGCCATCACCCTGTACCCAACACCCTGTGCCATCACCCTGTGCCATCACCCTGTGCCCATCACCCTGTGCCCATCACCCTGAGCCCATCACCCTGTGCCCATCACCCTGTACCCATCACCCTGTACCCATCACCCTGTGCCATCACCCTGAGCCCATCACCCTGAGCCCATCACCCTGTGCCCATCACCCTGTGCCATCACCCTGAGCCCATCACCCTGTACCCAACACCCTGTGCCATCACCCTGTGCCCATCACCCTGTGCCCATCACCCTGTGCCCATCACCCTGTGCCCATCACCCTGAGCCCAACACCCTGTGCCCATCACCCTGTGCCAAACCCTGTGCCATCACCCTGTGCCATCACCCTGAGTCCATCACCCTGTGCCCATCACCCTGTGCCATCACCCTGTGCCCATCACCCTGTGCCCATCACCCTGTGCCATCACCCTGTGCCCATCACCCTGTGCCATCACCCTGTGCCATCACCCTGTGCCCATCACCCTGTGCCATCACCCTGTGCCCATCACCCTGTGCCCATCACCCTGTGCCCATCACCCTGAGCCCAACACCCTGTGCCCATCACCCTGTGCCAAACCCTGTGCCATCACCCTGTGCCATCACCCTGAGTCCATCACCCTGTGCCATCACCCTATGCCATCACCCTGTGCCCATCACCCTCACTGCCTGCACCTCAGGAAGGCTCCAGAAAAATCTCCTTGTTCCATAACCCAGTGCCTGCTGTGGCTGGGGCTGCACCAGAGGCTGCACCAGAGCCCTCAGCCCTGGCAAAGTTTGGAAATGTTTGTACCTGCCCTTGATATTAGAGCAGATGAAAGCAATTCAATATTCCAGAAAAAATCAGCTGAGTGTGATCAGGCTGGGAACACACGAGGGAATGTGTGTAAAATAATTCCCTGTCATGCACACACAGGGGAATGTGTGTAAAATAATTCCCTGTCATGCACATATCAGGGAATTTGTGTAAAATCATTCCCTATCGTGTACACCCAAGGGAATTTGTGTAAAATCATTCCCTATCATGCACACACAAGGGAATATGTGTAAAATCATTCCCTATCATGCACATATCAGGGAATTTGTGTAAAATCATTCCCTATCATGCACATATCAGGGAATTTGTGTAAAATCATTCCCTATCATGTACACCCAAGGGAATTTGTGTAAAATCATTCCCTGTCGTGTACACCCAAGGGAATTTGTGTAAAATCATCCCTATCATGCACATATCAGGGAATTTGTGTAAAATCATCCCTATCATGCACATATCAGGGAATTTGTGTAAAATCATTCCCTACCATGCACACCCAAGGGAATTTGTGTAAAATCATTCCCTATCATGCACATATCAGGGAATTTGTGTAAAATCATGCACACCCAAGGGCACAGGGGCTCCTTCCAGGCTCAGCTGTCCCTGCTGCTCGGGCTGCCTGAGCTGCACTCCTGGCCTGGAGGCCACCAGGTCACCCCTGCAGTGGCCAGGCAGCCACGGAGATCTCTGTAGCTGGAAAAGGCAAGTCAACACGCAAATCCTAGTTAAAATATCTTTATTAGCAGCATTTTAATCACTTGCAAGATCTGGAGCAGGATCAAACCAAACATAAGGCAGCAGCTGCTGTAAACAGCCGTTGTTGAAATGGAGAAATGATTCGTGCTGGGGGAAGGATGTCAGGTGTAATGAGCCTGCCTTGGCACCTCCCTGCCTGTCCTGCCCTAAATCCTCTCCTGGTGCAGGGATCCCGACCTGTGACCCCTCTGCCACCCCAGCAACCATCCCTGGCCCTATTTCCAGCCCCACGAGTGTTTGGGATGCTCGGGGGGGATTTTGGGGGGTCTGAGCAGGACCAGAGCTCTCCCTGTGACCCCTCAGTCCTTGTCACTGCACCCAGAGCTTCTGTCCCTCACTGCCAGGGTGCCACAAGGAATCCCCGATGTGGGAGCAGCTCAAAGCACGCTGAACACCCCCAGCCATCAGTGATCCCGTGTGTCACAGCTCCTGCAATCATCACATCTCCAACTCAAAACGCTCAGATAGCTCGGAGCCTGTCCGAGCCGGGAGGGCACTAAAGCATTATTTCGTATTTTTAATTTCCATCAGGGGGAGCCTGTGCACAGAGGATGGTCCTGGGGACTGCACAGCCCTGAGACCTCGAGTGGGACCTGGGCTGTCCCTGCCTCGTGTGAGGGAATCCGAAAACATTTCTGCATTCACAGAATGAAACATTTCTGCATTCACAGAATGAAACATTTCTGCATTCACAGAATGCTCAGGAGTGAGATCTGCTCCAATGATTGTGTTATTGCAAGGGTAACATTTTTATTTAGCTGATGTTTCATTCACACCACCACCAATGCAAACCACGCTCTGAGGTTTGGAGGTTGAGCCTACCTGGTAAATATTAACGTTTGTGGCATGGAAAATAATTAGAGGGTTAGTGTCAAGATGTCTGTCAGGGTTATGTGGTAACAGGCTGAGGACTGCAGGGCTTGAAATTAAAGACCTTGTTGTAATCAGGCTTTACAAAACACCACCCTGCATCAAAGGCAAGCAATATTCTATCAGAAGTTTCTTTCTGTTATGGTAGCACTTGAGGCAGTAAATTGCTGGTCTAAAACTCAAAAATTCAAAAATTCAAAAATTCAAACATTGGAGAGGTGGCCAAAAAGTCAAAAGCAAATTATCAGGTGTTAAACACACAGAACTTCCTACACAAGGTATAAAAAAACCTCTGTTGAATAAAAAGCAATGAAAATCTAACGCTGCAAAGGCCCCTGAGGTGGAACTTCAGAGCTCTGCTTGCAGTTCTCCTGCAGGCAAAGCTTGGCCTTGGTGGTTAAAGCCGTGTCTGAGAGCAGGGCCAGCTCTGCAGCTCCCCCTCCTCCAGCACAACTCCAAACCCAGCCTAAGGCTGGCTGAAATCCTGAGAGCCAGCTCTGTGCTGCCCAGGGCCAGCAACCCTTCCTAAAGTCAGCACTGCCTTTACTCTCAGGTTTTATTTACTCTCAGTTTTTATTTACACTCAGTTTTTATTTACTCTCAGTTTTTATTTACACTCAGTTTTTATTTGCACTCAGTTTTTAAGCTCTGCTCTGTCTCACTTGTGAATAAAGGTTTGGGTTTACTCTCAGTTTTTTTATTTACTCTCAGTTTTTATTTACTCTCAGTTTTTGAGCTCGGCTCTGTCCCACTTGTGAATAAAGGTTTGGGTTTACTCTCAGTTTTTATTTACTCTCAGTTTTTATTTACTCTCAGTTTTTATTTACTCTCAGTTTTTGAGCTCGGCTCTGTCCCAGTTGTGAACAAGGTTTGGGTTTTTAGGACACAATTCCCAGTTCCTACCTGTGCTCCACACAGGTGACTCCTGAGAGCACCTGCCCACCCTCCCAGGGCTCAGCAGAAAATCAGAAAATCTGATTTAGGGACCACCAAAGCGTTCAGGTGTCTGTTTTAGCAGGTCAGTCCTTCTGTGAGATCCAGAGCAGATTTGGGGTGTGCCCCCTCCTACCCCACACTGCAATAACGGGTTTGGTTCTTCCAGGGCCTTTTCTGTCTCTCATAAACGACCTGGGGCAGGAACACCCTCTTGCATTTTGCATTTCAGGACACAATTCAACAGGGAGACAATTACAGATGAGGCCATTATAAAAATAATAAAAATACACTGAATATAAAGTCAGTTCTAGTGATTTGAGTGCAGACATGAGGAGTCAAAGGGCTCATTATATTAATTATAAAATAACCATGGAAAAGGCTGAATTCCATCTTCTGAAATCTTTCCTACTAAAATATGTGCTCTCCTCCTGCAAGGCTTATGGGCTTAACAGAGGATTCAAAGAGAATCAGGCTGGCATCTCTTGGCTTTGAACATCTCTGGATCTTGAGTGAGCACATGAGGTGCCAAGGAATAAAGGAATAAAATCCCTTTTTTGAATTCAAAGTGAAACACACCCACACCTGCAGCCTGGGCAGGAGATCCAATATCAGATCCCAGTCTTGTTTCCTCTGCACCGAGGCAAGGGCAGGTCAGTCCAAAGAAAACTCCTCAGCAGATCGAAGCAGCTGAAAAAAAAAGAAAAAAAGAACATTTACTTGTTAATGTCTCGTAGTCTCAGATGTCTAGGGTACAAAGGAAAGTATTTGAACAGCTTAAAGGTTTTATGGTTAGAATAACATTCAATAAAAGATGCATTTTTGCAGGACTGGCTGAGGAGCCACGGGCAGGCAGGAATTCCGGGAAAGCCCCCGTCCCCCTGGAGGAGCAGAGAGGGGTCCCTGAGCTGCCCTGGCTCCCCGGAGACACAGGCAAGGGATGCTTGGGGTTTTTACCTCTGGGAAAGCCTTTGATCAGGTCTCAGAGGTGCAGCTTTCTGCCATAAAACCCCCAGTCCAAAGGCTGGGTGCTGTGGTTGCAATCTCCCCAAAAATCTGACGTGGTCCCTGTGCCACTGCAGCTGCCCAGGTCTGTGAGCCTGCCCAGAACAAAGTCATGGAGTCGTGGAGCAGCAGCTGGCTCTGGGACAGAGCTCCTGGGCCCAGCTTCAAATAGCCCAGCCCCTGATTTATGGCTCGGTCTCCAAAGCAGAGCTGCAGATTTACTGTTTCTTGTCATTTACAGAGCTGAAACCAGGTGAGATTCAGGGCTTTTAATGAGTTTGACCCAGAATTTCAAAACCCCTTTGATGCCCAAATTCAAAGTGAATTTGAGTCAGAGAAATGAGCCCACATGAACCAGACCCAAGAATGCATCTCCTCAAAGCCCTGTGAAGTGAAAGCACAACTCTGCAGCAGCTTTTGCTGACATCTTCCCTTGCAGCACCTCTCTGAAACTTCTGAGTGCCCGAATGCAAAACGTCCTCCCCTCACTATTCACCAGCGGGCTCGGAAAGCTGCTCGGAGCCCACGAGCACCAGGGGAAGGCAGAGCCTGGCACCAGCATGTGCCAGGCTGGGCAGGAGCTGCTCCCTCCCTGCTCGCTCCAGTCGGTGCCAGCGGGAGCCAGAGGGGCGGAGAGCAGCGGGGAATAAAACACCGACAGGATCAAGGACATCTGTCCGACATCCCCGAGTGTTCCCTGACAGGTACACGCTTCCCACAGCGGGAGCCCCACACACGCCAGATCTCTGGCACTGGGAGCCATTCCCTGTCCCTGTGTCCTGTGTGCCTGTCCTGTGTCCTGTGTCCCTGTTGTCCTGTCCTATGTCCCTGTGTCCTGTGTCCCTGTGTCCCTGTGTCCTGTGTCCTGTCCTGTGTCCCTGTGTCCTTGTGTCCCTGTGTCCTGTGTCCCTGTGTCCTGTGTCCTGTGTGCCTGTGTCCTTGTGTCCCTGTGTCCCTGTGTCCCTGTCCTATGTCCCTGTGTCCTTGTGTCCCTGTGTCCCTGTGTCCCTGTGTCCCTGTGTCCTTGTGTCCCTGTGTCCTGTGTCCTGTGTCCTGTGTCCCTGTGTCCCTGTGTCCCTGTGTCCTGTGTCCCTGTGTCCCTGTGTCCCTGTGTCCCTGTGTCCTGTGTCCCTGTGTCCCTGTGTCCCTGTGTCCTGTGTCCTGTGTCCCTGTGACTGTGTCCCTGTGTCCCTGTGTCCTGTGTCCTGTGTCCCTGTGTCCTGTCCCTGTGTCCCTGTGTCCCTGTGTCCCTGTGTCCCTGTGTCCTGTGTCCTGTGTCCTGTGTCCTGTGTCCCTGTGTCCCTGTGTCCCTGTGTCCTGTGTCCCTGTGTCCTGTGTCCCTGTGTCCTGTGTCCTGTGTCCCTGTGTCCTGTGTCCTGTCCTGTGTCCCTGTGTCCCTGTGTCCCCGTGTCCTGTCCTGTGTCCCTGTGTCCTGTGTCCTGTCCTGTGTCCTGTGTCCCTGTGTCCCTGTGTCCCTGTGTCCCTGTGTCCCTGTGTCCCCGTGTCCTGTCCTGTGTCCCTGTGTCCTGTGTCCTGTGTCCCTGTGTCCCTGTGTCCCTGTGTCCCTGTGTCCCTGTTGTCCTGTGTCCTGTCCTGTGTCCTGTGTCCTGTGTCCTGTGTCCTGTCCTGTGTCCTGTCCCGTGTCCCCGTGTCCTGTCCCTCCATCCCTTGTCCCCAGTCCCTCCCCAGCTGTCCCGGAGCCCTCTGGGCTCTCCGAGCTCCCCCCGGGTCCCCAGGCTGCACTGAGCGCCGGTGCTGATGCTGAGCTGAGCTCTCCGGAGCTGATGCTCCCATTTCTCCTGAAGCTTTTCCTTTCAGAAACCGCACAAGGCTGCAAATCCCCTCCACTGTGACTTAGCACAAAACTTCCTCAAAGGACAACAGAGGGAACCAAAGCACGGAAAAATGAAAGGCTGAAAGTCCCACCTGGCTCTACAGCCCAGTCCAAGAGATGGTGCAGCAAAGCTTCTTGGAAGCCTCCTGAGAAAGTCCCCTGGTGTGTGGCAGTGCCAGCTGGCACAATGGAAAGCACACAGGGCATGTTTCAAGAAATCACTTCACTTGGAAAAAAATCTATGAGCAATGCTTTTTTTCTGAGAACTACTTTTCCAAATAGAAGGTTCATTTTCTTCCTCAGAACAATTTCTCCCTTCAGGCTGTAAACTCGACAATTTACATCTGAAGTGCCCTTAAGATTCTGCTAAGTCAAAATCAAGGCAAGTGCTCCGAGGCAATCCTTCTCCCTGAGACATTTCTCCTTTGGAAAACGGGAGACCCAAGAGAAACTGGAAGATTTTATTGCAAGTGACAGAACATCAGGCTCAGTGATGGAACCTCAGCCTTGGTGTTAAGGAACACAGAGCTCCCGACTCCAATTAAGTTTTGTTCCATTTATAGGGACATAGAATTGGGGCTTTAGAAAGAAAAGTCACTGGGCTGCAGGCAGCAGCCATGACAGGGAGACACCACGTGGAAATTGCTTTTATTCCTGTTCCCAAGACACCAATCCTGAAGGAAAGGCTCTAGGTGCTGACAAGCTTCAGCACTGCAGATTAAACCGGGACAGGAAAAATAATTAGGGTGGAAAACAAACAAAGGAATATTTTAGCTCTCTTGGGAATGAAATATTCTTTTGCCTGGAATTATTGGTCTTCTCACACAAACCTTTAGCTTTGCTGGGGAGAAAATTAGATTCTCCCTGGCATGCCCAGGTCCTGAATCCATCACCAAAATCTATTTTGGAAATGTTTCTATCACGGTATTAAAGGGAAAATTTGTGTTGACAAAAGTGCACTCGCCACAGCCTTTCCATATTTGTGGTGTTGGGGAACATGAAGGAGGTTGGGACCAAGGGATTTATAAAAGTTAAGCAAACCCCGTCCCTTTAATCTGAAATCTGCCTCGCTCTGCCCTGAGGCTGACATTTATTGTTTAAAAACGTTGAGAAAGTGTGCTGAGGAATTGCCCATTCCCATCAGTGCAAGTATGAAATGTTTAAAGTGCACATTTTTCATCTGGTGCCAGCTCCAGGCCCGCAGCCAGGGCCTGTTTGACAACCAGATGAGGAACACAAAGGGGTTCCCCTCGTGGAAACCTTGGGATCTGGGAGCTGGCACAGCCTGGGGATCTCAGCATTCCCTGCCAGGACCTGGCTCAGGTGTGTGCAGGGCACAGGGACAGCCCCAGCAGGGCTGGGCATCCCAGGGAATGACCAGAGGGCAACTTGGGCATCATTTTCCATTGCCCTGGAGCTCCCAGAGCTGCTCCAGGGCTTCCCATGGAAACAATTCTAAAAGGGAAAATGAAAGCAGAGCCCCCATGGCCTGGGGGTGAAGCAGTGCTGGGTTTGGGATGCTCAGGATGGACACTGCCCCTGCCACAAGGTTCCCAAATCAACAAAGCAGGGATGAATCAGCTTCACTGACTCCTGCAATGAATCAAATTAACACACAAAAATAGAATTGATCTCTTTTACTGGCCAAAATCTGTGCAGTCAATAATCTCTACTTACCAGAGCAGGGGGCTCACTTCCCCTCTTGAAATGGATAAAGTGGAAATTCCTTTTTCCAGAAGTGCAAGAAGTGCATAAATATGTGCTGATTCCTTGGGCAGAGAACAGAAAGTCATTTTATTTCAGAGTTTTAGATACTTTGTGAATTCCTTGGGCAGTGCTCCACTTAGGACCACCCTTGTCGCCATCCTTGTAGGGTTTGCAGGATTTCCTGTTGTCAATCCCTGCTGACTGTGGGGTTTGAGCTGTGCAGGTGCTCCCAGCTCAGGGTCACCCTATAATGGCAATTCCTGCTTTACAGTGGATTGGGACACAAATGTGGTTTTCCCTCCTTATCTCCCTGTTACCAGTGCAGAGGTTTGGGATTGCAGAGGGTGGGAAATGCTGAGATGGGAAAAGGCAGAGCTGATCCCATGGGACAGGAGAGCTGATCCCATGGACAGAGCAGAGCTGATCCCATGGACAGAGCAGAGCTGATCCCATGGGACACAGCAGAGCTGATCCCATGGGACACAGCAGAGCTGATCCCATGGGACACAGCAGAGCTGATCCCATGGACACAGCAGAGCTGATCCCATGGGACACAGCAGAGCTGATCCCATGGGACAGAGCAGAGCTGATCCCATCCCTGGTCCCAGGGAGGCTGCAAGAGGATGCTCTGTGATTTTATACAAAGTAAAGGTCTGTGTGAACCCCTAACACTGTAAACACTTCCACGTGCCCCAGAATTAAAATTTGGCCTTGAATTTTAACAAATGTGCCACAGGAAATCAAATCTTTCATGTCAGTGATTTGGAGAGAACAAATGGCCCCAGCTGCAGCAAATCCCTTTTATTTCCATCCCAGCCCTTCCTTCATTCCTATGGCAGCAGCACCCATCCATTATTACAATATTATTTGGTTTAATTACTTCTTTACTGGCTGTTGCTCCCTGCCTGCATCCTGCTCTGCTGGGCTCCCAGAGAGGCAGCCCCAGCAAGAGATTTGTTTTCTGGCTTGGAATTTGTATCTAGAGCAACTTCTGCATGCAGGATAACCCTCCCCACTCAGAAATGTTAATCCCACAGATCCTCCAGCGTTTTTAGTGATTTTCCCACTTCTTCCATGGCCTCAGCTGCCTTCCCTGAACAGTTATAAACTTTCCTTGCCAGAACACCACTTAAGCAAAAACCCAGAGTCATCTGCAGGGCCCGTGTTTTCCACATTTCCCAGGGACCCCCTTGGTTTGTGAAGGTCAAACGAGTTCCCCAGGGTTTTATTCCATATTTTATTCCATGGATTTCTTCGAGGGCTGCAGTCAGGCTTCACTGCACAGGCGTTTGTGCAGGGACTGATGTCAGTGCACAAACCTCTGGCACTGCCTGGGGTGCTTTGCCTCAGGGAAGCTGCCAGGCTGGAAGTTACTGCAGGGACTGGACATCAGCTCTGAAATCTCCTTCCAAGGTCAAAAGACTCCTAAAACTGATGACAGCCTAGAGAAGCACTTCTAACTTGGTCAACAACAACAACAAAACAAACAAAAAATCCCACAAAAACAAACAAAAAAACCCCAAACAAACAAACAGGAAAAAAAAAAACAAACAAAGCCAAAAAAACTCAAAAAAAATTACAAAAAAAACCCCCACCACTTTGGTTCTGCCGAAAATTACCTTGTGGGTTATTAACCCCCAAAATGCCTCTAAACAACTTTTGATGCTGCAAGAACTTCTCCTGTGTCCAGGGAAGCCCACATGCATCCCCCAGCTGCACTGCTGCTATTGGGGCAGCACCAAAAAGCCTCAGTCGAGATGGAGAATGTGCGGGTGGAGCTCCTCGCACACGAGTGTGTGAGCTGCAGCTCCGGTGTGTGACCCTGCTCTCCTCACTCCTCACCAGCAGCTCTCAGGGGCTTTTCCACACAAATCCCTTTTCCCGGGGGGGGGCTTTGAGGATCCTGCACCCATCCTGTCCCAAAGCAGCCCCCAGCTAACAGGAGATGGCAGCTGAGCCCAGCCCAGGTAGGCAGGACAGGTTTAGACCAGCTCATCCCTCCTCTCCTGCTGCTTCTCCTCGCCACCCCTCGCTGGGCTTTGTCACGAATTTCTCTTCTTGCTCCATCTCCCGACAGCCCCTCGGTCCAAACAAGTTAAATCTGCCCCAAGGGTTTGTAATTGCCGGGCTGAGCTGGCAGCGATGAGTGGCTGTGAGGAAGAGGAGCGCTGCTGCATCACAGGCTCGCTCAGCTTTTATTTTATTTTGCAGCTCCCAAGCTTTGGCTCGGTGAGGGGTGAGCGATGCCCCCAAAACCTGGTGTGAGCAGAGACCCAGAGCTGGGCACTCAGCAGCACCAGGCTGGAGCAGCCCCTCCTGAGCCACCTCTCCACAGTGCCCCGATGGCACTGAGCCCCAGCCCTTCACTGACACGGGCAGTAAAAACAGCTTCACTCGACATCAGCGTTTCTCTCCAGTCCCTGGGAAGCAGCAAGACTGGGGGAAGGGTGAATTCCTTCCCGATACAACTGAGAATTACATCCTTTCCCTGGAATGTTTAAGCTAATTTGGAGAATTTAACAGATATTAATGTTCTTGCTGCAGAGTCATACACACCAGTCCACAGCCTGAGATGAATTACTTGTGAATCTTGTTCTATTTCCATAGTTCTCTCTTGAAACAAGGCATGTTTTATAGCACTTTATGCTCTTTTTTTTTTTTTCTTAAAGTAGATTCCCCAGATCATTGCCCTTCTGTGAAGTCCATGGCATTCTTTAAGCTGTTTTATACCTGGGCAGGATGAACTCTCCAGAGCCCACTGGAAGGTGCATTCTCCTGGTTTCTCATTCCTTGGGGACACACAGGCAGAAGTTGTCCTGTGTGTATTCTCCAGGCTCACGTTGTCCAGCACCTCCCCTCCCCTAAATGCTTCAAAGAGCTTCTGCAAAGCATCCAAACCCACAGGCCAAACTCCTGTGGTTCTCACCAAACATCCCCCAGTCACAGCTGAGCAACCAAGTGCCTTTCCTGGGCCTGAATGTCACCCTCAGTGCACAACAACTCCCTGGGTTCCAGCTCAGCTAACTCAGACATTGCCCAGCTTTATCTTCCAGAGCTGCTGGAAAAAACGTTCAGCAAATCATCCTCCAGGATTGTGGTAGAATTCCACACCTGGGTCATTCTAGAACTCCTCCTACGCTCGATCCAGAGCTGCAGAATCATCCCAGCACCCCAGACTGGCCTGGCTTGGAAGGGACATTAAGGTCCACGCTGTCCCTTGTGCAGGGAGCCCTGCCATGAGCCCAGGCTGCTCCAAACCCAATGTCCAGCCTGGCCTGGACACTGCCAGGGATGGAGCAGCCTCACTGACACGTGAACTCATCAAAATTATAACTCTGATAAAAACCCGGTGGTTTATAAAGCTCACAGCTCACCATTCATTTAATTTCATTTCATTTTCTGTGACATGCACAGAGCTTGGCTGTCCCAGCAGGGAAACCTGCTCCCCTCATTTCCAGCCCTCCTCACTATGGTACAAAGGGACATCAGGGCACCCGGGGCTGGGGGACAACGTGCTCAGAGTGTAAAGGTTCGTGGTTAAAACACCAGCAAAGCATCTCTTAAGAAAAACATTTGGCCTCAAAAAACAGGTTTCATCTCTTTTTTAATGAGTGTTTTTGGGATGTTTTCACCAGGACAGGAACAGAAATCGAGTCAAAAGATTTTTCCTATCCAAAGGAACTCAGGTGTGACCCCAAATTACAAATTTCTCCCGAATCCACCCCCTTTGACTGCGTTTGGTGCAGGTTTGGTGCTGGCAGCAGCAGTGACCTGCTCCCTGGCAGGGGGAGCTGGGATGTTTCCATCACAATGCACGAGCAGGCAAGGGGCCAAGAGCAGAATCCCTCTGCTCTGCTCCCTCCTGAGCCAAGACACTGGCTTTGCTTTTCAAGAGCAGGAGTGGCCAGAAAGCCCAGCCTGGAAATTGAAACCATGCTGCAGGCAGCTCGGAGTGCAGCACATGACTCATGCAGTGGGGACTGCAGCTGCCCCATCAATAAAGCTCTCAGCTTATATTTCTCATTTGCACCTCGCTGCCTTTCCTGCCCTGATCACAGAGCGAGCACCAGGCCCCTGTGAGGAGCCATGGTGTGCTGAGGAGCTCACTGGAGATCCTCATTCCATCCCCATTCCATCCCATCCCATCCCAATCCCCATTCCCATTTCCCATCCCATCCCATCCCATCCCATCCCATCCCATCCCATCCCATCCCATCCCATCCCATCCCATCCCATCCCATCCATCCCATCCCATCCCATCCCATCCCATCCCATCCCATCCCATCCCATCCCATCCCATCCCATCCCATCCCATCCCATCCCATCCCATCCCATCCCATCCCATCCCATCCCATCCCATCCCATCCATCCCATCCCATCCCATCCCATCCCATCCCAATCCCCATTCCCATTTCCCATCCCATCCCATCCCCATCCCATCCCATCCCATCCCATCCCATCCCATCCCCATTTTCCATCCCCATTCCCATTTCTCATCCCCATCCCCATCCCCATCCCCATCCTATCCCCATCCCCATTTTCCATCCACTTTCCCATTTCCCATTTTCCATCCCCATCCCCATTTTCCATCTGGGGATCACCAGGAGGGAGCTGGGGTCCCTCCCCAGGTGGGCTCAGTCACTTTCCACTCCACTCATTCTCTTACCACAGCCACTTCACATCTCTGAGACCACCAGCCTTATAATCCAACCCACAACTGAGCATTTCCCTTTATTTCTGCAGGGTGCCTTGTGCAGCCCTCGTGCACTGTGTGTGGCCTTTCCCTTCACCCTAAAAACCAGAATCAACCCCCATGGACCTTGCCCAAATCAGAACATCCCATCCCAGCAGATTTTCTGAAGGAAAGCAGGCCAGAAGAGGCCAGGAAATGCACAGAATAAGACATGGCTACGTTGAGACCCTCGGCAGCAGCCACACAACAAACCTGGGATGCTCACTGCAGGTGGCAGCTGCCTGCAGGGACACTGAACAGGCCCCACATGCTGCTGCTAATGAAATAATCTGGGGTCAAACCAATATTTGTGTAGAACCACTGTGTTTATCTCCATACGTCAAGATAGCACACACAAATATTTATCTTCCCTGAAAGCATTTTAAACAGAGTATTCCTACTGGTTGGAGTGCTGCCCAAATACTCAGCAGCCACTTCCTGGAGTGTCCCAAATTTCCAGGACAGCTCAGCCCAGTTTGGGCTGGATGAAGGCAGGAGCCACCCCCAGCCCCGTGTGTCCCCAGGGCTCTCAGCACATCTCCAGTTTTTATTTCCAGGGGTGCCAAATCCAGACCAGCTCGGAGCTCAGCCCTTCCCTGCAGATTCCAGAGGCTGTGCTGGAATGTCCCTGGGGTTCCCAGGCTTTGGTGATGTTTCAGAGGCACAAAGGCAGAGCAAAGGGCAGAGCACAGGGCTGGAATACCTGGAATTCTCTGCCCCACCGAGCCTGTGTGCTTTGGGTGGGTTTTCCCACAGATTCCATCTTTCTGGAGGGGGGTGATGTGGATCAGGGCTGGGAACTGCTCTGGTGCACGGGATCACTGCCTGGCAGAGCTGAACATCACAGCCCAGGTACAGGACCCCAGGCTGGCACAGAACCAGGGGGAACTTCACACGTGGGAGCAGCAAACTCCTGAGGAGGTACGAGGGCTCAGCCTGGGCTCAGCCTGGGCTCAGCCTGGGCACAGCCTGGCATAGCCCTGGGCACAGCCTGGGCACAACCTGGCACAGCCTGGGCACAACCTGGCACAGCCTGAGCTCAGCCTGGGCTCAGCCTGGGCTCAGCCTGGGTACAGCCTGGGCTCAGCCTGGCACAGCCTGGGCACAGCCTGGGCTCAGCCTGAGCTCAGCCTGGGCTCAACCTGGGCTCATCCTGGGCTCAGCCTGGGCTCAGCCTGGGCACAACCTGAGCTCAGCCTGGGCACAACCTGGGCTCAGCCTGGGCTCATCCTGGCCTCAGCCTGGGCTCAACCTGGGCTCAGCCTGAGCTCAGCCTGGGCACAACCTGGGCTCAGCCTGGGCTCAACCTGGGCTCAGCCTGGGCTCATCCTGGCCTCAGCCTGGACACAACCTGGGCACAGCCTGGGCACAACCTGGCATAGCCCTGGGCACAGCCTGGGCACAACCTGGCACAGCCCTGGGCACAGCCCTGGGCTCAGCCTGGGCTCAGCCTGGCACAGCCCTGGGCACAGCCTGGGCACAGGACCCTGCCCTGGGAGCTGAGCAGGCTCAGCCTGGGCACCAGGGTCTCCTTCTCCCTGGGGACATCCCAGGATCAGCCACAGGGTCCCTGCCAAGCCTGGCTCAAGGCAGCAATGCCGGGTTAGACCCAGGGGTGGTTCAGCACCGAGGCAGGGGAAGGGGGCACCTGAGCTGCAGAGACCCCAGAGTGCTGTGGGAGGAGGGCTGGGGCTCTTCACCAAACTCAAATTCCAGAAATCTCTGTGTGCCTCTGGCTGCCCAACCTGCTGTGCATGGCTCGTGTGTTAAACACCAGCTTGCACATTCCACGGAGAGGTTTGGGGGTTTTTTTTCCTGCTTTCTGGGCTGTCAGAAAGGATTTGGATGAGGTCAGTCTCTGAACACAGAACATGAAGCCTCCACTGAAGGAAGGACACAAGAGCTACGTCTCTTCTGTGCTGCAGATTGTGCACATCAGCTTGATTTGTTTTATTACCAACAATTACCAGCTCCAGGCAGGGTGACCTGCTGAACGAGCTGTCTGACACAGTCATTAGTCACAGCTCAGCAGACACCAGGATAGAGGGGATTTGGATCCTGGAAAGCAACAGGCACTTATCAAACAGTTGAAAAACCAAAGACTAAGCACAAGCAGCACCGTGCCTGCCAAGGGGGGAAGAAACCTCCTGAAATCTGGAATGTGTTTCTACTTACTGTCCATCCCAGTAAAATAAAATGATCTCTCATTTGAGCATATGGTTCTGCTTAGACAAGAAACTGTATATATTGGTCTAAATCCAGAATAGCCCTTCTGACATATTACTCAGTATTAGAAAATCACTACAACCTGCGTGCTCTGCAGCAGCTCCTAACGCTGAGTGCAACAAACCTTCCATCAGCTTCCTCCTCCCCAGCTCTCTGCCCTGGACCCATCTCACCCCTCTTTTCTCACACTGGTACCTTTCCTACATCCTTCTCCTTTCTTTTCTCCATCCTGACACCCGTCTCTTCAAGGAGGGGTTTTGATTTTGCCACCTGAAAAACTTCCTGCAGCATCCCAGAGTTCCCAGTTTGTGTGGCAGCCTGCTGATTGCACAGAGACTGAGCTTCACTTGGCAAACACCTCATGGATAACCTGCACTTTTATTAATTTCTTTTCATTTTTAAGGCTGTTTTGTATGTTAACAAATGGCTTAGCTTTTATTTGAGCCCAGTCAGAGGGACAGAGGAAACTCCAGAGCTTTGGGGTGACAATGGAGATGGAGTCTCCAATTTCCAAAGGAGATTTCTCTGAGAATGAAGAAGGCTTTGCAGATCAGGGACACTGAATGGGACCTCTCTGAAGAGAAGCAGGTTGACATTTCTCTGCCTGTGTTTCCCAGCTGAGAATGTATTTTAGGCATGATCCAGCATTTCCAGGAGAGCACACTGATTTTCAGAAAAAGGGCAACGTGAAAGAAATATTGAACTGAAACATTTCAGCGGGATCAAAACATTTGAATGGGGAAAGCTCACAAAGTAAGAATGGATATGGATGGGAAAGGAGCCTTTGCCAGAAAACCACGCAGCCAACTGGGCCTGGGCTGGATCCAGCTCTGTCAGAGATGGATTCATTTCTGCTGGGCTCCTCTGCAGCTCCCAGGGCCCAGCAGCCACGGGAGGAGGGGGCAGCTCCAGGGCACCCGGGCTGGGATGGAATGTGGACACACTCATTCAGAGAGCTGGGGAATTCCAGCTTGGGAATTCTCTCCAGGCCTGGATTTCTCCTGACTCTCAGCTCCATTCCCAGGCTGCCAAGCTGACTGCAGCTTCAGTTAGGGAGGAGTCTCCCAGGGTGACAACACGGTGACAAACAGAGTGGAATTCATCACCAACATTAACCCCTGGTGTCTTTGCCGTGGGACACATCCTGAGGTGCTGTCCCAAGGATGTTTGTCCCAGTTGTCCAACGAGCTCCTGTCCTGTCCTGGCTGCACTGACACACTTTAAATCCGGGCTGTCTGTACAATAAATTGGCCTTTTTTCCCCCAAAGAGCCCCGTGTGTGTTGCTGTCCTTTCTCTCTCTTTGCAGAGCAGTGACCACAGTGGAACGAGCTCAGTCCCTGAGCTGTGGCTGCTCAAAACCTTCCTGGCAGAGCCCTGCAAACCAAACACAGCCCAGAGCTCAACTCAGCAGCACAGAGGGAAAATCTGACCCCCAGCAGAAAATACCAGGGGCAAGGGGAGGCACCAGCAGGACTGCACTGCTTCTGAGAGCTGAGACTGAAAAGGGGAATTTGTCCATGGAAAAGCAGCTTCTGAGATGAGCAAATGAACATTTACACACGTGCAACAACTAATACAACTGCATGAAGAAAAATGCAAAAATAATTCCTTAGAGTTTTCTTAAAGCAAAGCATTGGACTGGCAAAATCCCTCCCAGCTCTCGTAAGGAAATTATTCCTTTGGGGTCACGTTCATGTCTGTGCACTCAGAAGTTATTTGCTGAATTTCATCCCTGCTCTCAGCTCCTGGTTCATTTGTCACCCACCAAACAATTCCTGTCTGAGGAATTGGGCAAAATCACCCAGAAGGGTAAAAACTCCAACCATTTCAAGAGACAGAGGAGAGGAAAGGAGATCTCTTGGGATATCATGAGGTCAGAGCCCTTTCTGCCCCCCAGGACCCCCTCAGTGTGAACAGATTCTTCCTGCACAGAAAACTGCCCACAAACCCCAGCCGAGACAGGGATTTGTGCCAGGGATGAAGGAGCCTCGGTTATTTCTCTGATCCTGTTAGAACAAGCTTGACAAGGGCTGGGTTTGGAGCGAATGCCTTCAGAACGTCTCAAATAGGGAACAAAGGGTATTTTGGAGACTTTCGCTGAAGCTGGGCTGAAACCCAAATTTCCCAGGGAGCAGGGACAGGCTGGGATCAGGCAGGGAGGGACCTGGGCATCTAAAAACACCTCTCACATCACATCACCTTCAAACGCAGCGGGATCAGAGGAGATTTCCAGCAGGGAGCGCAGTGTTTTCTGCAGGCTCTGTTGGAATCATTGCTCTGGTTTGTCGTGGTGAGATGAAGTTCATTTAGGCCAAGTGTACTTTAAATTAACAACCATGAGCAGATGAGGGCTTTCTGACCAAGCAAGGCTGAGTTATCCCTTCTCCCAGAGTGGAAGAGCAGAGGCACCACGGGGTTTGTTGGCCCGAGCTCTCGGCTCTCTGTGTGCCAGGGCTCTGAACCCAGCACAGCCCCAGGGCTCCATCCACCCGCAGCCCGGGGGCAGAAACCAAACACAGCCCTGGCACTTCAAACCTGTCCCCAACACCTGCTTGGGTTGCTCGGGGCTGTGCCCTGGCCCCGGGCCAGCTGTGAGCTCAGCCCTGCAGCTGGACCCCCCCACACATCACAAATCCTGGCCCCGCCAGATGCTGCAGCTCCTGCTCGTCCATCCATCATCCAGGGAACAGGCAGGGGACACGCAGCCCACGGGGAAAGGGAGTGGCACAGCTGGGCACAGAGTGTGCCAACCTGAGAGCAGCTGGGCAGGGAAAAGCAGCCAGGGCACTCCTGAGCAGGATGGCAAAGCCAGGATGGGGAAAAAGCAGGGATGGAGGAGGAGGAGGAAGAGCAGGGATGGAGGGGAAAGAGCAGGGATGGAAGAGAAGGGAAAGAGCAGGGATGGAGGAGGAGGAGGAAGAGCAGGGATGGAGGAGGAAGAGCAGGGATGGAGGAGGAGGAGAAAGAGCAGGGATGGAGGAGGAGGAGAAAGAGCAGGGATGGAGGGGAAAGAGCAAGGATGGAGGTGGAGGGAAAAGAGCAGGGATGGAGGGGAAGGGAAAAGAGCAGGGATGGAGGAGAAGGGAAAGAGCAGGGATGGAGGAGAAGGGAATGAGCAGAGGTGGAGGAGGAGGGAAAAGGGAAAGAGCAGGGATGGAGAAGGAAGAGAAAGAGCAGGGATGGAAGAGAAGGGAAAAGAGCAGGGATGGAGGTGGAGGGAAAAGGGAAAGAGCAGGGATGGAGGGAAAAGGGAAAGAGCAGGGGTGGAGGGAAAAGGGAAAGAGCAGGGATGGAGGGAAAAGAGCAGAGATGGAAGTGCAGGGAATGAGCAGAGATGGAGGTGCAGGGAAAAGGGAAAGGATGGAAGAGAAGGAGAAAGAGCAGGGATGGAGGAGAAGGGAATGAGCAGGAATGGAGGTGGAGGGAAAGGGTGGAGGAGAAGGGGAAAGAGCAGGGATGGAGGGAAAAGAACAGGGATTAAGGTGGAGGGGAAAGGGAAAGGATGGAGGAGAAGGGAATGAGCAGGGATGGAGGGAAAAGAGCAGGGATGGAGGGAAAAGAGCAGGGATGGAGGGAAAAGGGAAAGGATGGAGGTGCAGGGAATGAGCAGCCCCCTGATCTCCAGCAGCAAGAATGAAGAGCAGGGGAATGTTTGATCCTGGAAGGAAAATACTGATGGGTTGAGAGCATCAGGAAACATCCAGTGCAGCTCCAGCCCCGTTCAGGCAGCAAGGAAAGCCAAAGTCTCACCAGCCACCAGAATCCAACCAAACCCACCCTTAATGAGGTCATTGGGAAGGTTAATCACCGTGCCTGGCATTAGGGGAAAAATCACTTGTTGTTCTTGCCTGAAGGAAAAAGAAAAAAATAAAAACAGGAGAAAAATTACTTGGAAAGGGAATGACATGACATTGCATGCAGGAATTGGAGAGCATTGCGAGCTGAGAAAATCAGCAAGTGTGAAATAGAGGAATAAAACAATTCCCCTGCAATCCTCAAAGCCCTGCACTTTGCACGTGAGAGCATCACCAGCGCCAGGAGCCTCAGGAAACTGCACAGAGCAGAGAACGAGGAGGAAATACACGCCACAAACACATTATTGTGTTCATTAATTTGGTTTTTATTAAAAGACCAAGCAGGCTCTTCTCTGAGCAGTGCAGAACAGGAGCTCAGCTAAAGGATAACGTTTGGTATAAATACTGAATAGATTCTGATTAAATACTGGATAGATACTGAATAAATACTGAATAGATACTGAATAAATACTGAAAAAATACTGAAAAATACTGAATAAATACAGGACAGATTCTGATTAAATACTGAATAGATACTGATTAATTACTGAATAGATACTGATTAAATACTGAATAAATACTAAAAAAATACTGAATAGATACAGAACAGATACTGATTAAATGCTGAATAGATAGTGAATATATACTGAATAAATACTGAAAAATACTGAATAAATACAGAATAGATTCTGATTAAATACTGAATAGATATTGAATAAATACTGAATAAATGCTGAATAATTGCTGAATAAATGCTGAATAGATACTGAATAGATACTGATTAAATACTGAATAAATGCTGAATAAATACTGAAAAGTTACTGAAAAAATACTGAATAAATACTGAGTAGATACTGAATAGATACTGAATAAATGCTGAATAAATACTGAAAAATTACTGAAAAATTACTGAAAAAATACTGAATAAATACTGAGTAGATACTGAATAGATACTGAATAAATGCTGAATAAATACTGAAAAATTACTGAAAAATTACTGAAAAATTACTGAAAAAAGACAGAATAGATACTGAATAAATACTGAATAAATATGGAATAGATACTGAAAAATTACTGAAAAATACTGTATAAATACTGAATAGATAGTGAATAAATACTGAATAAATACTGAATAAATACTGAATAAATACTGGTCCCTCCTGTTGTCCCTTCTGTCTCCCAGTGAATGGCACTTTTGCAGAACTCCTCTGTTTTCAGAGCACAGAAATTCTGTCCCTGCAGCTCTGCCCTGCTGAGCAGCTCCAGACTTTCTTTGCACGTTTATTTTTCAGTGTCACCGAGTCACATCAAGGATTGCTGATCCTGGGATCGATATCAAATACTCAGCAGAAGAGCAGAGGCTGACAAAGTAGGGGCAGGGAAAATGCAGTGAATTAATAGGAAAATATTCCAGTTATTTTCTATCTACATTTCTTTTAAAATCCTCTTTTAAAGATGTGTTTTATTCCATTATTTCAGCACCTTCCTCCTCCTGGAACCTCAGTTAAGATGGAAAAACGCTGCCCTGTGTGGGTGTTCTAAAGGCAGCCCCAAAGGCAGCCTGGAGACATCATGGTGCACTAATTGTATTCATTAACATCATTTGTACATTATATTAATTAGCATCATTTGTACATTATATTCATTAACATCGTTTGTGCATTATATTCATTAACATCGTTTGTACATTATATTCATTAACATCATTTGTACATTATATTAATTAACATCATTTGTACATGACACGGTTTGTATCAGATCTAGAAAGATCATGGTGCAATAATTGTATTAATTAATATTATTTGTACATGACACAGTTTATACCAGATCTAGAGACATCATGGTGCACTAATTGTATTCATTAACATCATTTGTACATTATATTCATTAACATGGTTTGTGCATTATATTCATTAACATCATTTGTGTATTATATTAATTAACATTATTTGTACATGACACCGTTTGTACCAGCTCTAGAAAGATCATGGTGCAATAATTATATTAATTACCATCATTTGTACATTATATTAATTAACATTATTTGTACATGACATGGTTTGTACCAGATCTAGAAAGATCATGGTGCAATAATTTTATTAATTAACATCGTTTGTACATTATATTAATTAACATCATTTGTACACGACACGATTTGTATCAGATCTAGAAAGATCATGGTGCAATAATTATATTAATTAATATTATTTGTACATGACACAATTTGTACCAGATCTAGAAAGATCATGGTGCAATAATTGTGTTCATTACCAGCAATTTGTGCATTATATTAATTACCATCATATGTACATGACACGATTTGTTCATTTATTTTTGATAAATGTAAATGTAAATGCAAATGTAAATGCAAATATAAATATAAATATAAATATAAATGTAAATATAAATATAAATGTAAATATAAATGTAAATAAAAATAAAAATTTTAAAAATATATAATATAGATATAGATATAGATATAAATGTAAATATAAATTTATATATAAATATAAATATATAAACAATATAAATATAAATATAAATATAAATATAAATATAAATATAAATATAAATATAAATATAAATATTTTTAATAAATAAATGAGTGAATTTATTCAGTGCACAATCCCTTGGGAGAGCTGCTGGCATAGCATTAAATGGAGCTCAATCCCTTTTTATTTCTATTTCTATTTCTATTTCTATTTCTATTTCTATTTCTATTTCTATTTCTATTTCTATTTCTATTTCTATTTCTATTTCTATTTCTATTTCTATTTCTATTTCTATTTCTATTTCTATTTCTATTTCTATTTCTATTTCTATTTCTATTTCTATTTCTATTTCTATACATCTACATCTATATCTACATCTACATCTATATCTACATCTATATCTATATCTATATCTATATCTATATCTATATCTATATCTATATCTATATCTATATCTATATCTATATCTATATCTATATCTATATCTATATCTATATCTATATCTATATCTATATCTATATATATTTTATTTTTCATTTTTATTTATTTCTATTTTTATTTTTATAACACGCTGAGAAGTTGTGTGTAAATGCAGTGCAAACCATGTAAAGGCAGCAACATCATGGTCACCATTCTGGATTCCTGCAATCCACCAGCTCTGGGCAAATAATTTTCTATTAAAAAAAAAATCATTGTCCCAGAAATCCTTCATTAAACAATGTCAGGAACACACCACCCAGCAGTTAATTCTTGTTTTTCATTTCCATCACTCTATTTTCTATAATTTGGGCAAACTTTCTGAGCACCAGTCCTGCTCTGGAGCCAGGAGCCAGAGAATCCCAAAGTCACCGAGGCTGGAAAAGCCCCCCAGGACCTTCGGTCCCAGCTGTCCACCCCAAAATCAGAGCCCAGCCAGGAGGGGTTTCTTTGTCCTCCTGAAGCCCCAGTGCAGGAGGGTCTCAGGGAGGGCTCAGTAATCTCTTTATTTTGAGTTTTATTTTGAGTTTTATTTTGAGGAAAGTTTTCTGCTGCTGCTTCTGAGGCCGTTTCTGTAAAAGTGAATTTCCAGCAGGGAAATTGCTCGTGCAGGTCTCGGTGCTGGAGCCCCAGGATTTCAGCAGAGCTGGTTTCACTGCACACCCTGTCCTTGCAGGCCCCCCAGCCTCTGGAGGCTGCAGAGGCAGCAGGGATGTGCTCCAGATGTGCCCGATTCTCCATCCACATCTGCATTGCCCTGTGCACCGGCCACCAGCCCAGGGCTGCTCCCCAGCTCACACCGACCCTCAGGAGCGGCCTCAGAGGGAGCTCAGGACATTGTGCTGGCAGATTGTCATTCCAGTGCTGCAGACAGCAGTGCAGAGATGGAGAACAGCCTGGGATGGTCACCCCAGATCCATCCCATAATCCCATCCCATAATCCCATCCCATAATCCCATCCCATAATCCCATCCCATAATCCCATCCCATTATCCCATCCCATTATCCCATCCCATCCCACCCCTGCCATGGCAGGGACACCTCCCACTGTCCCAGGAATGTCCAGCCTGGCCTTGGGCACTGCCAGGGATCCAGGGGCAGCCCCAGTAAATCTGGGCACCCTGTGCCAGCCCTGCCCACCCTCCCTGCCAGGAGAGAATTTTTTTCTAATCTGTGATCTAACCCCACTCCCTTTCAGTTTGAACCATCCCCCCTTGTGCTGTCACTGCAGGCTCCTGTGAATTGTCTCTCCATCCTTCCAGGGCAGAGGAAGGAGCTCAGGAGGGAATCCCATTGGATTGAAGCAGAGCTGGAACAGATTCTGTATCTGCAGTCAGATCCTGCCCCCTCCACAAACCCAGAACCCCCCAAACTCCTCCTCCCCTGCCTCAGACGTTGCATCTGAGGGGAAGCATTACAAATTAATGAATGATTTATTGGCTTGTCATTATTCACGGCCATAAAACATTAGCATGCTCTAAATAAGTAAAAACATTTTTGCAGCTGCTGCAAATGTTTCATTCCTAGCTGTAAGCTTGGCCCAGAGCACGGGCCCTGTGCCTGGGTGCCAAATTCCCAGTGAAGTAATTAGCACGTGAAAAAAAAAACCAAAAAAAACCCACCTAAGGCAGGCAGGGCTTGCACACAGCGGTGCTGAGAGCTGCCCACAAACACAAATGTTCCCCAGGCTGCTCCATCCAGCCAGGTAACCCTATCCCTCATCCCAAAGGTGTGGCAGAGCAAGGATGAAGTGTTACAGAAGGGCAGCGACGTTGCACGTTACAGATGTGTAAAACAGCTGGGCGAATGATGTCATTAAAAATACTTTGCCACCTCTGCTACTTGCTGCTGTTATTAAAAGCAGACATTAAGTTTCTGTACCCAATCGCTCTGTGTGAACCTGTTGTGTCAAGTTCTGCTCCTGATTTCCAGAGACAACCTGGAAGCAGCTGCTCCCAAAAGCTCCTCCTGCCTTTGAACTCGCCGTGCTGCAGCCCAGATGTGCTCTGCTCCTGAAATGCACATTTTTATCTGGACACCAGAGCCTGCTGGAGAACCCAGAGGTGCTCCACCCCAAAGCCCAGGCCCATGGAGTGTGCATGGACCACGATGGAACATTAAATGGAAATGAAACCATAAACACTTTCGTTCATCCTGAGTCACAAACGCACAGAACAGCCCCAGGTCAAGTCTTCAGGCTGCTCCAGTTCTCATGCTGAAGTCAAGCAAACCTCCACTGAGCTTCTTGGAATTCCTAAAATCCAGCAAGAACAGCTCAGTGGCCTTCAAAACACACCTGTTAACAAAGAGGAAACCAGGTACATCCTTAGGGGCTTTGTCTTGGTGTCACCTCCCCAGGGCAGGGTGTCCAAACCCTCCTGGGACACCACCAAGCTCATCTTCCCTGTCACTGTCCTGGTTGCAGCAGAGTTTTCAGATAAACTCCCCATGGCTCAGCCTTGGCCACACATTTGGTGAGTGTGAAAGGGACAAATCAGGTCTGTGTGGAGAATTGAGCCTCCTCATTGAGCATTCCTTCCCTTGTGTTAATTTTGTCATGGCAGAAGCCCTGGCACAGATCGGGATGATCCATTTTCCCATTTTCCCCTCAGTACCAGCCATGAGATCCTGTCAGCAGGCAGGGCTCTCTGTCCATACCCTCCACGTTTTCTGTCCAACAACAGCAGAGTTCTCCTGGACCGTTGTTAAAGAGGGAAAAAAACCACGTACATATTAGTAAACATGGATAAAAGCAGGCTATTTTATAATCCTATTAAATTTCAATAGGTTTTCTCTAACTCCAGCTGGCAGCACTACAACTGTTTTACTCAAGTGTGCAGCAGGAGATGAAGGCAATGAACCAAGCACTCAGTGTCTTTATAATGACTGGCAGTGGACCCAAAACAGGCAAAAAACTGAATGTAATTAGCCTGTGTTGGGGCTACCAAAGAATGATCCCATCCAGATGGTAAAAGGAGGGATAAATGGGTGTATTTACATTTATTAAATAGCTATATTCCCTCTGCTTTGACATTACAGCAAGAATTTAAAAATTCCTACTGGATTTGAGCTCATGGCTTCTTACAATGCCTTGTAACCATGTGGCATCACATCTTGTGCTGCCACACCTCCACCCGGGCTGGATGATAATTCACATCCCCCTGAGAGCTGCAGAAGAAAGGGCAGGAGCTGCTTGGCTTTGAACGGCCTTTGGAAAGGAGGAGAGATAGAGACATTGCTACAAAAACGCCAGGAATGGCTTTTTGGTGGCTTGTTTCCCTCTGTTTTCAGGGAGAAACCTTTTCAACTTGCAGTTTGTGGTGGGCTGGACAGCAGGACAGCAGTTCCTGTGGCCATGGGAGATAAATCACTGCTCTGGGAAGGCTGGAGCTGCTGCTGCTGCTGAGAACCCCAGCCCAGGAACATCCCCAGGGACAGCCCAGCCCAGAGAACTGAGCTCCGGGTTTGGATAACCCTGGAATATCCCCAGGGACAGCCCAGTTCACAGCACTGAGCTCCGGGTTTGGATAACTCAGGAACATCCCCAGGGACAGCCCAGCTCACAGCACTGAGCTCCAGCTTTGGATAACCCAGGAACATCCCCAGGGACAGCCCAGCCCAGAGAACTGAGCTCCCCCATGAACAGGAGGGAAGGATCCAGGTTTGGATGACCCAGGAACATCCCCAGGGACAGCCCAGCTCAGAACACTGAGCTCCTCTGTGAACAGGAATGAGGAATCCAGCTTTGGATGACCCAGGAAGATGCAGAGGCTGCTCCAAAGCCCCTGGCCTGGAAGGCAGCCTGGCAGACCCTCCTGAGCAGTCTGGTTCTTCTTCCTCCTTGGCAGCTTTTCCAAATGCTCCCGGTTTTGGCTGGGGGGGCAATCCCACAAGAATTGTCTTCCTGGTGTATTCCAGAATTTCCTTCCCAGCCCCAGCCCAGGCTGGGGTGTGGCAGAGCAGGCGGAAAAGACAAAATATGAGCCCCTGCTTGATCCCACAGGATCCTGGATGTTCTCCCTGAGTTCCCTGGCTGCAGGCTCAGCCTCCCACAAGAAACCCTGCTGGAACCTCCCAGCCCAGCATTGACACACAGCCATACATTGGGAATATTTCCATCCTTAGGGCTCCTGAGACCTTCACAACCAAACTGGGCTGTCTTAAAAAGAGCATCCCGCTTGATATGGGGTTTTTGACTTCTGATTTTCCCTCTCTCCTCCCTTCAGGGGAAGTCCCAGTGGAACCTGGAGATGCCTTCTGCAGTGGTGGTTGTTATTTTATTTATTAGTGCACCCCTGGCTGGAACCTGCAGAGACACCAGAGGAGCTTTAAGGTCCCTTCCCACCGAGGCCACCCCAAAATTCTGTGATTTACCAGAAGCCCCTGCAGCCCCTGGGCTCCTGCAGGATAAACCTTCACTGAGTGAAGCACTGCACTGCAAGGAGGATACACACAAATTCCCCAAACATTTCTCCACTCAAATCTGCCTGTGTTCCCCACAGTAGTTTTTTGCTTTTTCAAAATTTTGATTCAAAAGCTTCTCACCATGGCACACAAGTATCTCATAGGATTTCTGTTCATACGATGAAGGGCAGGGTTTGTCCCTTTTTTATACATTTAATTTTTATTATTTCAGATCATTATCAGCTCCTCACTGATGCTGGCAATCTGTAATATGTTCTCATGGTATTCACATTTATTTTTGAGTGCCAGAGAAAAGCATTCTTCCCACCAGCTAAAGAACACACCATGTGTTTCCCTGCCTCGGTAGCTTATTGAGAACTTGTGAAAAAAAACCTGCCAGCATTAGGGACTCTGATTGCAGAAGTGATAAAAACTTCTTCGAATTCCTTCTCCATCTTTTTCAAATGTGGGAAATTTGGCAAGCCCCAGAAACCGGTCTCAAAACTTCACAGATTTTCCTCACTGACCCCAACAGTTGTTTTTTATCTTTCTGAATCGGCCTTTAAGTTTCTGCAAAGGCATAATTCATGGAGTGGTAAGAAAAACGATTTAAATCGAGGAATCACCAAAGCAGCACAAGAAAATGAGCAGAGCTTATTTGAGGGGACTGTGCTGTTTATCTCGGAGCAGAGCCTGAGTATTTGACACCACCTTTACAAACATTTTATTCTTATTTATTTTATTATTTTTTATCTTTTATTTTAATTTATTTTATTATTATTTATCTCTCTGGCTGCCTCAGGACCAGGAGCCCAGAGGTTAAACAGGAATAAAAGCACTCTGTGAGGGATGCACAGAGATTTATCCAGCACTCCAACATGTGCTTTCACTTTGAACGTGTTCCCAGCCCCAGGACACCCTCAAGGCTTTGCAGAGCAGGGAATGGTTTTGGGATTTCACGTCCATGTAGGGCTGGTGTGTGAGCCCAGAGCCCCCAGCACGCAGCAGATAAAGAGCCCGACAGCTCAAACAATCCAAGTGCTTAAGTTCTGTGTTCAGAAATATTTTCCATAATACCTGGCATTACTGAGAGGATGTAGGTCCTAATCTGGTCTCATTTTCCCTCAGCCATCTGTTGCTTCTTGGATTTACAACTTTTGAAACAGACTGACAAATTAAGGAAATTCCTGTCTAATTAACAGTGAGGCTTTCAGCCTTATCTGTGGCTTTTCACTGCTGTTAGCACAGGAAGGACATTCCCACTATCTAAATAAGCTCATTTTCCCCAGCCACGGCCGTGGCCTTTGAACATTCATTTCAGACCTCTGAGAGTCAGGGGAAAGGATTTGACAACGCACTTTAAAAGTGAAGCTGGGCTCCTGTGAGAGCCCTGGGCATGCCGTGGCACAGGGATGGAGATGGGCTGCTGGCCTGGGGGCTCTGGGGGGTTTTTGCACTGAAAGCACTGCAGGAAAATAAAAGATTCAGGGGAAATCCTGATGTGGAAAGAGAGGAAAGCTGGTTCAGTCCATTCAGTCAGGACTTGCACACCAGGGGGTGAAGGGCAGCCCTGGCACCCACGGAGATTTCCTCATCTCTGCTCTTCCAGCAGGGCTCCCACTGCCTGCTGAACTTCCTCCTTTGGTGCTTTTCCTTGCAGGATGAACAGCCACGAGCTGTTTTCCCCTTGGCTGCTCCCTCTTCACAAACAACAGAGCCTCGAAAATAAATAATAACAATAGATAAATTAATATAATCATTTATAAATAAATATAGAATATTATTATCTAGAATTATAAATAAATATATAATATTATTATATCTGATTATATATTATATATTATATATTATAATATATAATAAATAATATACAGTATGCAATCTATAGTATACAATATATAACATATTAAATATAACATATAATACATAATATTATGTATATGTATATGTATAGTATATATTATATTATATTATATATTATATTATATTATATTATATTATATTATATTATATTATATTATATTATATTATATTATATTATATTATATTATATTATATTATATTATATTATATTATATTATATTATATTAATAATCGATAAATTCAAGGTTCACCTGGTGAACCCCGCCTTCACAAAGCTCTTTGCTGCCCTGAGGGGCTGGAGCTTTGCTGCCCTGCTGTTCCCTGCTCTTCTTTACTTTTTATCCAATTTTACTTAGATGGCAACTTCTCCCAAATCGTTATCCAGGCAAACTAACAATGGATTTTAAAAGAAACCAACCCAACCTCTTGAGGGAGCAGCCCTGCAGGGCTGTTCTGTAAAGGGCTGTTCTGTTCTCCTGTTCAGAACGGTTCTCCTGTTCAGAGCTGTTCTATTTTTCTGTTCAGGGCTGTTCTGTTCTCTTGTCCAGGGCTGTTCTATTTTCCTTTTCAGTGCTGTTCTCCTGTCCAGGGTTGTTCTGTTCTCTTGTCCAGGGCTGTTCTATTTTCCTGTTCATTGCTGTTCTCCTGTTCAGGATTGTTCTGTTCTCCTGTTCAGGATTGTTCTGTTCTCTTGTTCATTGCTGTTCTCCTGTTCAGGATTGTTCTATTTTCCTGTTCAGGATTGTTCTGTTCTCCTGTTCAGGGTTGTTCTGTTCTCCTGTTCAGGGTTGTTCTGTTCCCCTGTTCAGGATTGTTCTGTTCCCCTGATCAGGATTGTTCTGGTCCCCTGTTCAGGATTGTTCTGTTCTCCTGTTCAGGATTGTTCTGTTCCCCTGTTCAGGATTGTTCTGTTCCCCTGTTCAGGATTGTTCTGTTCCCCTGTTCAGGATTGTTCTGTTCTCCTGTTCAGGATTGTTCTGTTCTCCTGTTCAGGGCTGTCCAGGTCACGTTCTCCTGCTGCTGCTCCCAGGCTGGGGTGAGTGGAGGGTGGGCTGTCCCATTCCATGTCACCATTCCCAGCAGCAGGAAGGATGCTGAGCCCCTGGAGCACAGCCCCAGGCTGGGAGCAGGAGGAAAGCAGCTCGGTTTGTTCCTGAGCTCTTGCTTTCCAGGGCTGGGTGTTTTGTGACTCCTCTGAGCTGCAGAGACATGAGCAGCCACCTCTCCATTGGTTTACTGTGGGAAAAGAGCCACGGAGCAGGAGAGCACTCAGCTTCCAGCTGCACATGAGGCACCTGGAGAGCCACGGGGGCAGTGAAGCAGTTACGCTCCCAAATGAAGTTGTTACCACTCCATTTCAGCATTTGGTGTTCGAGGACTCTGGGTGCTGCTTCTGCAGTGAAACACAACGTGCTTCTGCTTTTTACCCTCTGTCTCTCTTTTCAGCTCCCAGTGTCCTTTTAATTAGAGAAACTTTCCCTCACCAGTGAGAAATCGTGTGGCACATGAATTCCAGAAGAGGCATGAGCAGTGCCTGCAGCTTCTTCACTTCGAGCAGATGCTGTTTTTAAGGTTTCCCTCCCTTGTGTAGCTCCCAGCACAGGCTCGGAGCAGTCCCCAGCCCAGTTCATTTTGCCGTGTGCAGACACACAGGGAGCACTGCAGCCCTCAGCCCTGCCTGGCGTTTGTGCTGGGTTTTCCTCAGCACCGCTGCAGGTGCCAGGGCTGCTCTGCAGCCCCTCGTTGTTCCTGCAGCGCTGGCAGGCTCGGCACAGGAGCTGGGCATTCAGACCTTCCTGTGCACACTCTGTCAGAGTTCAGCTTGCTCGGAGCAGGTCGCTTTGGGAAGCCTCCAAAATATTTCCTGCCTGTGCCAGAAGCTGCTTTTGAAGTGCAGTGCCCAAGCCGCAGGCTGGGGGTGCCAGGATGCTGCAGCAGCCCAGGGCAGGAAGCGTGTCAGCACTATTGCCCAAAAGCAGGGTGGGGAGCAGAGGGAGAGGTGCAGACACCGAGTGGAAAATCAGCTGACAGGAGCAGAGCAGGGATGGGTTCAAATGACACCCCTTCAACTCTCACATCAAACGAGGCTTTCTTCTCCTCTCCTGTTTTTGGCCCTGCATGTGAGAGCATGCTGCAGAGCTTTTCAAAGTGGAATATGCAGGAAATCGTGTTTGAAGGGCCTGGCATTTACGGTATTTTTACCAAGTTCTTTTTCCCCTTTTGCTTTTCATCTGTTTTCTACAATTTTTTTTTTCTCCGGCGTGCTTTTCCTTCTGATTTATTGTTTTATTTTTCTATTTTTAAAATAAGAAATATTTCCACTCCAGAGTTTCTAATGTAACGCACATGAAAATGAGCAATGGACAAACCTCAAGCTCTTTAGAGCTCTGATCTGGCTGGGAGGAACCTCCAGAAGTTCAGAGGCTTATCCAAAGCTAATCTGAAAATTTCCAAACCTCTTCAGTCTAGACAGAGCTGTAGGAACCCGCTGGCTCAGGACCCCACCACAGCTGGGCTTGCCTCTCCCTGGCTGCTCCCAGGAGCATCCAGGAGCAATTCTGAGCAATTCCCTGCAGAAGAGCACACGAGGTGTGCAGACACATCCTTTCCTCCAGGCAAAGCCTGGCTCTGGGGACCCTGCTCCACAAAACAACAAACACATGTTTGGTTCCACTGGAAATGGCCCCAAACATCCCCCTGAGGCATTTCCTTACCAGAAACGCTTGGGCAGATTTAAGCTCCACGGTGTGATTACAATTTATCATCCCCCTTCATCTGAATCACAGAATCCCAGAATGGTTTGGGTTGGGAGGGACCTCAAAGTCCCTTTAAAGTCCATTTAAAATCCACCTTGTCCCCTGGGACACCTCCCACCATCCCAGGCTGCTCCAAGCCCCAATGTCCAGCCTGGCCTTGGGCACTGCTCTGGGCACCCTGTGCCAGCCCTGCCCACCCTGCCAGGGAACAATTCCTGCCCAAAATCCCATCCAGCCCTGCCATTCCCTGTGTCCTGTCCCTCCATCCCCTGGCAATCATCTCTCTCCATCTTTCCTGCAGCTCCTTCAGGGTGGGGAAGGCAGGCAGGAGGGTGAGGATGAGGAAGGACTCACCTGGAGCAGGCACATACAAGGTGACACAGCTCAGGGCTCAAATTCCACAATGATTATGAGGTTTTAATTCAATATTCTGTCCTAGGCAAGGTTTACTTCAAAACTCCCCGAGCTCCTAGTGCTGAATGGATTAAAACACCTCAGTGAGCTCCACAGCTGATGAACCTTTAAAATGAGGAGCCATTATACCTTAATTAACCCACAATTAATCACCAGCACTGCATCCAGCAGGAATCCATGGCTGGATTCTGAGATGGGGCCCGAGTTCTCTGAGCTTTGGAAACATTTCTGGTTATGCACTAAAGCACAAGGACCTTCCACCACCTGCACTCAAAGGCTGCCTCAAAGGCTTGCTTAGGATTTTATTTAGACTGGGGGGGGAAGAGGGGCTGAAATGAGAATGTGTTTTTCTTGAGGCTTTCATGTTCTCCTCAGTGTTCATTTATCAACAATGCCCAGCAGCCAGCTGCCAGGCCTGTGAGACCAGCAAGACAAAAAGCTCTGAGTCTTGCTCCAATAACCCAGAGAAATGCCATATACTGGATTAAACAATAGCCAAACATCTCAAATCTGTTTAAACAGATGATAAACGAGACCATTCCTGAATTCATTTACATCCACTCAAATTCAGAGCAAAGGGACCGGTACGACAGACACACAAAATTCTTTTTTTTTTTTATTTCAGAAAAAAAACCCAAACTCAGAAGAGCAGGGGGCTGGAATCCCAACCCTTCTGCTCATGCTGTCACCCGGAAAGCACATTTCCTCCCTGCTCCTGGCCAAATTCCCTTTATCAAAGGGATTTGCTCAAGCTTTCCTTGGAAAAGAACTCAACCTCTGAAAGAGTTTTGCTTGTATTTAGGCAGTTTTACCCAAAGAATTTGATATTCAATGTTTTAAAGGGAGATCCTTAGGCAGATTCAGATGTTTGTCCACAGGGAGAGAATGAGATGCTGAAAATGGCAAAATTGACTTCAGTTGTGTTCTGATTATTTAAAAACCAAGCAAACAGCCCCACAGAGCTCACTGCTCCTCGTTGGACTTTTTTTCTCTCCCTTCTCTGTTCCCTTGGGCCGGGACCCATCCATCAGTTTTCCAGGACAGCCCCAGTGGTGCCGTGTGTGGCTTTGTGCCTGTCCCAGCTCCCCAAGGTGACAAGGTGAGCTGTGGCACCTGCAGGGCTCCCCAGCCATTGATCTGCACCTGGGGCCAGGCCAGAGCCCCAGGGGTGGCTGCAGAGCTCCCAGGGTCTGGGGGCTTCACTGGTGCTCAGACACTCTGGAAGAGAAACCTCCAGCACTGGCCAGAATCCCAGTGGAATTCACAGAGGGTTTGGGGTTTTGTCCTAAAAAAAGTATTTTAAGCATTTTTCATTTTTCCAAATATCGACTCAGCTTCCCCCCTCCTTTTTTAAGGCTTTTCCTCTGAAGTGGATAAAGGCATTGTGTCTGAAATATCCTGAAATTCCAACCTGGATTACACAGCCAGGGCATGGCTTCCAGAACTGCCACTGCAAGAGCACTTGGCCTTCTCAGGAAATGCAATTTGGGTGTCTGGGGATGTCTTGGAGCACGTCAGGCAGCACAACTGCCTGTCCCTGTCTGTCCCTGCCTGTCCCTGTCTGTCCTGTCCTGTCCCTGCCTGTCCTGTCCTGTCCCTGCTGTGAAAAGCAGGGAAAATCATCCTTTTGTGGTTGAGGTTTTTTTTGTGGGATGTAAATTCTCTCCAGAACCTTGCAAAATTCTTCCAGGTGCCTCCTGCTCCCAGCACAGGGGTGGCTCTGCCAAGGGCACTGGGGTCACTTGTGTCACTTGTGCCCCAGGAGAGGCTGAGGGAGCTGGGAAAGGGCTGGAGAATCCCTGAGGGAGCTGGGAAGGGGCTGGAGAATTCCTGAGGGAGCTGGGAAGGGGCTGGAGAATCCCTGAGGGAGCTGGGAAAGGGCTGGAGAATTCCTGGGGGAGCTGGGAAGGGGCTGGAGAATCCCTGAGGGAGCTGGGAAGGGGCTGGAGAATCCCTGAGGGAGCTGGGAAGGGGCTGGAGAATCCCTGAGGGAGCTGGGAAGGGGCTGGAGAATCCCTGAGGGAGCTGGGAAGGGGCTGGAGAATCCCTGAGGGAGCTGGGAAGGGGCTGGAGAATTCCTGGGGGAGCTGGGAAGGGAATGGAGAATCCCTGGGGGAGCTGGGAAGGGGCTGGAGAATCCCTGAGGGAGCTGGGAAGGGGCTCAGCCTGGAGAAAAGGAGGCTCAGGGGGGCCCTTGTGGCTCTGCACAACTCCCTGACAGGAGGGGACAGCCAAGGGGCCTTTCCAGAATTCATTGGCAAATACATGGAGCAAGACTTGTAGACTGCAAGGAAGTGCTGAATGAAAAGAAAAGGCTTTCACCTTGTTCTTTGAAGCTCTCCAGGGCTGTAGTGTCAGATCAGAAATGTGAATTTCCATGAATTTCCAGAATTTCCATGCACGGTTTCAGGGTTTTTCCTTGAAAAGAAGATTGACAGTTCTTCCACATTCACTTAAAAATATTCAAGCTGACAGAAAAGCAGTTTGCAGAGAGAAAACCAGTGAGATGAGACGAGTTAACAGCACCAGAGGTATTCACAACCTCCACAGGTACAAAATACCCTCACACAATCTGTCCATTGTCTTTCAAACGAAACTGGTATCTTGTAGATTGATCCCAGATGGAAGAAAGCCCACACTAATCTACATCTGGTACAAGTCTGCTCAAGCAGATCTCGGTGAGGAAGAGCCTTTCCTCTGACTCGAGAGCACAGTGCAAGTGTGATTATAGGCAAGGAAATGTGGGACATCCCAGAGAACACGTGTTGGGCTGGTGATGGATTGTGTGTGACACTAATCCCCAATCCCAGCAATCAGAGCATGGACCAGGCACTGGAGGGGAGCAGGAAAGGAAACGAGGAGAACCTCTCTGCTCTCTGAAATCAGGGGCTTTTCACATCATCTTGCAATTTGCTACCTTCTCAAATATCCCCAACCCCTTGCCAAGACAAATCAGGGAACATCACAGAACCAGAGCCCTGCAGCAGAGACCCGGGGTGTTCTCCCAGAAAAATGGGAAATTCTCTGAACCTCTTGAGAACTAGGCAGTGGATTCTGTCCAGACTGGAATTTGTTGCTGCATGCCTGAGGTGTAACCCAGCTCCCCAGAAAGGTGCAGCCTGGGGGATTGTTCTCTATAAAGTCAAGGCAGAAATGCAGCACAATGTCCTGTGTGAGAAAAGCTTCATCAGACACAAAATACAAATTTCGGGGAATCATTTCCAAAGCTGGTTTTAATCCACCCTTTGCTGCTGGATTTTGGTGTGTTAAATTCTACCTGTCCCTGATTTACTGTGGCTCTCAAACACTTCAGAGCAGCCCCTCTGCCATTCCTGTCCAGGCTGCTGTTTTACAAAGAGACATTTCACAAACAGAATTTTACAAAGAGAAAAAGCAGGTGAGAAGCCACCAGGCACCACCAGGAGCTGCCGTGGCCAGGAAAGCTCCAGGATGAGTTTGGTGGCCCAGCAGTGGGAGATGCTCTGGTCCCTACACCCATCCCACACCTCTTGGCTCTACCAACAGCCCAGAGTGCCAGAGCAAACTGGTTCTGCTTACAGGGAAAAGCCTCTCGCAGCTGAGGAAACCTGGATTTTCCCCCTGCTGCAGAGGACAAAGGGAATATTTGCACAGGAAGATTTAGGAATGAAGCTCAGCCCAAAGCAAACCCCTCCGTGTGCCACTGCCTGGAATTCAGCTGCTCCCCTGCCCTGAATCCTCAGGGCAAACCCAGCCAAGTTTGGGTGGCTGTGGTTCCCAGCTGGGCATGGAAAGCTCCAGAAGTGCCACCCTGAGCATTCTGAGGAAGAAGTGGATCCAAAGCCCCGGGAATTGTGCCAGCTCTGCCCCTGCCCTGGGCTGACTGCTCCTTTCTAAGGATGGAGCAGGAGCTGAGCCTGGGCTGGGAGCCCACCTGGAAGGGCACAGGGACATGAGCCCTGTCCTGCAGGGAACCAGACTTTTTCCATTGAATCCTGATTTTATTCTGCAAACTACAGAGCATTCCAGAGCTCTGGTGAAGCACATCTGTTTATATGGGAGCTGAAGCACTCTGGCTCTCTCCTGTATTTTTTGGGGTGGAAAAGGAAACTCGGGGGGTCATGGCAGGGTAATCTCTCTTTAATGTAGTGCAAAATCCACACTGAGCCAGACAAAGGCAGACAGATATTAATGATATTATCGTGCCCACATACAAAAATCAAACATTTATGGTGTTGTTAATCTGCCTTGATGACTTTCTCAATGCTGAAACCTTGTGAGTTACCAGCTCTGCTAAAAGAGACACAAAAGGCATTGCTGGAAATAAAATGCAATTTCAAATCCTGGTGTGAGTGTGTTTAACCCAGGATTTAGTCTTACTTTTCTTTAAATCCCACAGTCCCTAATCAAGCTGAATCTGAGCTGAAAATCTGCTGGAGTTCTGGTTTACAAATGAAAATCTTGCATTCAATTAATAAAGGACACACCGAGGCTGCCATGCATCACAAAGCCCAGACATCCCAAAAACTACATCACCAATCCAGACATCCCAAATCAACATCACCAATCCAGACATCCCAAATCAACATCACCAATCCCATTCATCCCAAACCCACACCACCAATCCCATAAATCCCAGACCCACACCACCAATCCCATTCATCCCAAACCCACACCACCAATCCCATTCATCCCAAACCCACACCACCAATCCCATTCATCCCAAACCCACATCACCAATCCCATTCATCCCAAACCCACACCACCTGACCACTCAGGAATGGTTTTGCTGGCTTTGGCGTGGGTTTGGTGGAACACAAGGACTCTCCAGACCCTCCCAGATTTGCTGAGCAGCTCCATTTGATCCCAGCTCCATTTGAGCCCAGCTCCGTCTGAGCCCAGCTCCGTCTGAGCCCAGCTCTATTTGAGCCCGGCTCAGTCTGATCCCAGCTCCGTTTGATCCCAGCTCCGTTTGATCCCAGCTCCGTTTGAGCCCAGCTCCGTTTGAGCCCAGCTCAGTCTGAGCCCGGCTCCGTCTGAGCCCGGCTCCGTTTGAGCCCAGCTCAGTCTGAGCCCAGCTCCGTTTGAGCCCAGCTCAGTCTGAGCCTAACTCAATCTGAGCCCGGCTCCGTCTGAGCCCAGCTCCGTTTGAGCCCAGCTCCGTCTGATCCCAGCTCCATTTGAGCCCAGCTCCGTCTGAGCCCAGCTCCATTTGAGCCCAGCTCAGTCTGATCCCAGCTCCATTTGAGCCCGGCTCAGTCTGATCCCAGCTCACAGAGATCACCTGGAGCTTTTCCCCCTGGCTCAGCACGCCCAGCAGTGTGCTCTGCAGCTTGACCTGGCGCTGCAGAGGAAGAATTTCACTTTCCTGAGCCACGGGCAGCGTTTTCCCAGCATGTGGTGTCCAAATGCCCGTTCGGACAGAGCGCTCCCTGTCCCGGGGCAGCACACACCTCCACCCCAGCAGAGCAGAATTCCAGGTGGGAACAAGCCCGGCCCGGAATGCAGATCCTTCCCCGAGGTGCTCCCACAGCTGCTGGGTCACGAAATGAGCCCAGGCAGGGACAAGGAGCAGCTGATCCCCTGCAGTTCCCACCTCATCCCAAGGCTCTGCCTGCTGGGAATTCCTTTTTCCCCTAATCCCAGCTCCCCAGGCAGCCCTGGGCTCTGCCCCAGCCATGAGAACAGCTCCCACAACCCCCAAATTGTCACTGAGTACCAAAAAAAATGGGAATTTTCATTGGGAGCCGTTTGTAAAGTCCCCATTAACTGTTGGGACAGAACTGTCTCTCATTGGGGCACACTCAGAACTGGTAAATTTATTTTTTGTGGAATAGGAGCTAAGCTTCAATCCCTCTGCATCATGTTTGGAAATAATTGTGCTTATTGTTCACAAAATAATTGTGCTTATTGTTCACCAAATGAAGGGAAGCCTTTTCACAGAAGCCTTTCTCCAGCTGCCATGGTGCCATTTCTATTTTGGGGATTTTTTTTTTTTTTTTTTCACTCTGTGGCTCACTCCTCAAGGCTTAACTTCAGCTAGAAAATGTTCTCGAGTCGTGCCTGCTCCAGTCACTGCCTTGACCTCTGACTAACACCCTGCTCCTTGCTCTGGAAAATAATGAATTGCAGGGAAGCTTGGAGCAAACAGAGATGCTCAGAGGGAGAGCAGCCACCCCTGGAACACAGCACTGACCAAACACAGCACAGCACATTACCTCAGTGGGAAAACGAGGAAGAGACAAGAGTTGTCAAAACAGAAAGTGAGTTGTAGTAGATTTACTAAGTTTTTCTGCTGTTTAACTAACTCTGCCCTTAGCATAGAGGGGGATATTTTTGGAAAGTCTTATAAAATCCATTCAGCTGCTTGAGGTAGATGAATGTGGAAAAAAAACCCTCAGAGCTGTCAGCTTTATTTTTCAGATCTTTTCCTTGTTTTTGGTGCTTGGATAATTCAAAAATGGCTTTGATTTAAAACTCCAGACTTGGCAAGGGCAAAATGGTAGCCTTGACTGAAAAACAAGAGCAGGGCTTGAAGTTCTGGAAATACCAATTTAGGGATGTTTAAAGCTGACCCCTGAGCCTGCCAGGACAGCAAGGACAAAGCTCTGAACCCGGGCAGGTGCAAGGGCTGGATTAGAATTTGGAGGTGAGAATTTGGAGCGTTCAAAGCTGTGAAACACAGCAAGGGACCACTTAAAAAAAATAATGTGCTGAAATTGGGACTGTGGTAACCACAATGAAACATCGGGGGAAAACAGAATCTCCTCGAAACGCCACATTTAATTTTGTTCACCTCTTTATGTCCACTGAAAAACAGCCTTAGGTGTGAAGGGAAATGCAGTTAATCACCTGACCGTGCTGGGAATGCATTTCCCTGGCAGGATGAGGCAGTTCCTGGACACCAGTGGCTGCACTGGCTGCTCCTTTTCAGCTCCCATCTCATTCTTGCCAGCTCAAGTGGCTCTGTGTGCTGATGGGTTTAACTTTTTTATTTTCCAGAATCTCTGCTGCTTAGTGTGGAACTCTGAAACTTCACATCAGGTGTCGGTGAGTTCTCTTCACAGGGGACTCAGACAAAACAATTCCTTTCTAGCTGGACAATCAAGGACAACTGGCACCCAAAAAGCAGAAACAGCAGCGAGGGAAAGGGGGCAAGGCAGGGGCTGAGACTTCATAGCCTGGGGCTGTGGGTGGGTCATTGACCCCAATGTGCAGATGAACCAAAACTGATAAAAGTGTAAAACTCGTGCCCAGGATCCAGCTGGGATTTGATTTGGGTGCAGCCCTGGCCGGGCTCTTGCACTGCCCGAGGTGAATCCTTTCAATAAATCCCGATTTCATTCCTTTCAATAAATCCCGAATTTATTCCTTTCAATAGGTACCCATTTCATTCCTTTCAATAAATCCCCATTTTATTCCTTTCAATAAATCCCCATTTTATTCCTTTCAAGAAATATCGATTTTATTCCTTTTGCTCTGTCTGGTCTCTGCTCCAGGGAACAGGGACAGGAGAAGAGGGAACGGCCTCAGGGGAGCTCAGGGTGGATTTTAGGGAAAATTTCCCCATGGAAAGGGTGGGCAGGGATTGGAAGTGCCCAGGGAGGGTTGGATCCCCATCCCTGGAGGTGTCCCAGGAATTCCTGGAGGTGGCACCGAGTGCTCTGGGCTGGGACAAGGTGGCACAGCTGGGTGTGGATGATCCTGGAGATTCTGAGATTCCACGATGAACTCTGGCATCTCAGTGCCCCTTTCCTGAGACAACCCAGTTAATTCAAAAACTCACATGAGGGGATGGAGGGTGGGTGTGGGGAGAGGAGTAAACCAAAGCAAAAAAATAAATTAAATTAAAGCCAGGGCTTTCAGTAGCCTCCATTCAGTAGTCAAGAATTAGCAAGGAAAACACCATTTCCCATTTTTAAATGGATGCTTATGCCAAAAGGCCTCAGGTATGTACAATCCCAAACAAAAGTCTTGGGGGAATTTCAGCCTCAGGAAACAAACTCTCCTGGGCAAAATGTGATTTCCTGGAGTCAGTAGTTCTATTGCAGAATACTGGATGTTAACTTTGTTAATAAGAAAACATTTTTCAAATGAAAAATGACTTGTTAAACCACTTTTATGTCACTTTTTCAGTAACACATTAAAGTAAACAAACCTAAGATGTTAAATAAAATAAAAACCCACTACACCTGCAGAGTTTTACCAGCTCACATTACAAAGTGCTCTCTGAAGTGGTTGGGGAGCTATTTCCATTACAAACAGCAAGTGTGCCTGAAAGTAATTCAAAGAGTCAAATTAGGCAGATTACATCAGAGTGTATTTCCCTGCAGCAGAAGGACTTTTGAAACACCTGCCTGACATATTTCAACCTCTGCAGAAAATATGACATGGATGGGTTTCAGGAACAGCTACAGCCTGCACAGAGAGGCTGTTTGATTATTTGATGTTCCATTCCACAAAACAACCCTTAATTAACGAGCCCAGTTCTGTTTGCAATTTGTACTTTTGTTTTGAAACGCAAACCAACAATAATAAGCAGCGACAAGGGGCCAAAAGCTGCAGCAGCTGAAATTCCAGAGAGGTTTGTGCACTCCACGTTGAACACTGAACTGCTCCTATCAGCCCCAGCCTTTTGGGGACACGTTTGAATTAATTCAATATCTTCCCACAGCCCCAAGTGACAGGAGTGGGAAAGGGGAGAGACCCAGAGGTGCAGTTTAGCCCCGGGGAGAAGAGCTGAGGGCACAGAAACGCAGGAATGCAGCGCTGGAGCCCCAGATGCCTCCTGTCACAGGGCGCTTGGCACCTGAAAACCCCGGAGCCTGCTGCAATTGCCTTTGCCCTTTGCTGCAGTCGTTGGGAAAACGCTGGCAGCAATCCTTTCCCGAGCATGTGAGGCAGGGCTGACCGATGGCCAGCAGCGTTTTCTCCGGAGCTGATCCTGCCTCCCCACGGGCACTCTGGGGACGGCAGACGTGGATCCATCCCGAAATCCCCAAGAGCGGAGGGAACAGAGTGGGAAATGCCCACAGCTCACAGAGTCGTGGAATAGCCTGACCTGGATTATCAGACCCGACTCCTGGCCCTGCACAGCCACCCCGCCCTGAGCATTATCCAAATGCCCCCTGAGTCCCAACAATTCCCTCCCCCAGTGACATTTTGGGGGCATTTCTTCATCCAGGTTACACACAGAGGCTGGTCTGTGCCCTGGGGTGGGTGCAGTGCAGCCATTTCCAGCAGCAGGGAAACCAAAATCTCCAGCCCAGGGGAAATCCCATTGCTCTGGAAGCCACTGGGACCTCCTGCTTGGTTTGGGAATTTTGGGGTGGAAAATTCTGTTTCCAGAGCCGTGCTGGGGTTGGATGGACAAGGACCTTTCCCATCACTTCATGCCAGGGATCTGCTGTCAGTGAAGGACTCGGACCTCAAATTGAGCTGAGAGTGATTTCCTACATTTCTTTCTCCCACGAGATCATTTCCCTTCACTTGTTCTCCCCCAATGCCCGAGTGTTGTGAAGCTTTTCGTGCTGCTCTCCCACATCCAAAACAAAATTTCTGAGGTGCAGAGGGAAGGGAGGCTCAGGGAGTGGAGAGGCAGAATTGCTCTGGGGCTTTGCTGGATGGAGAGCAGGAGCTGCAGGAGGGATCTGGCACAGACCCATCAGGAACCCAAAAAAACCCCAAAAAATCCTCCCCAGCTCTCCTGGTCCCCAAAGCCAGGAGCAGAGCAGAGCTCAGGGCAGCCACTGTCAGCCTCGGGGGGAAGATAATGTTGTTTATTGAGATGTTCTTCTGCTCAAACTACAGCAATTTTACTTAAATTTTACTTTTCCTTGGGCCTGCAACACAGAGAGAGAAAATTATTTCATCGTTGTCACAGCTCTTGCCAACAGAACAGAAAAATGGACCAAACTGGCATCATTTTTTTTTTTTTCCAAAAGAATTTCCTGGGCAGTTCGACTGAAAATCCCTGGCAATAACAACGTTAATGCAACAAGTGAGATAATTCCCACACCTGCCTGATTCCTCTTCAAAAAACACAACCCATCTTAATTACTCTACGAGCACTTCGACATGAAAGTTTCTTTTTTTTTCCATTAAAAAAAATAAAAAATAAAAAATCTATTTGGTGAGAGAATCCAAAGATGCAAGAAAAGCGAAGGTGACCTTGGGGGCAGCAGTAAAATCAAAGTCCTTGGCCAAAGGTGGCTGGGAGGGGACGGGTCACTGTGAGTTCCTGAGCCCAGGGGATGCTCTAAGCCAGCCCTGAGCCAAAGCTCAGCTTTTCCACCTTGGGCCCTTCCCTGAACTGCTGCTCTTCCCTAATCCTGGTTTTGTTTCTCTGAGGGAACAGCAAGTCAGGTTTTGGCTGCTGGGAATCATCCAAAATCCAGCTAAAATCAGGTTTATGTCCCTTCAAACCCAATGAGCCAGAGGCTGAGCCAGAACTGGGTGGCACCAGGGTGAACTCCAACAAATCCACCAAAAAATGCCCTGAAAACCTGGAATCAGCCAGGGAGGAAGAGAGGATCCACCACACTTTGGGTCTGAGAACTGAACTCAAAGTTAAATTAAGAGATCAAGCTCAAACCTGACCCAGAGTCCAGTCCCTGAGGAGAGATGGGCCCATTGAAGTCAGGCCTCAAGCAATTTGGGATAAACAATAAATCAACCTAATTAGATTGTTTCCAAGCTAATTAAATTATTTACAGTTTTCATGTTGAGTTCAAAGTTGCCTGGATATCCAAACATAGCCAGGTAGGCATTATTTTATAAACTTTCCCTCTCTGAAGGAAACATAAACATACATATATAAAAACATCAAGGTTACAGCCCCAGCACTCAAAGCTTAGGAAATGCCAGAATTAAGTTTGCATGGGCAAAAGAAAATATTTTTCTCTTAATTTCATTCCCAGAAATGGTGAAACCATTTTTTGTTGAAGCTTTCCAAACAATTCATCTGAGGCAGACATTCAGCATGGAAAGTTTCAGCCCAAACAGTTAAAATCTGGCACAGATTTATGCCACTGAAAACTGGGGCTTCTAATGGGAAATGTGAGGCAAGCTTAATTACAGGCAGCATTCATTATGTATTTAAGACTAAAAATTTCATGCTGGCTTTGCTCTGTCTGCTTTTCTAGGAATATTGTACAGAAGCATTTGAAGCTTCTTATATACCTTTAATTTTTTTTTTTTGTTTGTTTGTTTGTAAGTCTGGGGTCTGCAACAAAACTCCAGCTCAGTTCTTTGCATCACAAACAAGAGGCAATGCTTAGAAAAAGAGATTTCACTTGTCTGATAGGAAGTAGGAGAAGTTTTGTGCTTTCAAAAGATCCCACACAAGGTTCAGATTTCTGGGGGTATTTTTTAGTTTGCATATTTCAAGCAGCTGGGCCAAGGTGATGCTTTTCCTTTCTTTTTTTTTTTTTTTTTTTTCCCCAGGAGTTGGTTTCCAGATAAAAGCAAATGATTAATGCAGAATTCTCAGCTGATCTGCTCAATAATTAATACTGGGAATTGCAAAAGGAAAGGAACAAATTTCAAACCAGAGATCTGGACATCCTGAGGTCTCAGCATTTGGCATCACATGGAGAGAGATTTTTTTACAAGTGGAGAGAGACAGGACAAGGGGGAATGGTTCCAACCAAGAGAGAGTTGGGTAAATGGGATTTGGGGCAGGAATTGTTCCCTGGCAGGGCTGGCACAGGGTGCCCAAATTTACTGGGGCTGCCCCTGGATCCCTGGCAGTGCCAGCCTGGACAGGGAAAAAAATCTGGTTCATCAACTTCCTAAAATTCCTAAAAAACAAAAATTAATCTTCTATAAATGACTGAAAACTGATAAAAGTGTCAAACTCGTGCCCAGGATCCAGCTGGGATTTGATTTGGGTGCAGCCCTGGCCGGGCTCTTGCACTGCCCGAGGTGAATCCTTTCAATAAATCCCGATTTTATTCCTTTCAATAAATACCCATTTTATTCCTTTCAATAAATAAATACCTATTTTATTCCTTTCAATAAATAAATACCCATTTTATTCCTTTCAATAAATACCCATTTTATTCCTTTCAATTAATACCCAATTAATGCTTCAGAGGAGAGCAAACCCTCCAGTTGTACAAAAATTACAGAAAAATCCACATTTCTGTGGGTTATTTGTACCACCATGGGCTGATATCACAGAAATAATTTCTCCCAGGAAAGCTGGGCTGGCACAGCCACTCTGGTACCCTGGCAAAGGTGTCTCTAACTCAGAATATTTCATTTATTTCATTTCATTTCATTTATTTCATTTCACATCTAACACCAAGATATTAGGCACGTTCTCACTACCCTCCCAGCTTGTGTTTTTCTACATCAGATAGACACATATGGATCTTTCCTTGCTTGTATCCATTTCCCTCCCTCCTAAAAATCTGTGCTAATCCTATTTTTACTGCAGAACCCAAAAAGGGTTTTTTGTTTTTTTTTTTTTTTTTGCTGAAAGCACTGCTGTGAAAATTCAGTGGTGGTAATTTGTGAAATGTGAAAATGTGGTGATTTCTCCCTACCTGTATTCCAGGGAAGATTTCTGAAGGAATGAGACTTGACCCAGCTTTAGACAAACAAGAGCTGTAGCACCCAATTTTGTCAAAATGTTCAGAGGGATCTCACAATATTCCACTGGAATGAAGCATTTTGACAGAATTATATCTGTAAAATTATATCTTGATATAATATACAGTGATATAGCTGTATAATTATATCTTGATAGCTGGTGTACAAATAGAGATTTCCTCAGAGTTTTCTTGTGCATGGTGGGATAACAATGTCTTAAACCAGGCATTTCAATATGAGATTCAGGATTTTCTTACATTTCAATATAACATTCAGGATTTTCTTACAGTTCAATGTAAGAGTCATGATTTTCTTACAGTTCAATATAAGATTCAGGATTTTCATACACTTCAATATAAGATTCAGGATTTTCTTACATTTCAATATAAAATTCAGGATTTTCTTACAGTTCAATGTAAGAGTCATGATTTTCTTACAGTTCAATATAAGATTCAGAATTTTCATACAGTTCAATATAAGATTCAGGATTTTCTTACATTTCAATATAAAATTCAGGATTTTCTTACATTTCAATATAAAATTCAGGATTTTCATACACTTCAATATAAGATTCAACACCCCAGAACAGGAAAACTTTGCAGAAAACTTTACTGTGATCCTGAACTACCAGGAACACAGCAGCATGGCACAGAGCAAGCCACACAAATCTCTGCCTGACCAAACCCTAGAGGAAAATGTCCAAGCTGAATTTTCCCTGCCACAATCAGGAGATGCTGCAGAGTGGGCTCGGCCAGGACAGGGACAGGGGAATGAGCTGAGGGGGACCTGGCTGGACAGAAATGAGCCAGCAGTGCCCTGGAGCCAGCAGGGACATCCCTGTGCTGGCCTGGGGACATCCCTGTCCTGGGGACATATCTGTCCTGTGCTGGGGACATCCCTGTCTTGAAGATATTCCTGCCCTGGGGACATCCCTGTCCTAAGGACATCCCAGTCCTGGTGACATCCCTGTTCTGAGGGCATCCCTGCCCTGGGGACATCCCTGTCCTGTCCTGGGGACACCTCTGCCCTGGTGACATCTCTGTGCTGGGCACATCCCTGTCCTGGTGACATCCCTGTGCTGGGGACATCCCTGTCCTTCCCTGGGGACATTCCTGCCCTGGTGACATCCCTGTCCTGTCCTGGGGACATTACTGTCCTGAGGATATTCCTGTCCTGGTGACATCCCTGCCCTGGTGACATCCCAGTCCTGTCCTGGGGACATCCCAGTCCTGTGCTGGTGACATCCCTGTGCTGTCCTAGGGACATTCCTGCCCTGGTGACATCCCTGTCCTGCCCTGGGCACATCCCTGTGCTGTCCTGGGGACATCCCTGCCCTGGTGACATCTCTGTGCTGTCCTAGGGACATTCTTGCCCTGGTGACATCCCTGTCCTGGGGACATCCTTGTCCTGAGGGCATCCCTGTCCTGGGGACATCCCTGTCCTTCCCTGCCCTGGTGACATCCCTGTCCTGAGGACATTCCTGTCCTGAGCACATCCCTGTCCTTCCCTGGTGACATCCCTGCCCTGGTGACATCTCTGTGCTGTCCTAGGGACATTCCTGCCCTGGCGACATCCCTGCCCTGGGGACATCCTTGTCCTGTCGTGGGGACATCCCTGTCCTGCTCTGGGCACATCCCTGTCCTAAGGAAATCCCAGTCCTGGTGACATTCCTGTCCTAGGGACATCCCTGTCCTAAGGACATCCCAGTCCTGGTGACATCCCTGCCCTGGTGACATCCCTGCCCTGGTGACATCCCTGTGCTGCCCTGGGCTCATCCATCAGGGTGAGGGAGGGATCGTCCCGCTCTGCTCTGGGCTGGGGCACTTTGGGTGCCACCAAATAAAACCCCATGGGAGGGTGTGCCAGGATGGAGGTGAGGATGGGGAAGGGTCGGGACAGGAGCAGCCGAGGGGGCTCGGTTTGCTGGGCTGGAGGAGACTGAGGGGAGAGCTCCCTGTGCTCAGGGGATCCCCCCGAGGGGCAGCTCTGATCCCCCCCACTCTCCTCACCAGCACCATGGGCCAGGCAGGCTCAGGCTGGATTTTGGGAAAGGTTCTTCCCTCCCCCAGAGGCGCTGGGCACTGCCCAGGCTCCCCAGGAATGGGCACTGCCAGAGCTCCAGGGATGCCCCGGGGGGGATTCTGGGGGGTCTGGGCAGGGCCAGGAGCTGGATCCATGATCTCTGTGTCCCTCCCAGCTCGGGACATGCCCTGATTCTCCGCAGTTTTGTCTCCGGTGTTGCAGGGGGCAGCCCTGGCTCTCCTTGGCTGATCCAGAGTGTGGAGCTGCAGCCTGGCCTGGCCACTCTGTCAGTGGGGGCACTTGGGGAGTGCAAACCTGGAACTGCCACCTGCCTGCGGTCACACCTGCTGAAACACGAAGGAATTGTGGCGATTTGTATTGTGCTGTAAATGCAGCAAGGCTCCAGGGGCAGGGGCTGATCCCAGGAATTGCCCCTGCCCAGGAGGCAGAACTTGTGCCCCGGGCAGAGTGTGCAGAGAGGCTGTGCAGTGTCCCTGCCTCCCTGGGGACATTCCAGATATTCCTGTGCCCTCAGCCCTGGGATGGAGCAGGGAGGTGCCACCAGGTGACCCAACCTGAGCCAGGCTGGGACCGTGGGGTTCTGGAAAGCTCAGAAGCCAAGAGGGGCTGCCAGGAGGGTTCTGGAGGCTCTGCTGGATGGGTTTGTGCTGTGGGAATGAAACCCGAGCTCCTCCTCAGGCACAGCAGCAGCGCTGGCCAAAAATCCCAGCCAGAGTGCCACAGCCACAGAGCTGGTGGTTAGCAAGGAGCTTTTAAATGGTTTTGAGAGACATGGAAAATGCCACAATTAGGGAATTGTATATTCCTTATGCAAATATTTTTCATATGTCCTCCCATACCAGGAGGCATTTGATTTTAGGTTTGTTTTCTTAGGGAAACAAGGTTTAAGGAACCACAAAATCTGCTCACTCCACCCGACCTGTGTCACTCATTGCTGCATCTCTATCACAGTCATTTCAAAGTGGATGTCCTGCAAAAGCCAGGGAAGCACAAGGGCAGGCAGAAAGGAGATAATAATAATAATAATAATAATAATAATAATAATAATAATAATAATAATAATAACAATAATAAATAATAGTAAAATAATCTTATTTTTTTGTGACAGAGGGATGGAGTCACAGCTCATCCTGACCAAGCAGAGGTTCCAGCTCTGAACCAAATCCTGCAGGATTGGGAGCACTGCCACACGTGCAGCCACAGGCACCAGGGACAGGGGAGCAGGGACACGTTCCTGGTTTTTCCTCTCCTTCCCCTCTGGGGGAAGCAGCTCCCAGAGCAGCCAGAGGGGTCCTGGCAGCAGAACAGGACCCCCAGACCCTGGCAGGGCTCAGTGCACCCACACAGGGCAGCAGCTGTGGCCCCATTCACACCCCCTGAAATGTGTCACCCTCTGGTGACATCCCGAGGGACCTGGACAAGCCCCAGGAGTGGCCCAAGGGAGCCCAGGGGTTTAACAAGGCCAGGCTGGGACAACCTCTGGGGACGAGGTGACCACAGCCTGCCAAGAGAGCAGGAAATTCTGGAGTTCCAGATCCTGGGACAGCCCAGAGCAACCTCCTGAGCCCTGGGAGAGGGGAAAAAAGGGGGAAAAGGGGGGAAAAAGGGAAAGGGAAAGGAAAGGGAAAGGAAAGGGAAAGGAAAGGGAAAGGAAAGGGAAAGGAAAGGGAAAGGAAAGGGAAAGGAAAGGGAAAGGAAAGGGAAAGGAAAGGGAAAGGAAAGGGAAAGGAAAGGGAAAGGAAAGGGAAAGGAAAGGGAAAGGAAAGGGAAAGGAAAGGGAAAGGAAAGGGAAAGGAAAGGGAAAGGAAAGGGAAAGGAAAGGGAAAGGAAAGGGAAAGGAAAGGGAAAGGAAAGGGAAAGGAAAGGGAAAGGAAAGGGAAAGGAAAGGGAAAGGAAAGGGAAAGGAAAGGGAAAGGAAAGGGAAAGGAAAGGGAAAGGAAAGGGAAAGGAAAGGGAAAGGAAAGGGAAAGGAAAGGGAAAGGAAAGGGAAAGGAAAGGGAAAGGAAAGGGAAAGGAAAGGGAAAGGAAAGGGAAAGGAAAGGGAAAGGAAAGGGAAAGGAAAGGGAAAGGAAAGGGAAAGGAAAGGGAAAGGAAAGGGAAAGGAAAGGGAAAGGAAAGGGAAAGGAAAGGGAAAGGAAAGGGAAAGGAAAGGGAAAGGAAGGGGAAAGGAAGGGGAAAGGAAAGGGAAAGGAAAGGGAAAGGAAAGGGAAAGGAAAGGGAAAGGAAAGGGAAAGGAAAGGGAAAGGAAAGGGAAAGGAAAGGGAAAGGAAAGGGAAAGGAAAGGGAAAGGAAAGGGAAAGGAAAGGGAAAGGAAAGGGAAAGGAAAGGAAAGGGAAAGGAAAGGGAAAGGAAAGGGAAAGGAAAGGGAAAGGAAAGGGAAAGGAAATCAGGCATTTCCAGAATAGCTGCTGCCCTGCACTTTGACATTCAGACTCTGCTCTTTGCCTCCCCTCCCGTTTGGGGCAGCTCTCCCAGACTCCCAGCGAGCCTCCCTGGAGCAGAGGAAGGGCTGTGGTTTGGCAGGAGGCACTGTCTGATGATACAAGACTGCTGCTGTCCCCAGAACTCACAGTTGTTTAATTATCTTCTATCGTTTGCCAATATTTTGTCTTTGAGCTTCTGTTTTGCCACTGTCCCTCCAGGAGACCATTGCTTTTCCTGCTCAGCACTCAGCAGAGTGGCCTGGTGCCCATGGGGGGTTTTTTATGGTATTTTATCAGTGCAGGGCTGCCCCCTCTCCCCTCCCCTTCAGCTCCAGGGAAGCTCAGAGCCCTGCTGCTCCCCCAGACCCACCTGCAGGCTGGAAAAGGCTCCAGCCCAGGCAGGAGCAGGGGGTGATGAGCGATGGGTTTAATCCATCACAATGCAAATCCAGCCCCAAGAGATTGCTGAGGGAACTCTGAGAGCCAGCAACAGTGGAAGGGGTGAGTGTGCCAGGAGACCCCATAGCCAGAGGGGTCTGGGCTGGGCACTCACAGAGATAAGGACCAGCAGCTTCACCAAAAAACAAATCCGTGGCAGCTGTGCAATGTGAAGAGCAGTGGGCACTACCTGAAAGTGCAACACGAGGCAGAGCTTTGAGCTTTCAGGAACACGGGGAAAGAGCTGCACAAGTGAGAACTCCCAGGAATCCCCCTCGGCCCAGGGAGGGGTTTATAAATCCAGGCTTTGGGCATCATTTCTGACACACTGCAATGTGGGGGGGCTGCAGCTCCCCAGCACAGCCAGCACCCCAGGAAAGCAGAATTAACAGAGGACAAAACCTGCAAGAGCTTCCCACACTCCCATCAGCCCCTGGCTGGCCCTGGAGGCACCTGCAGGGTTTTTGTCACAGGGATAACCTGGAGGGTCCAGCCTGGCAAATTAGGGGAGTGTCAGGCATGGAACCCCATCAGCAGGAAAAGCAACAGCCCCCACCCAGGACAGCGCCCCTGGTACCCTCTGCACTGCAGGAGGAAGAGGAGGATGAGGATGCTCAGTGCCTGGTGCCCTCCTGGCATCTGGGATCAGCTGCTGCCAGCCAGGCAGCCCCTCCTTGGTTCAGCAAAAAAAAAAAGCAGCATTTCTGAATGGAAAAGCATCATTTCTAAATGAAAAATCAGCATTTCTGAATGGAAAAGCACCGTTTCTGAATGGAAAAGCACCACTTCTGAATGGAAAAACGTAATTTCTGATTGGAAAAGCACCACTTCTGAATGGAAAAAGCAGCATTTCCAAATGAAAAGGCACATTTTCTCTGTGTTGGAGGCTGGGCCTGGAAGAGCAGAAGATGGGTCTGGTTTCCTTGGGAGAGGAAAGGCCTGAGAGGGACAGCTTGGATCCATCACTACCTGCTCCTCCTCTTCCTCCTGTCCCTCCTGAGGACACCAGAACTTTAATGTTCTTCCAGAGAAGCCACAGACAGCATCATGTCTGGTCCTTTTACATCTAAATCTGTCACTGCCCTTTCCAGCCACGATCAAAATCTGGATTTCAGCCTCATTTGAGTCCTTTTGCCTGTTTAGCATCTTTGGGGCTGCTCTCAGCGTGAGTTAAAACCTTGTTTAGACCTTGTTGGTCTGTTCTGGCCTCTCCCTGCTGGTCACTGGGTCTTTTACCAAGCACTTGCTTCAAGCAATCGGATTGTAGGTGTTGGGGAAAAATCCAAAGAGCAGCTCCAGAGGGGACATTTGCTAGGTCAGAGCTCTCAGAAGTGTTACAGAGACCTCCTGACACCAAAACAGTTCCAGGCAGTTGGGAACAGCCTTAATTTGGGTAATTGAGTCTGACAAGGCTGAGAGTGAGCAGTGCTGAAATCCACTTCAGAGCCCCCAGAACAAGAAGATAAGTCAAATCCACCACTTGAAAATGATTTCTTTCATATCTTTGGTTGGCAAATCCCAGGAGCTCCTCGTTAATGGTGCAGCAGCTGTGAAATGTCCAGGCCACAGCTGCAATGTGGGGAAACAGGCAGGAGCTGGATTTGGTACCAAACAAGCTGAGGCTCTGAGCTGTTGTTCCCTTTTTCAGTGAATTCCTGCACCAGACACTCCCTGAGCATCCAGCAGGCTCCTGGAGCTGGGAATCCTGCACGTGCAATGAGACAAACTGCCTTTAATTAACAAATCCTTTGTAATTAAGCCCCAGCAGGACACCAGGGGCGTTTTTCAAGGCACCCAGAAGGAGCTGGGTGTCACACCCGATGGAAAAACCAAAGTATTCAGTGGTGACCCCTTCTGTGGCCCTGTGGAGGAGCAGAACCCACCCCAGCACCCCAAATCAGCCCCTCTGGGCATGGAGTTTCCCAAGTCCTGACACAAATGGCTTTGGCAGGAGCATCCCCTGCTCCTGTTCCTGCTCTGTTCCACCTCTGAGAGCCACTCCGGGGTAAAGACTTGCCCATCAGACACCCCAAGACTGGTAAAATGCTGATCTGTGTGGGTTTGGGATCTTTGAAACAAGATTTGCACCTTGTGCTCCTGTTAGCTGACTTTCCACGAGGGCTGCAGCACAGAGGGGTGTGCTCTGCTCAGCCTTCACCATGGAAATTCATCTGACACCCTTTTCATAATTCTGTTTTTCATCTGGACCAATGGTGTCTCTGGCAATGGGGTGAATGATGAACAAGGGCATAATGAATGCTCTAGTGACAAAGTCAGCTACCAGGAGCACAAGGTGCAAATCTTTTCTTCATGTGGTTTAAACCCAAAGATCCCAAACCCACACAGATCAGCATTTCACCAGTTTTACCAATCTTGGTGTCATTGCAGCCTCATTTGAAATTATGAAATCACTTTGATCTTAAAACTCAAAAAAAATTCCAGTTTATCCAATCCCAAAAGACTCTGTGTGAGATGCCAAACCTTTTCCTTCTGTTTTTCTTTGGCAGGGAAATTAAGAATTTAATTATACTTCATCTATCCTTACACTCTGAGGTTGCATGGTTTCATTACCTCACAGGTCTCCTGAATTCCTGCAGCCCACAAACATCTCCATCATCTCTCTGCTTAATTACAAATTACCTTCACTTTCACCGAAGCCCTCTCATGCATGCAGACTGACAGAACTGTTTGATTATTTTCTGTGCCCTCTTTTCGAGGCTCTCCATCTCTTCCAGAGCCCTGAGTGAAACAAGATGCTTGAATTCCTCTCCCTGCCCTGCTTTTACTCACAGAGCAGCTCCTGGATTGGTGCAGGAGGAAAGGATGCACCCAGATCCATCCCTGGTACAGATCCCAAATGGATCCCAAATCAATCCCTGGTGCAGATCCCAAATGGATCCCAAATCAATCCCTGGTGCAGATCCCAAATGGATCCCAAATCAATCCTTGGCTGCAGATCCCAAATGGATCCCAAATCAATCCTTGGCTGCAGATCCCAAATGGATCCCAAATCAATCCCAGCTCCATACCTGGCTGGAGATCCCAAATGGATCCCAAATGGATCCCAGCTCCATCCCTGGTGCAGATCCCAAATGGATCCCAAATCAATCCCTGGTGCAGATCCCAGATGGATCCCAAATCAATCCTTGGCTGCGGATCCCAGATGGATCCCAGCTCCATCCCTGGCTGGAGATCCCAGATGGATCCCAAATGGATCCCAGCTCTATTCCTTGCTGGAGATCCCAAATGGATCCCAAATGGATCCCAGCTCCATCCCTGGTGCAGATCCCAAATGGATCCCAAATCAATCCCTGGTGCAGATCCCAGATGGATCCCAGCTCTATTCCTTGCTGGAGATCCCAGATGGATTCCCAGATGGATCCCAGGCAGCCCTGGCTGCTTTCTGAGGAAGACAATTCATGGTGTGAAGTGGCAGGATTCATTAAAACAATGATTTATTAACAATGGGAGCTCCTCTGAGCAAGCAGCCTCTCACCACACCTGAAATGAGAAAAGCAATTTTCCCAAATCCCTGACACTCCACCCGAGCTGCTGGACACGAGAGACACCGAGGAAATACAAAGAGCTGCTCTGGTTTAGCACAGCGAGGCTCAAAGGCGTTTTCCTTGTCTGTCACTCCATGAAAAATGAACTTTTCACTCCCTCCTCATTGCAGGCAAGGACTGCAGAGCTCTGCTGGCCCTGCCCCTTGGCACAGGAGGGCAGGGATGGCACTGGGGACGTTCGCTGCTGCTCAGGATCGCTCTGCCCTGGTGTTGGGATCCCAAATGTCCCCTCTGTCCTGGAGAGTGGCACAGGGGACAGCAGAGCCTGGGGACAGCAGAGCCACAGCAGCCCGATCACATCCTTAGCTGTGCCTGCATTAAAATTCACCTCTCCCAGCCCTTACATGTGCTCAGGTCAGCAACTGACAAGGTTAAACAAGGTAAAATCCCATCTTCCTTAAATACTGAACATACCTATTGTAAATATATATATCACATTATAAATATTACAAATATATATATTTGCATCTATCTCTATATACATCTGTGTGTATATATATATAATATAGAGATAATACAAATATATATATATATATAAATACCAAACAGTTCTAATGTTCTGTGTGAGTTACACGTGCACAGAAAGGAGCCAGCAGGGACCCGTGTGGGTCCCTTCCAGCCCAGGAGATTCCGTGATGTATTTGGAAATTATTCAACAATTAAGGAGCTGCTGTGGAAAATTGACAGCGAGATGGGACCAGGAGCAAACCCAGAACAACCCAAAAGCCAAGGTTGATGTTAAATTGTTACATTGTTGAATTGTTAAATTGGACAAGATTCTGGGTTCTGTTTTTGTGAATTGTTTCCCTTCCCAGCTGACCCCTTCTCCCTAAGGCTCATTTGCACCTGGAAGGGGCACCCTGAGGAAAACACAGCCAGGAGCAGAAAGAACACGGGAAATCCACGGATGTCATCCTTTGGCTGAAATTCCAAACGGTGACCTGAGCTAGAAAGGAGAAAAATGGGATTTAGTGTGTGGTGGAGAACACTTAGGGCAAGGAGGGAGCTGGGGCAGGGGGGGATTTTTGGGGGTCAGGGGATGTTTTGGGGAGCGGGATGGGCTGGGTGCCCACTCTGTTTGCCTTGGCACCTCTGGAAGCCTCGGGCACAGAATTCTCGCCCCAAATTTGTGGGACAGAACCCACCCCAGCCTGCACACCCCAACAAAACAAAGGGGAATCTGCTCCCAGGGCTGCCGCAGCCAAGGGCAAGAGGTGCCAAACACCTGAACGTCCCAGGGCTTGGTGTCTGGGGGAGAAAAAAAACCCACCCAGACAATAAAAACAATTTTACTGCCAAATAAAAGCGTCCCCGACGCTCTCCTACAGGGAAACAATGACATCCAGCGGTGAGTTCATTCAGCACAGGATTTACATCCCAAACCTGTTCCACTGCTGCATCCACTGCCCATCCAGCCCTGGCAGATTGAACATCGTCCTTGATAACCTTCAAAATCCCCTCTGGAGAAGAGAAGAAGGTGCTGGTTACCTGCTGGGTGATCAGCAGGCTCATTAGAGATAATTGGGGGTTTTGTTTTTATAGGCTCTGGAGATAAAAACACCCACCTGGCCAGCATTTCCAGCCATGGATGATGGATTCCTGGCTGGATCCTGTCGTGGAAATCCCATCACACACACAGAGAGTCGTGGTTAAATGTCTGAACAGCCCCAGAGGTTTCTGTCACAGCCACACAAGGCCCTGGGCTGGGTCAGACCCGAGGAAAAGCTGATGTTTGTATTGAGTGAAAAGCTGTAAAAGCAACCCTTAGGGCTGATTCTCCTCTCTGAACCCCACAGTCCCAGCCTGGCTCAGGTTGGGTCACCTGGTGCCACCTCCCTGCTCCATCCCAGAGCTGAGGGCACAGGAATATCTGGAATGTCCCCAGGGAGGCAGGGACACTGCACAGCCTCTCTGCACACTCTGCCCAGGGCACAAGTTCTGCCTCCTGGGCAGGGGCAATTCCTGGGATCAGCCCCTGCCCCTTCCTCTGGTGCCACTGCTGGGACCTGGAGCAGAGCCTGGGACTGCTCTGACCCTCCCTGCACACGGGGACACACAGGGACAGACAGGGACACCCAGGGACAGACAGGGACACACAGGGACAGACAGACAGACAGAGACACACAGGGACAGACAGGGACAGACAGGGACACACAGGGACACACAGGGACACACAGGGACAGACAGGGACAGACAGGGACACACAGGGACACACAGGGACACACAGGGACAGACAGACAGGGACACACAGGGACACACAGGGACACACAGGGACACACAGGGACAGACAGACAGGGACACACAGGGATAGACAGGAACACCCAGGGATACCCAGGGACACTCAGGGACACCCAGGGACATCCAGGGACAGACAAGGAAACACAGGGACAGACAGACAGGGACAGACAGGGACACCCAGGGACAGACAGGGACACTGAGGGACAGATAGACAGGGACAACAAGGACACCAAGGACACCCACAGACAGACAGGTACATCCTGCCAGGGACAGCCAGGGACACCCAGGGGTACTCAGGACACCCAGGGACACCCAGGGGCACCCAGGGGCACCCAGGGGTACTCAGGACACCCAGGGACACCCAGGGATACCCAGGGACACCCAGGGCTGGGGCCCCTCTCAGCCGGGGCTCCTCTCCAGGCTGAGCCCCCCCAGCTCCCTCAGCCTTTCCTGGGCACAGGGAGGCTCCAGCCCTTGCTCAGCTCCAGGAGCTCCTGTCCCTGCTGTGCTGAGGAGCCCAATCCATGTAAAACCTTCTCAGGCAGATCACACGGAGGGGAAATTGCTGAGGGGAGCCAGGATGTCACAGTCAGGGGCATTGCTGTTAAATCCAGCTGTTTGTACCAGCTCTTGTCCGTGCCTTTGGGGACCAGCACTTCCAAGCAGTCCAGTTAAATGGGCCATGATAAAATAATTTCCGTTTCGTTTTTTGCTAAACCAGCCCTTGCTCTCATGTCATGGAGAGAAGTTAACTTGAGGAGTGGATTAGTTTTCACTGTACCTTTCCCAAACACCTCACTCACATACTCCCCAGCCCTTCCTTCTTCCAAGCTAAACAATTCTCACTTTTGCACTCTATCCTCAGATGTAAACCCCACCCAGTCTCCCAACCATCTCATGACATGCTTTTGGTGGACTTCCAAACCAGAGAGGTTTCCAGGCTGAACCTCCAAAATGTTTGAGGTTTCCCCATCTCTGCACAGCCCTTTCCAAGAGCACACTCCCTCTGCTGCTGGGCTCCAAACAAACCCCAAAGCCGCCAGGAGAGAGCCTGGCTGCTTTCTCATCAGCAAAAACGCTCTGGGGAAGTGTCCTGGGGATGGGCAAACCTCAAACACATCGCAGGTTCTGCTTACAAACCCTTTGATGTGGGCAAACCCTGGTTCTGTGTGCCCGGAGCTGGCACCGGGCTGGGCAGGGTCCCCTGCACTCCCACCTGCCCCAGGTGCCAGGGTTCAGCCTGGAAAGAATATTCCAGCAGCGGGGATCACAGAGGAAAGAGCCCAGAAGTCGCAGTTGGAGCTGAAAACATCCCTCCCACCCCAGGGAGTCCCGGGGAGCCGTGTCAGAGCTGCAGCTGCACAGAGCCCCGGCCAAGGCAGCCCGGATGGGGATGAGGATGAGGAGGATGAGGATGATGATGATGATGATGATGATGGTGATGATGATGGTGATGAGGATGATGATGATGATGATGATGATGATGATGATGATGATGATGATGATGATGATGATGATGATGATGGTGATGAGGATGATTTAGCTGCTCCCTGTTCCACAGTGACAGTGAGGTCAGGCCCTGCTGGGATGCAGAGACCTGCTGCATTTGCATGGACGGAAGGATGGAGGGGTAAGAGGGCTCTGGCAGCCCGTGGGTGTCTCTGCCCACACCCTTCACACTCTGCCCCCTGTGCTTCCCTTTGGGGCTTTCCCATCCGTTCCTTGTGCCATCCCTTCAGCACACTCTCGATATCTGCTTTCCCAGGAATTATTTCCCCCGTTTCTTCTCCAATTCTTTCGTGCCCCTCACTTATTTCATGGCTCCCTTGTGCCTCCCACCCATTTGGGATGCAGAGCTGATCACAACATCCCAAATCCCATCCTGACAGTGCCACTTCAGCAAAAAAAAAATCCTAATTATCTGTTAAATATCTCATCTGCTGTCTCCCTGTAACTCCCAGTCATGTCTAACAGCGCTGCTTCCCAAATCCCTGGTTGATTAAGCACTTGCAGTTTCCTTCAGACATATCAGCTGCATTTTTCTAAACTGAATCATGTTTGTTTTCTTCTTATTATAGCACCGATCTCTTGAGGCTTCTTTTGTACAAGTGGATGGAAAGATTTCATTTTTTTTTTCCCCCTTCTTATTGCACAAGAGGGTTTCATGTCTTTGCATGTGTCATAACGAAATGGTTTTGGTAGCAGCAATCCTAATTGCTGTTGTTATTACACAGCTCAGGAGAAGTTAGTCATTGTGGGAGAGCAGAGAGCAGCACACCTACCTGCAGGAAGTGCTGAGCTCAGAGGAAGTGGCCTGGAGGAGATGAGGAGAAAGGCTTTCCAGGCTGACTAAGATGTTAAATTCAGCTCCTCTTAATGAATTACTTGAGAAAATAAACAAACCACGAATCACTAACAGCTACGGTTTTTTCTGTTACTCAAAATATTTTGCAGTGATTCCCTTTTCTACCATTGAAGGGCAACAAAAGGCATGGGAGGATAAACTTGACTCTTAATTAGATATATATGGACTATATATATATCATATATCTATATCAATACAGATAGTATATATAAGTTTATATGAGTTTTATATATAAAAGTTTTTGCTGAAAAATACAATCTAAGTAAGCCTTGGCTTGGATTGGTCCTGCAGAGCTGCTGGGGCACTTGGCCTGTGAAGATTTGCTCTTTTCTTATTTGTGGTCAATCTGTTTTTGTGTCAATATGGGTTGTGAAGGATTCACAGCCAGTTAAAGACCATTTTGTGTTTCCTCCACATCCAAAGCTCACCTTCCCTCCCAGGCCTCCTGATTTCAATTAACTGATGTGTAATTAGAGCTCGTTGTGGTGTGTCCCACGTCCCACACTTGCCTGGAATTCACATTCTCTATCCCAGACCAAACCAACCCCTCTGTCCCCCCAGAGCAGCTGGCAGAGCACAGGGAGAGCAGGCACAGCCTGGTCATGGAATGGGAATGGGATCATTGATTGGGAATGGGATCATTGGGAATGGGATCATTGATTGGGAATGGGATTATTGATTGGGAATGGGATCATTGGGAATGGGTTCATTGATTGGGAATGGGATCACTGATTGGGAATGGGATCATTGATTGGGAATGGGATTATTGGTTGGGAATGGGATCATTGATTGGGAATGGGATCATTGGGAATGGGATCATTGATTGGGAATGGGATTATTGATTGGGAATGGGATTATTGATTGGGAATGGGATCATTGGGAATGGGTTCATTGATTGGGAATGGGATCACTGATTGGGAATGGGATCATTGGTTGGGAATGGGATCATTGATTGGGAATAGGATCATTGGTTGGGAAAGGGATCATTGGGAATGGGATCATTGATTGGGAATGGGATCATTGGTTGGGAATGGGATCACTGGTTGGGAATGGGATCACTGATTGGGAATGGGATCACAGAATGGGAATGGGATCACAGAATGGGAATGGGATCATTGATTGGGAATGGGATCATTGGTTGGGAATGGGATCATTGGTTGGGAATGGGATCACTGGACACCCTCAGGTTCCCTGGACACCCTCAGACTCTCTGGGCACCCTGTGCCAGTGCCCCACACCCCACAGTGAAGGATTCCTCCCCAAGCCATGGTCCCACACCCTGAGCCAGGAAAGGAGGAGCAGGGAGAGAAGGAAATGGGAGGAATTGACTGGGCCAGGGAAGTGAGGTGGATCAGGAGCAGAGAAAGTCAATAAACTGAGGAAGGACTCAAAGGAGAGAGAGACAAAAATCCTCCCTGGGCAGTTTTAGAGCAGCAAGGGCTGGGAGAGCTCTGGGAGCCTGCAGCCCTTGGAAACCACCAAGAGTGCAGACCTGGAAAAGCATCCCCAGTGCTGGGCTTGACCAGAATGGATCCAGGAAATATTGAATCCATCTGCTGTGGAGAGAATGTTTTATCAACAAGCAGAAACCCGTTTGATTTATTCCCTAGACATGGGCCCAGCCCCAGGGCTGTGCTATCTAATGTGGTCAGACAACTTCGAGGGAACCAACCTCGTGCTGCCATTACTCACCGTGTTTGCTTTTCCCCTCTTGCCTTACTCATCTGATTCCTGCCTTCTTATTATGGCTCTGCTTGGGTTGATAGCTCATAATTTATCCTGCAGGCTGAGGCTTTCATGCCTTTGTCAGTAACCTGAGCCAGGGAAGTGAGTTATTCTTGCCTTTGTGTCTCAGCCCTGCTCCAGCTGGGAGTTTACCTGGATGTGGAACATTCCAAATCTCCAGCTCTGCCCATCAGGAGAGATTCCCCTCCAGCTCCACTTCCCCTGGCTCTGGCCATGGCTCTGGAGGAGGTTTTTGCTGCATGCCAGGTGATTAATAAGAGATTAATAATTAATAATGGTGATACAGCCCCATTAGTCCCCAAGTGCTTCCCAAAACAGCAGCTCACCCCCTCCAGTTGTCCGAGTTAGCACAGAGGCAGCAGTGGGGCAGAGCAGGAACACTGGGGACACTTTCCCTGCACAGTGTCCCAGGCTTTGGGGCCAGCCCAGCTCCAGCCACCCCAGAAAGCTCCTTTGGGGTGCCCCAGGCCAGCCAGAGCTGTGTGGGCAAAGCCCAGAGCCGGGGTTACACTCATTCCACACCCACAGAGGGCACAGACCAAACCCACCCCTGCCAGGACCCCCAGCTCTTTGCCCTCACACAGGCACCCACAGCATTTCTCCAGCCCTGGGGGCAGAATCCCAAAGCAGCCACAGCCCCTGATCCAGGCACAGGGATGGGGGATCCCGATCCAGGCACAGGGATGGGGGATCCTGATCCAGGCACAGGGATGGGGGATCCCGATCCAGGCACAGGGATGGGGGATCCCGATCCAGGCACGGGGATGGGGGATCCTGATCCAGGCACGGGGATGGGGGATCTGATCCAGGCACAGGGATGGGGGATCCCGATCCAGACACAGGGATGGGGATCCTGATCCAGGCACGGGGATGGGGGATCCCGATCCAGGCACAGGGATGGGGATCCCGATCATCCAGGCACAGGGATGGGGGATCCTGATCCAGGCACAGGGATGGGGACTCTGATCCAGGCACAGGGATGGGGGATCCCGATCCAGGCACAGGGATGGGGGATCTGATCCAGGCACAGGGATGGGGGATCCCGATCATCCAGGCACAGGGATGGGGGATCCCGATCCAGGCACAGGGATGGGGACTCTGATCCAGGCACAGGGATGGGGGATCCCGATCCAGGCACAGGGATGGGGGATCCCGATCCAGGCACAGGGATGGGGGATCTGATCCAGGCACAGGGATGGGGGATCCCGATCCAGGCACAGGGATGGGGGATCTGATCCAGGCACAGGGATGGGGGATCCCGATCCAGACACAGGGATGGGGATCCTGATCCAGGCACAGGGATGGGGGATCTGATCCAGACACAGGGATGGGGATCCTGATCCAGGCACGGGGATGGGGGATCCTGATCCAGGCACAGGGATGGGGGATCCTGATCCAGACACAGGGATGGGGATCCTGATCCAGGCACGGGGATGGGGGATCTGATCCAGACACAGGGATGGGGGATCCCGATCCAGGCACAGGGATGGGGGATCCCGATCCAGGCACAGGGATGGGGGATCCCGATCCAGGCACAGGGATGGGGGATCCCGATCCAGGCACAGGGATGGGGGATCCTGATCCAGGCACAGGGATGGGGGCTCTGCTCAGGTTCCTCCTCACAGAGGGAAAATGGTCTCAGAAAATTTCCAATAACTTCAGCTCCTTCCACTGGGATGAAAAAATCAGGAAAGGGTGGGGACAGGCTCAACAATGGCTGCCCTCCTCATTTGTGCTCTCACACCAAAATGCTGCTTCCCAAAGGGCATGGACGTGTGGAGGTGAGGAAATTCCATGGGGCAAAAACTCCCATCCCATCCCCTCCCATCCCATCCCATCCCATCCCATCCCATCCCATCCCATCCCATCCCATCCCATCCCATCCCATCCCATCCCATCCCATCCCATCCCATCCCATCTTTGCATTCTGCATCTTCACAAAAAGGTTTTCCCATGACAGGTGAGGGTGAGAATTTTCCCGTCAGAATTTAGGATTTTCTCTGCATCTCCCACTCGCAGGAGTTCAGGACGTTCACCACCTGCAGTTCTTGCCCAGGTGACATCAGGAGAAAAACCCGAGGATTCCTTTGGGGAAGGAATCCTCAGTGGCCACTTGAGACACGTTAAATTTCTTCCCAGGAGCAGTTCAATTCGGGGCTCACCTGCCAGGTTTTCGATCTCCAAAGCCTTAGAACACAAATCCCAAACCCAAAGCGCCCTCCCCTTGCAGAAGAGAGAAACAGAGGAAGGAATTTGAGCGAGCCCCAGCCCTGCGAGCTGGTCCATTTAAAAGCCATTTAAAAGCCATTAAAATGCCATTAAAATGCACTTTTTCTGCCCAGGGTCCTGGTGAAGGCTTGGGGAGCCCTTCCCAAGGTGGGGTTTGGTCTGCCCAGGCCAGGTCCTGCTGCTGTGGGTGAAGGGAGGGTCCTGCCCTGCACAGGGAAGCCTGGGACATGAAAGGCTCATTAATACAATTAATACAATTAATTAACACCATTTTTCTTGCTGCCATTGCTGATTTTTCACTGCCCTTTGCCTCCCTCCCTGCTGAGCCCAGAGCAGGAGCAGCCCTGACCATTTCCATCCCATATATAAAATTTTTTCCCATCATCTCAGTTCACAGAGCCACAGACCACGTTTCTTTACTTGGTATTAACTTCAAAGTATTCCTCCTTTTAAAATACAAATCAATGTTATTTGTGAAATGAGGGTTTTGAACTTGGATCCAATATTTTTAGTGAAATTTGAAAAAAAAAAAAAAAGAAAAGAAAAAGAAGTTTTGTTTTGTTTTTTAACTGGAAGGAACCCAAACTATCCACAGCTTCTATAAACCAACTTCCTTATGAGTCAGGACATTTATTGCCAGAAAAATATTATTTTAACTTCATTAGTGCAATATAGCAGTGACATCTAGTGGCTTTAATCAGCGCCGTGACGAGGTGGGGGTGGATGCAGGTCAGGGGTTGTTATTGCATCGCTGACAGTCAGGGCAAGCAGGACAAGCTCCTCCACAGAGCTCACCAGAACCTGAAAATTCTCATCATACGATGGAAATGAACTCTAGGACTGGGGAATCCAATCGGGTGACACCCATGGGTGCTTTATTCAGCTGACACTACAAGGGAAAATTCCTGACTTTCCTTGTCCTGAGGGAGCTCCTTCACCAGGAAACACAGAAACAATTATTCCCAACTTTCCACATCAAAATTCAGTCTAAGGCCATTGACAGCCCACCAAAATGGCCCTGGATCCCTGGCAGTGCCCAAGGCCAGGCTGGACAGAGCCTGGCACAGTGGGAAATGTTCCTGCCATGGCAGGGGTGGCACTGGCTGGGATTTCAACCCAAGCCTTCCAACCCAAACCTTTCCATGATTCTACTCTAAACTTCCCATGTAGAAGGCCTGCTTGGGAAAAAAAAACAAAAAAAAGGCTCTAATAGAGAAAAATGTGTTAATAATTGTTTTATTTAGATTTGGACGCTCCAGCTACACACAGGAAAGGGGATGAAATTTGGGGAAACTCGTTTGATGGAAACACATCAGCCTGGGCTGGGCTGGCTGCAGCTCAGACAAAGCCCAGAGTGGGCAGAAACCTCCCAGGAGCTCTGTGGGCAGAGCTGGGCTGGGCTCTGGGAGCCTGGCTGGGCTGGGCATGAGCTTTATTGGGAAGGGATTCAATTCTGCATGGGTTTTATTGGGAAAAGATTCACTTGTGCATGTCATTTATTGGGAAAGGATTCACTTGTTCATGGGTTTTATTGGGAAAGGATTCAATTCTGCATGGGTTTTATTGGGAAAGGATTCACTTGTGCATGTCATTTATTGGGAAAGGATTCACTTGTGCATGGGTTTTATTGGGAAAGGATTCAATTCTGCATGAGATTTATTGGGAAAGGATTCACTTGTGCATGGGTTTTATTGGGAAAGGATTCAATTCTGCATGAGATTTATTGGGAAAGGATTCACTTGTGCATGAGATTTATTGGGAAAGGATTCAGTTCTGCATGTGATTTATTGGGAAAGGATTCACTTGTGCATGAGATTTATTGGGAAAGGATTCAGTTCTGCATGTGATTTATTGGGAAAGGATTCACTTGTGCATGGGTTTTATTGGGAAAGGATTCAGTTCTGCATGTGATTTATTGGGAAAGGATTCACTTGTGCATGAGATTTATTGGGAAAGGATTCAGTTCTGCATGTGATTTATTGGGAAAGGATTCACTTGTGCATGGGTTTTATTGGGAAAGGATTCAATTCTGCATGAGATTTATTGGGAAAGGATTCACTTGTGCATGAGATTTATTGGGAAAGGATTCAGTTCTGCATGTGATTTATTGGGAAAAGATTCACTTCTGCATGAGCTTTACTGAGAAAGGATTCAATTTTGCATGTGATTTATTGGGAAAGGATTCACCTGTGCATGTGATTTATTGGGAAAGGATTCACCTGTGCATGTGATTTATTGGGAAAGGATTCAATTCTGCATGTGATTTATTGGGAAAGGATTCACCTGTGCATGTGATTTATTGGGAAAGGATTCACCTGTGCATGTGATTTATTGGGAAAGGATTCACCTGTGCATGGGTTTTATTGGCTGCACCTCCATTGCAGCATTCCCTGCTCCCCCAGTGCAGAATTCCCTGGGAAGGGCTGACTCAGAGCAGGGAGACTTCAAACCCTGCCGCAGCTCTGGCAGGGATATTTGTGCACCTGCGTGTCCCAGTGAGCTCCGTTTCTCACTTTATAAATACCAGGGAGCCCCTCCAGGCTGGCCCAGCCGAGCCCGGCGTGGCCCGGGGCTCCTCTGGCCCCTTCACACCCGCGGGTCGGTGTGGGCTGGTTCTGCAGTTTATGGGGGAAGGAGCAGGTGCCAGGTTGCTGCTCCGTGCCTTTCTGTCCTGGCCACGAGAGCAGGACGGGGGGAGCTGCTGAGGGATTTGAACCAAGCAGTGCAGAACCCACCCAGGGGAGACGCTGCAGTGGCTCTGTTTGCAGACCCAGGGCAAACGGAGGACAGGGTTTGCAGGGTTTGCCGGTTTGCGGGTTTGCAGGGTTTGCGGGTTTGCAGGTTTGCAGGGTTTGCGGGTTTGCAGGTTTGCGGGTTTGCAGGTTTGCAGGGTTTGCAGGTTTGCAGGGTTTGTAAGGTTTGCAGGGTTTGTAAGGTTTGCAGGGTTTGCAAGGTTTGTAAGGTTTGCAGGGTTTGCGGGTTTGCAGGGTTTGCAGGGTTTGTAAGGTTTGCAGGGTTTGTAAGGTTTGCAGGGTTTGCAAGGTTTGTAAGGTTTGCGGGGTTTGCGGGTTTGCAGGTTTGCCAGGTTTGCGGGTTTGCAGGGTTTGCGGGTTTGCGGGTTTGCAGTGTTTGCGGGTTTGCAGGGTTTGCGGGTTTGCAGGGTTTGCCGGGTTTGCAGGGTTTGCGGGTTTGCAGTGTTTGCGGGTTTGCAGGGTTTGCGGGTTTGCAGGGTTTGCCGGGTTTGCAGGGTTTGCGGGTTTGCAGTGTTTGCGGGTTTGCAGGGTTTGCGGGTTTGCAGGGTTTGCCGGGTTTGCAGGGTTTGCAGTGTTTGCGGGTTTGCCGGGTTTGCCGGGTTTGCAGGGTTTGCAGGGTTTGCAGGGTTTGCAGTGTTTGCGGGTTTGCAGTGTTTGCGGGTTTGCGGGTTTGCAGGGTTTGCGGGTTTGCGGGGTTTGCCGGGTTTGCGGGGTTTGCGGGTTTGCAGGTTTTACAGGGTTTGCAGGGTTTGCAAGGTTTGCAGGGTTTGCAGGGTTTGCAGACCCAGGTCTCCACCTGGGACAGGGATGAGCCCGGACTGCAAATCCCCCCCATCCATTCCTTTGGGGCTGCCTTGCACACCCCCATGTCCCTGGCTCTGCCACTCCAGCCTCAGCCCCGCAGCTGTGACTGCCCTTTGTGGCACCAAAATGCCATTTCTGTGTCTGCCTGGAGCTGGGACAGGAGCTGATCCCACATCTCCACCAGCCCTGGGATCACAGAGAGCATCCCAGAGCTCATTGCCAGGTGTGGCAAAGGAGAACATTTCCATATCCACCCTCTCTGCACCCTGCTGGCACTGGGCTTCATCTGCTGCCCTGGCCACAGCCTCGGGCTCTGCCCTCGGGCCTTTGTCCTCCAGGGCAGCTCAAACTGTCCCCAGGGCTGCCCAGGAGAATTCCCAGTGCCAGCCCCACACATGCCAGCCCCGGGGTGGGTTATTGCCACTGGGGCTGGATTTGTGCTCAGCTCCTCCCAGGGCTGCAGAAACAAAGCCCCTGGTGTGGCACAGGTGACCCTGAGCTGTCTCAGAATAAACCAAATTCAATCTCGCCTTGGCTTGGTGCTGCCATTGCCCTCGACCCCTGTGGCTCCCAGGAATTCTGTGCTCTCCTCACTCCACACCACAGCCCTGGCTGAGGAAAAGGACACACGTCCAGCCCGTGAGGTTCCTGAAAAAGCTGCTTTTCCTCGAAAAGGGAGATGATCTGCGTGCCTGCTGTGCTGCAGAGGCTGGGGAGGCGCTGGGCTGTTTGTGTCCCAGGGGACAGGTGGAACACAGCCAGGAGCTCAGAGAGGAGCTGCAGGCAGGGACAGCCTGGCCAGCTCTCTGTGTGCTGCCTCTGCTGCAAGTCCAAGTGGCAACTTGGATTTCCTCCTTTCACTGCTCTTCTTCCAGTTCTCTGCTCGTGGAGAGGAAAAGCAAAACAAGAGAAGAGCACCCGGGGTACATCGTGAATCACCTGCAGAAAACAGCCAGGAAAGTCACGGCCAAGAATTCAGCAGCACTCCAAGAAGGAAGATCTGGGCTGGGCTCTTCAGCCAGTTCTGACCAGCAGAATCCTAGAAACGAGTGTTTGCAGGAAATCATCCACAGAAAAACTCAGGATTTGTTACTGGTGTCTCTTCCAGTTCTGTTATTTGCCTAACACGGCAAAATGTGCTCAGGGTGAAGCAGGAGGTGCAGACAAACCGTTCTGTGCTCCCCAAAAATCCAGCTGGGTGTGAGGACTGGGGAAGGGGAGGTTGTGTGGAGACCTCAGAGCCCCTGCAGGGAACCTGGAGAGGGACAATTCATCAGTGGCAGGACAGGGAGAACCGGTTCAAACTGAAAAAGAGGAGATTATTGAGGAAGAAATTCCCCCATGAGGGTGGGCAGGGCTGGATGGGATTTTGGGCAGGAATTGTTCCCTGGCAGGGTGGGCAGGGCTGGCACAGGGTGCCCAGAGCAGCTGTGGCTGCCCCTGGATCCCTGGCAGTGCCCAAGGCCAGGCTGGACATTCCTGGGACAGTGGGAGGTGACCCTGGCACTTCCTCCCACAGCACAAAGGTGCTGCTGGTGAAAAAAATCCAAGTTTTTTCAGGATGAAGAAGCGCAGGGAAGCCCCACCCTGTGCCAGAGGGTCAGAGCAGGGAGCCCCAGGGGAGCCCCCAGCTCTGCCCGGGCTCTCCCCAACAATCACAGACTTCCCTCGGCCCCAGGCTCCAGCCACGTGTTTGCCTGGAAAAAAAATCCCCCTGTGGGAACACGGCCACTTCCACAACAACTTCTCCAAGTCCTGCTGTAATTCATGTCCTGGATGTGACATCACCCGCCTCTGGGGTCCCTTCCAGCCTGGCAGGCAGGAGCTGCCCCCAGGAACCGGCCAGCTGTGCCAGCTGTGCCAGCCCTGGGGGAGCTGCTCCCTCATCCCTGAGCCCTCCCAAGGCCTGGGAAATGCACCAAGGGCTGGGCAGAGCCCTGAGGATTTCACTGCTCCATCCTCTCCATTTTCCTCCCCCCACTTTGCCTTTCCTCAGCAAATTTAAAATATTCTGTTGTGTAAAGATCAGGGACCAGGAGCTTTTCCCTCCACCTGCCCAGGCTTCCCCTCCACTTTCCACTTGGGCTTTTCTTGGTGAATTCTCGAAGTTCTGCCAGGTTTTGAGAGCAGCAGCACAAAGGGAGCGAGGCAGTGTGGGGCGCTTGTAGAAAACATCAGATTTGCTTGAAATCTGCGATTTAAATCCAAGAATTCCAGGCTGGGCTGGTCCCTCTGAAGGAAAACCTTGAGCAGTAACTCAGGGCATGGATCCAGCTCAGCTGGATGAGCTTTAATGTCCCTTCCAACCCAAACCATTCTGGTATTATGGGATGGTGCCTCCTCTCTTTTTTGGCCTTACCTGTTCAGAAAAATCCTGTCATTCAGGAACAAACACTTCTTTCTTTTAAACTCAGTTTCTCCAGCAGATGCAGACTCAGCATTTGTCACGTTTTCAAGACACCACCTATCAGGTTTTTCTGAAACAGAAGATTTGGAATCTGCAGCTTTACCAAGATGGACCAGAAAAGCCAAGCTGACCCCAGGCTGGAATGAGCTCACCACCTGAGCCGTGTAAACCTGCATGGCAACACACCAGCAAGCCTTGGGAAGGGGGTAAAATTAAATTTTTCCCAAGCAAAACATGTGTATTAATTTGATAACCACCAGCATTTTATTTTGACATCAAGATCTCGGTGTAGATAATGGGAAATGGCAGCTTTCTGTTAAAAGCTTTTTTTTTTTTTTTTTTTTTTTTTACAGCACCATTCAAAGGGCTTAGAAGCATTTGCTCCATTTCTGTTGGAGAATTTCACCTACAAGCAGCCCTATATGTTATGTGTTTTAAAAAATATTTCCATATGCTGAAGGAATGCAGCTGGTTGCCAAGGAAAGTGGCTGTTACAGCAGCAGGCTGGGGCTGTTTTTCAAGGAAAAACTGCTGCAGAAACGAGGTATCCACAGAGGTGCACTAAAGCAACACCAACTGCAGTGACCTTGAGATGACCTAGACCTCCTCATATTGCAAAAATGAAAAGGGAGTTAGAAAATCTGAGGCCAATTAGGAGCTTTTTTGCTTTTTTTTTTTTTTTTTTTTTTTCCTGGAGACATGATGAAATTTCCTGAAACAAAAACTTTAGCAAATTCTATAAAATACTTCTAGCTTTGGTGGAAAAATAAATTATTGCCTTTTTATCTCCTCATTCCTGAGGCACAGAGCTGGCCCACTTGTGTTTGTGCAGATGGATTGGAGGGAAAACACCCAGAGAAGGGCCAAGTGCTGAGATTCTTGGCACCAGCACTTCAGGGTGAAGTTATTCTCAGGGCTGCCTATTTGTTATTGCAGCAGGAATCATTAAGATTATATGGAAAGATATTGTCTGGGAAAAAGTGTGAAGTCAGGATTATGTGTCCCGAGCTGTGATTTAGGAGCAGCCCCCGGCGGTGGCTCAGGAGGGACAAGGCTCGGCTTAGGGGCTGGGCTTGGCTTGGGAGGGACAGAGGGGACAGGGGGACAGGAGGGGGTGGAGGGACAGGGGGGACAAGAAGGGACAGGGGGACAGGAGAGGATAGAGGGGACAGGGGGGACAAGAAGGGACAGGGAGACAGAGGGACAGGGGGACAGGAGGGACAGAAGGACAGGAGGGGATGGAGGGGACAGAGGGACAGGAGGGGACAGGAGGGGACAGGAGGGACAGGAGGGGATGGAGGGGACAGAGGGACAGGAGGGACAGGGGGGCAGGAGGGGATGGAGGGGACAGGAATGAGAGGGGGACAGGTGGGATGTCCCTGTGGGAGCCTCCCTGTGCTGACACAAACCCCAGAGCATCCCTGAATTCCTGGATTTTCTGCCCAGGAGCTGCTCCGGGCGCACCAGACAGGACAGAGGGCGGTCCCTGCAAAGCTTCAGAGGCAGCCGAAACTCATTATGGTCCCAGTTAATTAATTACCGCTCCTAATTACCGCTCCCAATTAGCGCTGGCGGTGCCCGACCCTGGTGCCCACACCTGGCTACACGCAGCTCCTGTGCAGGGATGGACAAGGAAAATTCTGCAGGGTCTCCCTTCGGTGCAGCTGCGATTTTGATTTGATAAATTGCTATTTACAATATTAAAAAAAAAAATAATCTCAATACTAAAACAACCCAAAAATCTACTAAGGATAGAAATGAACCATTTCAGTCAGCGCTCCCAGATTTTAGTGGTGATGGAAACACGCAGGGACACGGAGCTCAGACAGCTGAAAGCAGACGGGGCTCGGCTGCCAGCCCTGCCCAGCTCAGGGTGTGCCCCCCACCCTCTGCAGGGAGGGCACAGTCCCAAGGGACCCCAAATCCCTTTGGGGCCCCCGTGATTTCCTCTGGAAGTTCTCAGGTGGGAATTCCCAGGCAGCTGCCACCGAAGCAGCCAAGGCCACCCAGGTGAGCTGCAATGTGAAGGGCTGACCTCAAGGTTTACACGGCACATCCAGCCCAGAGCTTTTGTGGCTTCTTTGGGTAAAACGACACCAAAGCCAGGGCCTGGGATCACTCAGCTCGGGGCAGCCCCAGCCTGGGAGCACCAAGGCTGCTGCCAGCACTCCCCCCCACAGGCACGAGTGGGGCAAGGAGAAATCAGCTGCACTGGGGGCATTCCTGAGGCCTGGCTTGGCCAGTGCTGAGCCACAATTGCTCGTTTTTTAGAGTTTATGGCACCTCCAAAACATTTCAGTGAAATGTCACCAAAGCCAACACTGAAGGAGTCGCTGCAGACGAGGCAAGGCCAAGGCAAAGCTGCCCCTGAGTCAGAGCAAGCTCAGCACAGCTCAAGGCATGGAGGTCGTTTCTACAAGCCAGGAGAGGGGCTGTGTTTTAAAAATCTACCTGCATTCTTGGTAAAGCAAGAAAGAATTCTGGTGATGTTCCTGCAGGGGGGTTCAGATCTCTGTGATGGGTGAGTGAGTTCAGCCCCAGCTCCCAGTGCTCCCAGTGCTCCCAGTTTGTGCCCTGGAAAGGGAAGGGGGGGCCAGCAGCTGCCACCCCCCCCTGCCAGAGCAGGAGCTGGATTTGGGCTGAGCAGATGGGTTTGGGCTCCACATTCTCGGTGCCTTCCACTGGGGCTGGGCTGGGCTGGGGCCTCCCCCAGCCAGGCTTAAATCCCACCCAAACTCTGCTGAGGTGACATCACTCATCCATTCATGTGACAAACTAAGTTCAAACTTTTTTTTATTAAGCACATTCCACAGTACAAAGCTTTAGATCATGAACGATATCTGTACAATTTAACAGTTTCAAGAAGCTGTTCATACACCAACTTTCCAAACAGATAATTGGCAAACATAATTACAAGTTAGAATTAGACTATCCCAGTGCTTTGAAACATTAATATCGCAGTCATGTACAGTTGCTCGATGATGGTTAGCAAAACAAAGTCCAGAGTGCAGCCAGGATCACTACCATGAATCCCAGGAGTCGAGTTCCTCGGGTGCCAATCACAAAAGTCCACTGCTATGTTACACAAAGCACAAAGAAGTTGAGACTGCATGTTCAAATACCATTATCTCCCAAGGAAAAACAGGAATTTAAATCTTACACATGCATTTTTTTTAAAAAAGGGACTCCGCTCTTCAGAATCAAAAGAACCTTTTTCTTCAGGGCTGCCACAGATCTCTCTTTTTTCAAACAGTTTAATATTAAAGCTATTCGATGAGAAGGGGAAAGTAAGACACTTGCACGAACTACTGTCAAGCTTACCAAAAAGTGACCCCATGGACGCTCAGGAGCGAGTTTGCTCTTCTGGACTTGATCACATTCGCACATCTGGATGAATGAACAGCTGGAGGAAGTCGGGAGGGCGGGCAGGGAGGGCAGCCCCTGCACTGGGCACTCCTCCAGCTGCCCAGGGCCAGGCAGGACAGAGGGACAGAGCTGGGCCTGGCAGCACAGCTGTGCCAGCTGTGCCAGCTGTGCCCTCCCAGCACGGGCAGGGCTCGGGGATGGGAATTCCCTGGGCTTTGCTCCAGCTGAGTGTCCTGAGCCTGCAGCAGGCAGGGCTGAGCACACGGGGACAGGGACACGGGGACAACCGAGGGAGCAGCCACGGAGGAGCCACGAGAGCCAAACCTCCTGGGACAGGCTCCTCTGGCCAGGGAGAGCAAAGCAAACAGAAATCATGGAGCTTTGGCCCATGGTATCTTCTCCAGTGACAGCAGTGGGGACCCCACTGGTGTCACAGACACACGGCTGCAAACCCCGCGGCACAAAAACGTAACGTACAGAACATAAATTAAACAGCTTTTAATTTTTAAAAAGTTTAGAAATTACATTTTAAAATATGTAGTTCCCATTAAAAAAAAAAAAAAAAGAGACAACAAAACTGAAACAAACAAAAAAAAAAAACAAAACAACAAAAAGAAACCAAAACAAAAACCCAACTAATGAATACTGAAAAGCTCCTTTTGCAGAGACAATGTCTAAGGTAATCGTGTCACCACCAGTGCCAGGCTCAGGACATCCTGCTGCCAAGTGCCACCACGCTGAGGGTTAGTGTGTAGTGTCAGGACACCCCGAGGCTGGCACCAGAGGCTCTGCTGTCTGTACAAGGTATCTACATGCTTACACAGTATCTGAGATGAGGGAAGCACACAGGGACTACAGCAAACATGGGGAGTGCAGGGGACAGAGCACAGGGCAAAGGAAAAGACAGTGCTATACAACTAGTTCAGATAACCTAGCCTGAATTACAGGGAATCTTTAATTTAAAAGAAATTATTGGTGCAGAAACAAGTAAACTGTAATCCAAAAATATTACTGAGCAACTCAGGAATATTTCTAAGAGTCCAACGTACACCTATGGAACAGAAGGGGCTCTGAACCTGCCATGGGAAGGCCTAAGGGACAGTGGTGACTGGAAAGCAAAGCTCTGTACATTCTGGGCATGTGTTTGGCACCCAAATTTCACTGGAGAATGTTTGTTTGTTTTTCCTTTAAAGTCAGACAAAAGTGCAAAGCAATATAAATTAGGCCAAGTCCTTTCTTGACTTCTGATTTATATCTGAAAAACAAGCCATCAGAGTTCAGTTTCTACCGACAATTTACATGTGAAGCTTTGGATTTCTCACAGCAGGGAAGGAGAGGCTTCTGAAATTCATCTACTCCAAGTCAGTGAATTTGTAGCAAATTCAAAGACGACCACTGAGAGCAGGAAAGATTAAGAAATTTAGATATAGAATTGTGCTGCTTTGCATCTACACAGCATCTAGAACCAATTCTGACTTTAGCTGTCAATCATCTTCAGGCATGTAGTAGCCAAAAATCCAGTAGTTCAAGACTGTGGAACCCTGAAAAAGACAAAGAGAAGTGAAGTGAGAAGGGGCACAGAGCAAGCAGCACCCCCAGGGGCTCGGGGGGAGGACAGAGGTGACACTGGGGGGCAGGACAGCCAGGACAGCTGCCAGGACACTGCAGCAGGAGCCAGCTCTGCTCCTGGCATTCCTTACACAGCCCCAGCCCCAATGCCAGGGGATTGTCCTTCCCTCCTCACCCTGCACAGCTCTGCACAGGACACGACTTCAGCTGCTTTCACACAGGAAGAACTCTTAAGAAAACACAGAAAAACCTCAAATCCTTTGCTATTCCCATTTCCAGCCTGATGGCTCTGTTATCAGCTTGTGTAAGGGCTGAGTGTAATTAAAGCTGAGCTTTGATTTTACCTGCCACTTCCCAAAACCATCTCTAATGGACCAAGGAGAACTTCCCTGCTCTGATTTGACATTGCCATGAAAGGTTAAAACATCCTTGGGCACTTCCCCTCAACTTCCCTCAGCCCAAGGCCTAATGCTTAATACCAGAATATTAGACTATCATATGGGAACAATTTTTATCATGTTACAATAAACAAGAGGAATTCAATAAAACTCTCACAGCCAACTGCCAGGACTGTCAAAACTGATCCACTTTGAAGAGGCTCACATTGCAAAGCCTGTAAAAACGTGTGCAGGGCTGCTTCAAAACTCACAAGACTGTGATGTCTGAAAGCTTATAAAACTGTTTCATTAAATGTCATGATGAAATATTAGCTGTTTGGCCATAATTTCGTGTAGATTTAGGGGTTTTGGATTCTGAAGTCAGACAAACCTGTCAAAAAGTGACATCACAGCATCTCTGCAGTGGACAGAAACAGCTGTAAAGGGACTGTCATTACCAAGAGCAGCACCTGGGGGTTGTGTGATGCCAGCTGTGCCCCTGGGCTGTGCCCAGCTGCCAGGAGTGCAGGATGTGAGCAGCACAAGCCCTGGCAAAGGCATCTCCCACTGTGTGTGTGCCACGTGGCCAAGGGAGCCAGCACTGCTGGTGCTGCCCCAGGAGCTGACAGCAATTCTGCTCCACTCCTCATTCCTTGGCCTGAGGGAGCAGCTGGAGCTGGGCCACGCTGGAATTTGGGAAGTTCCTTCTCCCAGAGGGTGCTGGGCACTGCCAGAGCTCCAGGAGTGTTTGGGCAGAGCTCCAGGGATGCCCAGGGTGGGATTTCAGGGTCTCTGGGCAGGGCCAGGAGCTGAATCCATGATCCTGCTGGGTCCCTTCCAACTCAGGCTAGTCTGTGATTCTGTGTTTCTTTTGTGCTTAAGACACATTGTGTGTGGCTTTCAAAGAACCCTGCCCAATCTGCAATTTAAACAGAATTTATCCATCTCAAACGATCATTTAGTTCACAGAAGCAAGCAGTGCTGCAGGACTGCAAGGTGGATGGAGCCTGTTTATGATTTGCAGCCTTTCCAGGTGTCCCTGACAGCCCATGAGTTTCACCAAGCTCCCCCCTGAGGCAAGGGGGGGGTTCCTAAACCTGCTGTAAAAAAAGGCTGAGATTCTGCACAGGGCTCGTGTCCACAGCACTGGAGCTGTTCCTTACCCCACACGACCACACAAAGACTAGACAGGGGAAGAAGGGGCACAGAAAGGTTTTATTTTCTCAAGGAAAGGCCTGTGTGAGGCAGAGGGAAGGTTGCAGACACTCCAGCCTTACCTTGGCAGGGCAGTAAAGTGCACACTGTTATCTGGAGATGTAGGTGTATGTTCTAGATGGAGAGCGGGTCTCGTTCTGGGCACTCGGTGGCACATTTAAGAAATCCCAAATCAGAATTGTATCGTCATGGGAACTGCTAATGATCTGAAATTCATCAAACTGCAGCCTAAAGACACGTCCTGAATGTTCCTGTGGGCAAGAGGCAGCAGTCAGCAAGGCAAGGGCAAACACTGCAGTGCTGTCACACAGGGATCTGGACACACAAGGGGTGCTCAAACTCTGCTGTGCTGACTGCAAAACCTTCACAATCACACCCAGACTGAAGAAAAGCTGCTTTTGCATGTACATTGTGTAAGAGAACACAGAGCTCCCAAACCCTGAGCCTCCCTCAGTGGGGCCAGCCCAGGGGGGCTGACATTATTCCAGGTGGAAGCTGTCTGTCCACCAAGGAGCACCAACTTTGGCCCCTGGCTGCCACTGGTGCTCTGCCAGGGCTCCTTCTCCTGCAGAATTCTCTGCTGATTCTGGTTTTGTGCAGCCCCAAAGAGCACATCACAGCTCCACCCTGCTGAGAGGCCCCTCAGGAATTCAGACACTGCCAAAGGAAGGGGAGCACGTGCTCCAGCAGCTCTTCCAACAAATCTCCAAGTGGCACAAGGAGCCCAGAAAAGGCTCTCCCCTTAGTCCTGCTTCTCATTGAATTTAAAGTCACGACTCTTCCTTTATTGGAGAACTAACCTGAGCTGGCAGAGTGATCCCAAACTCCAACCTGAGCCACAGGATACCCACAGAACACAGAAACAAGCAACTTTTTCACTAAAACTAAATAATAGTTAAATCTCCTTTCTATACCAAGACAGTTGAAGAGAAATAAAAAGGAGCATTTCAGCCACATGAGCATTCTCCAGGTGTTGGAAAGGCCCAGCACAAGCATCACCTACAATCAAGGACTCTGGGCTGACTCCTGAAGTCAAGTTCCACACACATTTGGGTGAAAAGAACAAGGAATTCATTCTCCCATCTATTTTTAATTAAGTCTGCTGTCATAAACCAAACCCCTCATTACAAAGAAAAATGTAACTTAAGCAACTTAAGCCTTAAATGTGACAGTTCTCTGAAGGGCTGAGAGTTGCTGTGGCAATGTGCTGGACTCGGCCTCCCTTCCTCCTTCCAAAGGGAAGGGTTAGGAGAAAAGTTTGGGAAAGGCTCCCAAGATTCTTGCCCCTTTTTTAAAAAGAGGAAATTTAAAACCAGCCCCACAGTGATATTAGGGAAACACACCAATAACCAGAGTGATTTTATACAGTATCACGATGATTTCTTTTTCTTTTAGAAGTATCTGAGAATCTCAAACCAGAAAAACTTGATCTTTAAGTTCAGATGCAAATTATTCAGGATATGACAGTACATTTTTCTACATTCTTAGGCACTCTAGACTTCATAAACCATCCTGACATTCCCACTTATCCCACAATAATGCACTGAAGCATCCCAGACCACCCCAAATTAATTAATTTTTCCTTACCACTAACGTACGCAAGCATAATGTGCTTGCTGGGGCACGAGGGTCAAGAGCAGCTTGCAAGTCCCAAACTTTAATTTTCCTAAAAGTAAGAGAAGCAAATCATTATGAAAACATGGAAGATAACACCCAAAGCCCTGGAAAGTTTGCCAGCTTTTCCCTAGAGCTACAGCTCAGGACCAAGCACATTGTGAGAAATACCAATGCTCAGGTAATTTTGTGGTTTGGTGTTCTTTTGCAGCAGCCACTGCAGTGATGGCTCCGTGGTGGCTGTGACAAAGTGACAGTGGACACACAGAGCCCTCTGCCATGTGGGAATGAAGCTGGGCCCAAATAAAAGGCTACAGCCAAACCCAGATCCAGAATTGATTTCAGCAGCTCTGCAGGCAGAGAAAGAAATGGAGAATTTGGAGATGGATCTAACTGCCATGAATCCACAATGCACTGCAGACACTGAGCAAGCCACAGGTGCTGTGGGGAGGAGGAGGAGTCCTGCCCCACAGAAATGATCTGCAGACTCCTGAGAGCCCCACAAGAGAAAGGCTGAATTTTGGGGAGTGCTTTCAGACCTACCCATCGTAGGCTCCACTAACAATCCTCTTGTTGTCGAACCTGATGCAGCGAACCAGCTCTTCATGGCCTTCCAACACTCTTAAACAGGCACCACATTCAATGTCCCAGAGCCTGGGGAGAGCACAGGAGAAAGGCTGATTCCCACTCCAGGGTTACTGCCTGCTTGGTGTGCCAGGAATTCATTTGTGTTATTTTAAAAAGTGTCACTCAGAGCAGCTGCATACACATACCAAAATTAATGTGTATATGATATTTCTATGTGTATAGATCTATAATGATATGTGTATATCGTATTTGATAATGATATCAAAATTAATGTCATCATTCTAAATCACACTCAAGTAAATATGTGTTCACCATATAAGTGGTATTCTGGGAAATTCTAACAAAGTTTCTTCTGTTCTCTGTAAACCAGTGATTAGAAGTTCAGAAAATAAGAAAATCAGGGAGCACTGTCTCCCCACCTCTCCCAGCAGACAATGAGGTGACAGAGCAGGAGATAAGAGGTTTTGTCCACTCTGAGACCTCAGTGTTCCACTCCTTCATGGGTGTCCTGGGTTACAATGGAAAGATGTGCCCAAAAGTGTGAATTCTGTCCCCAGCTGTTCACCCAGCTGTGGCAGTGATCCTGATCTCTGTGGGGATCTCTGCTGTTCCTGTTCCAGCTGTTCACCCAGCTGTGGCAGTGACCCTGATCTCTGTGGGGATCTCTGCTGTTCCTGTTCCAGCTGTTCACCCAGCTGTTGCAGTGTTCTTTCTCTTCCCCACAGCCCATCCTCCCTCCAGGAGATCTCTCCTGTCCATGGCCATGCAGTCCCAGGGCAGGGCTGATCAAATTCCATCATCCCATGGGGAGATGCTCCAGCCAGGGCAGGAGCCAAGCATTTCCTACCCAGATCAAAGGTGAGGTTTGGAACAGCAGAGCAGCCTTTTCCCACTGGATCCCAGAGGCCAAGAGCTCCCAGACTTTTCTCCAGAATCCCTCCTTCAACAAGAACACTTCATCTGGACTGCCACCACCACCCTACCTAGCGGGGTGTCAGGTTGGATTCTGACTCTGGCAGTACTGCATGTATTTTATTTCGTCTCTTTCCTCTCATTAAATTGTATTTCTTATTCAAAACCTCTCACCGGTTTTGCTTTCAAACCAGCACAGCGGGGCTGAGAAACGTTTACTCCCGCCGTGATCTAAGCCCCAAGCACGAACCATCTGCCCCAGTGGCACGCTGAGGGGGCTTTGCAGAGGGCAGAGCTGTGCCCAGGACCGAAGGGCTGCTGTGGCACCCACCTGATGGTGTTGTCCGAGGAGCCGCTGACCACCAGGCGGTCGCGGTACTGCAGGCACGCGATGCCGCGCTTGTGCCCGTTCAGCGTCCGCACGAACTCGCACGTGCTGGTGCTCCACACCTGGGGAAGGGACACAGCCCCTGAGAGCCCTGCACTGCACCACAAACCACCGGGAAAACACACACGCTGAGAGGCCTGAGGCTGGCAGAGGAGTGGCAAACCACAGAGCATCTCCAGAGGTGAAGAGCAGGGCCCGGACACTGGCACTGCCAGGAGCTGGGGGCTGTATCTAAAACATGTTCAGATGGCAGTGACTGCCTCAAATTATTTCAAAAACTTGATTACACTTCATAAGTTAAAAATCTTTTTTTAAAACTGGAGTTATCAAACACAAAAACACATTTTTTAATGAAAGAAGTTACTAGGAAGCTCTCAGTAAGAGAAGGTCCAAACAGCCTTTAAGCTTGGTCTTAACATTAAAGGATTCAATCAACTTTGCCCATTTTTAATGAACTGTAATTGAAGTTGTAATGCAGAGTATCAAGCGGCTCATTTTCCAACACAGAGTGCAGCAGGATCTCTGGCAGAGATTTGGACACAGAACTGCCAAGAACTTCTTGGCCCAGGGTAAGGCAGCTCTGGTTCAGAGAGGGCAGGGTGGAAATGCCTTTGTTATATTAATGTACTCTGGGGAACTCAAATCTGCTGGTACGTAACAGCCTTTGAATGCTTCAAACATGGCACAGCCTGGCTGAGCTGCTGGGAAGGCGAGGTGAGGAAAGGCACTGCTGAGGAATTTCATGTCTGGACAGAACTGCCAAGTGAAATTCAAAATGCCACTGGAGAAAGGCACAGGATGTGCCCCATGCAACAAAGGAACTGACCCAGGGACAAGGAGCTCAAACAGCAAACGGGCTTTGCTGTTGTGCAGTGGTAGAGCAGGAACCACGAGAACATTCCAGTGCAGCTGTGTGCCCAAAGTCACCCCTGAGAGCCACCAGAGGAGCCGTGGGGCAGCAGAGCTGTGCCACCCACCTTGATGGTCCTGTCCCCCGAGGCTGACACGATGTACTTGTCATCGAAGTCGACGACGTTGACGGCGGCGCGGTGCCCCACGAGCACGCGGCGCAGGGTGATGTCCGTGGGGGACGCCATGTCCCACACAGCGATGGACCTGTCCTTGGAGCACGTCACCATCAGCCCATTGCTGAACCGCAGGTGCAGCACGGCCTCGTTGTGGTGGATCAGCGTGTTCAGGACCTCGCCCGTGTTCACGTCCCACACCCTGCGGGACACGGCGCTGTCAGCCCACGGAACATCCCATGGAACAGCCCATGGAACAGCCCATGGAACAGCCCACAGGAACATCCCATGGACAGCCCATGGACATCCCATGGAACAGCCCATGGAACAGCCCATGGACATCCCATGGACATCCCATGGAACAGCCCATGGAACATCCCATGGAACATCCCATGGAACATCCCATGGAACAGCCCATGGAACAGCCCATGGAACATCCCATGGAACAGCCCATGGAACAGCCCATGGACATCCCATGGAACAGCCCATGGAACAGCCCATGGAACAGCCCATGGAACAGCCCATGGAACAGCCCATGGACATCCCATGGAACAGCCCACAGGAACATCCCATGGACAGCCCATGGACATCCCATGGAACAGCCCATGGAACAGCCCATGGAACAGCCCATGGACATCCCATGGAACAGCCCACAGGAACATCCCATGGACAGCCCATGGACATCCCATGGAACAGCCCATGGAACAGCCCATGGACATCCCATGGACATCCCATGGAACAGCCCATGGAACATCCCATGGAACAGCCCATGGAACAGCCCATGGAACAGCCCATGGAACAGCCCATGGAACAGCCCATGGACATCCCATGGAACATCCCATGGAACAGCCCATGGAACAGCCCATGGAACATCCCACAGGAACATCCCATGGAACAGCCCACGGAACATCCCACAGGAACATCCCATGGACATCCCACAGGAACAGCCCATGGAACATCCCATGGAACATCCCACAGGAACATCCCATGGAACATCCCACAGAATATCACAAGGGAAGGGGTGGCTCTGGGAGGGGAACACCCACAAGCCTGACCCAGCCTCCAGGGACAGCTCTGCTGCCTAACCCCGGGGGCAGCTTGGATTCTCACTCTGCCACTGCTTTGGGCTCTCTGTAATACTGGATTTCTACTGTAATTTTCCTAGTAAAGAACTGTTATTCCTATCCCCATATCTGCCTGAGTGCCCCTTAATTTCAAAACTATAATAATTTGAAGGGGGTTTACATTGTCCATTTCAAAGAGAGGCTCCTGCCCTTCTTAGCAGACTCCTGTCTTTCAAACTAGGACAAACAGTCACAACTACAGCGTGTCAGAGGGAACTAAAAGAAACCCCAACTGAAGAAATTATTGTACAGTTGGCCATCAGCCACTCCAAAACTTCAGGATAAGCCTTGAATCTCTAGGTCATATTCCTTCAAAATTCCTAATGCTAAAAGAACAAAATAGATTTGGAAAAAGATTTATTTAATATGATGCTTTGCCAAGTACGAGTATCTTGCTTCTGGAATACAAATATCACATTAATCTTAGGGATGTTTTCTGCTATTTAGAGATCACTGGAAATATTCCCAGCCCTGACACTCAAATTATTTTTGTGCAGGAACTTAACACTCACCTTACTGTAGAATCTGAAGATCCAGTTACAATAACTCTTTCATCATATTGCAGACAAAGAACTGAGCCAGTATGTCCCGTTAATACTTTCAAACATTCCAAGCTTGTTTTGTCCCAAATCTGTTAGAAACAAGAAGGGTAAATGGCTCATCAACATCAAGAACATGGGTCCAAGACTTGAACATTGTCACAGCTGCAAAGAAAGGAGGAAAAGCAGACTCCATGAGGGCTGAGCCTGTCCCATCAGTGGACCTTGTCCTTCCCTTTAGCTTTAGTCTTGATGTTTTAGAGAGAACAGTGAAATAACCAAGCACCATGAGGAGATCAAATCCTGTCTGGCCAAAGGAAGTGCCAGGGAGGGTGAGCATGGCAGCAAAGGCCAGGCCAGGAAAGAGCCACACCAAGGCCAGTGGCACGCAGAGCCCTCCCCCTCCTGGGGGACACTGATCTCAGGGCACACATCCCTGGCAGTGTCCCCAGCTCCCAGAGCACAGTGCAGCTGAGGACTGTGCCAGGCTCAGCACACACACACACACACACAGAGCCCAGGGCAGAGCCCTGAGGGCAGGGCAGGCACAAGGGGGGTCTCACCTTAATGGAGTTATCTCGCAGGCCACTGATGATCTTCTCATCATCATACTGCAAGCAGTAAACGCCCTTGCTGTTCTCAGAGCGGCACTGGATCCTCTGCAGGTTGTGCCTCCCACACCTCCAGTTGGATTCTATAGTCTGACCACAGGCAAAAACACGAGTCAGGCTGCAGCAGGACTGTCCCACACCCCCAGCTCCCCCATTTCACACACACCACCCTCCAAACTGAAGGACAGAAAATCAATCTCTTCTCCTGCTCCCAATAAATACACACAAACCACAAGGAATTACCATCAGCACTTCTGTGATCTGTCATGACAAAGGTTTATGGAGGAAACCATGGTCAGCCAGCCTGAATGGGAATTCCCCACGGAGCCATTACAGACACACACACCCCAGAACCCTTTCCCCCCATCTTTATGTGACCAGCCAACAAAAGCTGCAAAGATGAGACCAGGAGCTCACCTGGAGCCTTGTCCAGCCTCACCTGGGTGAGCAACACTGCAGAACTGCTGAGTCCAGCACAAGGGTGAAGGGATTTCCCTTCCCATTAACTGTATTTACACACCTTGGAAAGGGGTTTTCAGATATGAAACCCTCCTGAAAGTACCTAAAACTCTGATAGAAATAAAGCTCAGCAGGAACCGTAAGGTTTCAAATAACCCAAACTTGCTTTTCTCCCTCCACTTGAAATCTGTGGAAGAGTAGTTCTCAACATTTTCATTCTGAGAGGTATTTTTAAGGAGAGAGACCTGACATGCCTTAAAAAGCTGCAAACTATTTCACAGCAGAACCAGCATGATTTTTCAGGTCTTAATCAGCTTTATTCCTTATTGGAAAAACCAATGCTGGATTCAAAGAAATGTGGGGTTTTGGACAGGAAGATCCTGTGCCCAGAAGTCCAGGCCAACACCTGCAGCACCTGGGCAGGCTGGGATCCTTCACCAGAACAGAACCTCTGTTCAGCTCTTTCCCTGGGATTCTACCCAAATACTGCATGGAAAGCTGGGGAGAAGCTGACAGACTGGCAGTTTGTTTGGAAAAGCATATTTATTATGTAATCCTAACTTCCAAAGCAGTAGCAGGCACTTCTGCAGTTCCTCCAACATTAAAACTGACTGAAGCTTCAGTAAAGACAGAAGTGGAGTGTAACTGTGACATCCCAGTTCTAGGAAAACGCCTGCTTCAAGGGAAACCTGACTTTCCACTCTGCTTTCCATGTGTTTGCTCCTTCAATCCTCTCCCTTTATGGCATTTGGAGAGAATTATACTCATCCTAATACAAACCTGATGTGCCCCAGGAATTTATCTCTATCACAAATATCAGGAGATGCTTCTGACAGATCACTCACCCCCCTCATTCCCTTCCAGTTTGGTGGGGAATGAAATGAAATCAGGGATGAGTTTGGGATCAGCTCTCCTGGGCAGGCAGGGCCCTGCTGATTGTCAATACAATGACAGATCAGAAGGCAGCAGAGCTCAATATGCAAGAGTAACACTGCAGACACAGGAGATAAGGCAGCACAGATCCCAACCAGCCAATTTAAACAGTTTAGAAACTATTTATGTTCAGATACTCAGTTCTGAACAACCTTAAGGGAGAGCTTCCCCAAAGCCCTGGTCTTGGAAAGGTCTGCACTGAGCTGGCAGCATGTGCCAGAGGAGCTGCCAGTGCTCTGAGAGCCCTTCCACATTTCAGCTTCCTGTGACAGCCACTCCCAGCAGCTCCAGAACACACTGGGAACCCCCAAACCAGAAATCACAGCTTCCATGGGAACCCCAAAAAACAGAAATCACAGCTTTCCATGGGAGCCCCCAAACCAGAAATCGCAGCTTCCCATGGGAGCCCCCAAACCAGAAATCACAGCTCCCATGGGAACCCCCAAACCAGAAATCACAGCTTCCCATGGGAACCCCCAAACCAGAAATCACAGCTTCCATGGGAACCCCCAAACCAGAAATCACAGCTCCCATGGGAACCCCCAAACCAGAAATCACAGCTTCCCATGGGAACCCCAAAAACCAGAAATCACAGCTCCCATGGGAACCCCCAAACCAGAAATCACAGCTTCCCATGGGAACCCCCAAACCAGAAATCACAGCTTCCCATGGGAACCCCCAAACCAGAAATCACAGCTCCCATGGGAGCCCCCAAACCAGAAATCACAGCTTCCATGGGAACCCCAAAAACCAGAAATCACAGCTCCCATGGGAACCCCCAAACCAGGAATGCTGCTGGTCACAGCTCCCAGATCAAGCAGCACACTTGGGAGTTTGCTCAGCAGGCACTGGGGACCTGAGCTGGCTCCATTCTCACAGGTTCACTGCAGAAATCTACTGCAGCTGCTCCCACAAGAAAATGCTGGATTGAGATAAAGGGAATTAAAGCCTTGTGCATGTCTGTGAGGGCAGCAAGGCACATACAGGTGCACAGTTCAGTTCTGTGAGGAGATGTCATTCCATGGAGCCATTATTTGCTGTGGCTGCTGTGGGAAAACTGTGCCTGCTTTTGGAGAACTTGTAAAATCCCCTCATGCTGCCTTAATTCTTGGGATGCTGGGAAAGCAGCCACGACACACAGAATGTACAGCAGCACTTCCCTGGGCAGCAGAGTGGAACCAGATGTGCACATCCAGAGAAACAACATCTGGGATGCCTGAGCAGACTGAGTGGGTGGGCAACTGCAGGACCCTCTGAGAGGAACGTGGCTGACGAAGAACTGGCAACCACAGGAAAGCTTCTGCTGCAGGGAATTTCTGCTCATTGCTGCAGGGTGCAGGAGTCAAAGTCCTGCTCTGCACCCTCCTCCAGGAGAGATCCAAACTGGACACAGCAAGGGAGGACAGCAGGTGTGAGGAGATCACTGTGTCTGTGGCCTTTCACAAGAATCAGGGCTGCAGAATCCCCTCCTTTATTTGTGCATTTGTGGTTCCAAACCAACACCAAGATATCCAACACCCACTGCTGTATTTTCTACAGATGCCCACAAAAGTCTCCTGTGCCTGTGACCTGGGGGTTCCCAGTAAAAGGCAGAGCAGTCTCCTGAGCTCACACCCGGTTTCTCACACTCTCCTAAAAGCTCACCAGAGCAACAGCAGCGAGGGGCTCACAAATGCTGCACAACCAACAAAATCTGGATGTACAAGGGATAAAGACCAAGCATTTGCCACAGCAGGAGAGCCATTTGGCAGCTCAAGTGCTGCACAAATGGACTGGAAGCAAAAAAAAAGGCATTTAGTGAGAAAAGTACAAATAGAAAATGGTCCAAGATGTAGAGGTATAGCCAAGCCTAGACCATGCCAGAATATATTCACTGGTGCAAAGATGCACAGTGAAAAAACTGCAATTCATCTGCATTAACAGCTGGAACATTAACTATACATTGGAAGTGCTAAGGATAAGCTACCAGGAACAGATTTTTTTTTTTACCACTGGATAATGTACACTGTGTTCAGCTCCTTGGCTAACAATGGCATTTTTATCCTTGTGAATGTTATTGCAGAGTAAGTGGGTTTATCTTAATCCCATAAACCAAGGAGTTCCTGTTCCCTGTGAATACACAATTCTCCTGCAGGACAAGTGGGGCAGGAACAGGCAGAAGGAACATCACATTTGTGACGTGTGTGGGGATTTCTCCTGATGCATTAACCATGAAAAAATCCAACCCTTTGTTCTTCTCAGGCTTTCTTCAAAGGGACAAAGGAAAATCCCTCCTGACCATGGCACAGGGAAGGCACAACTAAATGAACTTGTGTCACCAGGGCAGAGAGAGATGAATAATTCATTCATGAAGAAGTTAAGGGGTGTGATAAGCAAAAACCTCCAGGACTCTTTTTCCAGCCCTTTTGTGTTAAAAAGCAGCAGTGGCTTGGGGAAAAGGAGCCAAGGCAGGGCCCCAGGGCTGTGCCCTGCTCACAGGGACAGCTGCCATCTGTGCCACCACAGCTCAGTCCCTCCTGCTCCCAAACCTGCCCTCTCCTTGGCCAGCTGCATTTTTAAGAAATGCTTTTAGGGAAGTGCCTGTGGAATAGAGATTTCAAAGGTTGGTTGAAAAAGTTTTCTATGTATATAATACTGACCAGATTCTCCCCACACATGCACATAAAATTTCTCCAGTATCATAATTAGAGCAGTACTAAACAAATCCATTTCCCTCAGAAATTATACCCTGCACAAACAGCCATCTCCCAATGCTGGCTGAACTTAGGGCAAGAACTGACTTTGCTCCTTTTTCAATGTGTCCCAAGGCTTTAAAATTTCAGTTCCTAAAACCTGAACTTTTTCAGAAATCAGAAGAACACAAGAGTGTTTATCTGATGGCCTGGCACCACATTTTCCTAAAGTCTTCAGAAAAAACAGATTTTTATTCTCATCTTAATTAGGGGGACCCATGGAAATGACCTGAGGGCACTCCCCATGTGCCCCAAGATGAGGAGAACATTTAGGAAATAAACTCTTCTCAACTCATCACCAGAAATAGATCCTGGTGCTAATCCTGAGGGGACAACACAACACCTGGCCAAGCTTCACAAACACTGTGGGGACATTCCAGGGACTTGGGGCTCTGGAAGCAGCAGGATGAAACTTCCCAGCCTGGCACAGTGCTCAAGGACAGGGCCCCATTGAGGGTGACCCCACAAAAACATCTCACACCAAGTCCAGCTTTCTAGGATAAACCCCCAAATCCAAACCCCAAAAAGCTTTTCCCTTTTAAAAAAAAGAATCCTGGCAGTTCAACATGTGACTTGGAGACGTTTGAGGGACTGGACCACCTCCTGTGGAATGAAACCTAATCCAATATTTGGCTTCACAGTGCAAGTGAGGAGTAACCATCTCTTTCCAAGAATTTGGTTTCTGATCTCTAAATGTCCTCTTATTTTCAAATCAAATGATTCAGAAGTGACATTATGTTCCTAAAATGTGTTTGGCATGAAGGAACCAGGCCCTGGCACCAGCACATTTCTGGAGAGGCAAGGGGAGCTCCTGTGCCAAGCCCTGCCTGTGCTCCTTCAGCTCCCACCACTCTGTGGCTCCATGAACTTCTGACCCACCGTGCAAGCAGAGCACAAGGGAAAGAATTCCAATTTTATCTGTTTATCATTCCTCCATTTTTCCTTCCAATTGTCAATGCCGGTTTGGGATTATTTTTCAAATTCTGACAGTCAGAGAGCACGTTCTACTTTGAGTTTATCTCTGCCCACAACCCAGTTTAGCACCAGCTGCAGGAAAGTCCAAACCCTCACCCTTGAAACCAATCCAGCAGGATTTGGTCAAATTCTGTGGTAAAATACCAAGTGACAAGATTTTTGTCAAATATATCTGACTGCATGAAAAAATCACATCCTTTGGATTTGTTTCTAACAACAGTTATATAATTCTATAAATGCTAATAGGGCTCTGATCCTCTGACAGAAACAGGAAGATCTTATTAAAGATCCAGACAAATATTTGAAGAAAAAATATTTTGGTATTCAGAGACAAAAAAATTCTTCATCACACCTAAGGTGAAAGTCTTATTTAAGAGCTTCTGCACATTGCTGTGGAAGAAAACAAAACTGTGGAAGAGCAACAAAAACAGGAAGAAAAGACAAAGTTTATCTTCAAGCTAAGTTTGGTTGTTATTGGTGCTCACTCCCTACATTTCAAACAGTGTTAAAAGCTTCTTTTGACAGCCCTTTCAGGAAGCAATTTGTGAAAAGTACTTTAAAGGGTGATTTATTAGAAAAATTCTAATAGACTTTTGGCAGTGGAAGAATGACTGGGCCCTTGACTATGAGCACAAACAGCAGCCCCAGTCCAGGTCAGAGCTGGCACACAGGAATATTTCAGAGGGAACAGGCAAGCATGGGGAAATCTGCTGTGGCAGAAACACTCATTGCTGCATTTTTACATCCTGCTCTCAGCTATTCAAAGATTGACAATTTTTTAATATTTATCATTGATATTGAGATGGGAGAAGCACAAGGGGTCTGGGTTTTTCCCACTTGTTTCTTCCTAGCAAGAAGCATTCAATGCAGGAGCTTTGTTTCTGTGCACTGCAAAGCAAATCTACAGCAATTAAAGAAGCAAAGCATTAAAGAGCAGATTGGGATAATTCAAAAGCCCTCATAACACCTTCAAGCAGTCCTTCCAATCTCTAATAACAACAGTGCCTACACAAATGTTCCACTTACACAAATGAGTTTCAGAAGAGTAACATTCCAAGTGTGAGTTACAGTAATGCCAAACTGTTTTAGTGTTCTATGAAAATGCTTTTTGCTCATTTTCTTTACAGAACTAGGCCAGAATTGTGCAGAAAGCAAGAAAATATCACAATAAAAGCTCTTAATCCCACAGGCTTCTTATCATTGCAGTTATCACTCATTCCCTACAGGGAAAATAAAATACATCTCCCCTCCAGTAACAAAGTGCATCATGCAGCTCACAGGTAAACATCAAGTTTGGTCATGTTTTGCTTAGGGTGTATTTCATGCTCAGTTCTTTATCTTTAAATGTCCATAAATGATGTAGCAAGGTTTATAAAAAGATATTTGGAAAATACGTTATGGCTTCCAGCAGAATCATTTTACAGCAGGGTTCAGAGTTGAGGAGAATTTTGTTTCCTGAGTGCCAGGCAGCACAAATTGCCATTCCACAGAGTGATTCCATCACTTCACATCTGCCTTCAGCATCAAAACACATTTCCCCACTAATGAATTTCAGACCAGTAATTTCCCATCCTGAAATAAATCCATGACAGTCTGTGGTGTAACTTCAGAGCTTTGTGGTGGGTACAACAAACAGAGCAAGACACATTTCCTCCTGCTGGCAGAACATTGGGATCATCCTGATTTATCAGAAATATTTCAAAACCACCAAGCAAGCCCAGCTCTGGAAATTTCAGAATAAGATAAGCAAAATTTTATATCTGAAGCTTCTTTACACTGATGCCCCCGTGGGTTCATCATCACAGCACTGGTGATTGTTGCCATCAAACCACTGGACAGAGGAATAATCCCCCATGGGACCAAAGCTGTATTTGCAACAGCAGCCACTGCTTTAGAAGTGCTGAGCTACATTTGAAATAATTGGTGTTTAAGGCACTCACATCACCTTCTGAGTGTGACCAACATACTGAACATTCAGCAATACAGGAATTATCTTGAGTAGTGTGTCCTAAAGCTGCAGTTTTATTAAAATCCATAGTCTCAGAGGAGTTCCAGAACTCTATAAATGCAAAAAGGATGCTGTTAACACCTGAACCAATGTACCTGCTGTGGCAGGGAGTGGCTGAGGGTTTTTTTACAACATCCCAAGAGCAGCAGTGACACAGATCCACTGCTCCAACATTCACCACCTTAGGAACCCCAAAATCAGCCCCATTATCTGTCCTGCAGACAGGGTGGCTCACAACACCTACCTCTATATCCTGGATTATCTTTGGGTATAAGGACCTGTAAAATGAATTGGGGGGCCCATCTGTTGGTCTGTTTTTAAACAGGTACTGATCCCTAGAAAGAAGGAGAAATGCAGTTTTCAGTGTTCCACAGAGAATCCACACTTCACAGGAATGCAAAGCCTGCCCAGAACAAACCCTCAGCACATATTCTCACAAATACTTGGAAGAATTTTTAGCATCACTGTTACAACCCTCGTGACTCTGCCGTTTGACAAATATTGAAAATGGCCAAGATTAAGAAGGTAACGAGTGTTTTCCAGTTGTGATTCCCTGCTCCACCAGGTTTGCAGGCAGCAGGGTGCCATCCCCTTGCTCTGTGCATGCCTTTGCTCAGGCACACCACTAGAGAGCACAGGGAAACAGATTTCTGAGGAGAACAGCTCTCCAGAAACTTGGGAAGGACAGGAAAACTCCACTGCCACAACCAGCAAGGGCTTCTCTTTGAGAGGCTTCTGCAGCCCAAGCTACTGTTTTACACTTTAAGGAAAAAACAAAAACAAAACAAACAAAAAAGTCGAATTGGAAATACTTCACTTGGGAAAAAGCCCTGCAAATGTGCTACCACTGTTTTTTGTGACCTGATGGAATTGATAGTTCTCCTTACAATACACAAATTCCAAATTCACAAAGACTCAAGCAAGAAGAAACGGTGACAGACATGAGAGCATGAAAGGACAGGGACAAAGCCAGAGCAGAAATGGCTTTTCAGTCCCAGCAGAGATCAGGAGCTCAGCAATAGCCACTTTAAAGTGGCTTTGGGGCAGAGCTGTGGCTGTGAGGGAGGTGTGCAGGGAGTGCAGGATGTGCAGGGAGTGCAGGACTCTGCAGCAGGGTCCCAGCTGGCTGTGAGGGATGTGTGCAGGGAGTGCAGGATGTGCAGGACTCTGCAGCAGGGTCCCAGCTGGCTGTGAGGGATGTGTGCAGGATGTTCAGGATGCAGCAGGGGCCCAGCTGGCTGTGAATGATGTGTGCAGGGTGTGCAGCAGGGATCAGAGCAGGCTGTGAGGGATGTGCAGGGTGTGTTCAGGGTGTTCAGGGTGTTCATCAGGGATCAGAGCAGGCTGTGAGGGATGTGCAGGGTGTGTTCAGGATGTGCAGGATGTTCATCAGGGATCAGAGCAGGCTGTGAGGGATGTGCAGGGTGTGTTCAGGATGTGCAGGATGTTCATCAGGGATCAGAGCAGGCTGTAAGGGATGTGCAGGGTGTGTTCAGGATGTGCAGGATGTTCAGCAGGGATCAGAGCAGGCTGTGAGGGATGTGCAGGGTGTTCAGGATGTTGAGGGTGTTCAGGATGCAGCAGGAATCAGAGCAGGCTGTGAGGGATGTGTGCAGGATGTTCAGGATGTTCAGGGTGTGTTCAGCATGTTCAGGGTGTTCAGGATGTTCATCAGGGATCAGAGCAGGCTGTGAGGGATGTGCAGGGTGTGTTCAGGGTGCTCAGGGTGTTCATCAGGGATCAGAGCAGGCTGTGAGGGATGTTCAGGGTGTTCAGGGTGCAGCAGGGGCCCAGCCCAGCACTTACCAGCCCCTCCTCTCTGAGAGCCCCTTCCAGAGCGGGTCAGTGCGTACCATCCTCTCGATGAGCTTCTTCCACAGCATCCCCTCTGAGATCACCCTCTGCCACTCCTTACACACCAGCTCTGCTGCACACAGCGATCTGGCATCGAGATAGGAAAGGATGTTTTCTGCTATGTGATCTAAGCCTTGCTCTACAAAGAAATGGAGAGCAGTGAGTGAGTGCACAGGAACAACCAAAGCAGCTTTGCAAGACACCGAGAACCCAGCACGTGAGAACCCAGCCATTGGCAGAGGCACCAGCACACACAGACACCAAAATTTCTCCAAGGTTTTGTGGCTTTCCTGCCTGTTGGCCTTTCCTTCTGCCCTGGAGGGACAATCAGCACAACAGGGCAGGGCCAGGGAGGGGACTGTGCCCTGCACTCTGCTGCCCTGAAACCCCACCTGGAGCAGGGATCGCAGCTCTGCTGTCCCCAACCTGCTGGGGCAGGTCCAGAGGTGGCCATGGAGCAGCTCCCCAGGCTGGGAATGTTCACCTGGATAAACGGGGATTGTGGGGAGACCTCAGAGCCCCTGCCAGGGTCTGACAGAAATTTCCTCTGCACCAGGAACTGCAGTGCCAGGACAAGGGGCTCTCACTGCCAGAGGGCAGGGTTAGGGGATATGGCAGAGAAATTCTTCCCTGGGGAAAAGTCACTGCTCAGTCTGTTCCTTATTTCAAAGGACCTGCAATTTTGCTTTCCACAAAACTGCCCCGAACCTGAGATGCTGAATAACTTCATTTTCATGAGTAACATACACCCCTTGGCCAAGCATGAAGAAAGTCTTTCAAACCAGGAGATGAAGACCTTTTTAATTTTCCATTTTATCTCATGACAGCCCACTTTAGGCTTCAAATAGTCCTGACAAATCAAAGGAACTACTGTTATTTTTTTAAAGCATGAAGTGTGTTCATACTGTCCTCCACTGCACACTGAATTTCACATGGCCTTCATAAAAAAGAACAGCAGAAAGCAGAAGCTAATACATGTAAGTCTTACTCATTTATTGATTTATTCTACATAATTTAGAGAGCTATAACATAAGTCTAGTGGGGCTGTCCTTTGTGTCTGTGCTTTGGAGCTGTTCCTATTATGTTAATTAGGGTAAATATTTCAGTTGACATCTCTTTTGAATGTAGCAATTTAAATCTGTGCAACTTCTGCTAGCAGTAAAAAAATCTCAAGAATAGATTTGATGTCAGACAACATGGCAGGACTAAGTTTAAGACACATTAAGGCCTGAAATAGCTGCATATCCCAAAGGAAGGGATTTGTTTTAGAGAATTTCTGAAATAGGTACTAAAACCTTTTCGTTTGCTGAAGTAAAATGAATTTGACATCGATTGGTAGACTTTTCAAAGGAAAACATGACACCCATGCCTTATGCCTCTACAGTCCTTGCAGTTTTACAGAAAATGGTGGAAAAGAAAAGAGCTGTTGTTGATTAGAGGGAGCAGCTGAAGGTTTGGTTGAACTTCAATAATAAATTCAAACAATTAAAATTCACAGGGATTTCAAGGTCTGTGTATAAATATCACCTTGTATGAAAATGAAAGCCAACTGTGGGATGTCAGCTCTCTAAATGGGACCAACATTAGACAGAGAACAGTCACTCAGATCAGGAAACACCCCACAGTTACCACTGCCAACAAGGCAAGTCAGATTCCATCCACTCTTCCATTTTTCCTACATTCTCACAGGTGTAAAATTGGTCAGCAGTGGGCAAAAACTACTCCTGTTTAAAACAAAAGAATTTGACTTCTTCAAGACAAGTGAAACCATCTTTTAAAAAGGCATCGTGGAATACCCTGAGTTGGAAGGGACCCACAAGGATCATCAATTCCAACTGCACAGGATGACCCCAAAATTCCCCCCAAGCACCAGACTGGGGCTCCAGTTATCCCTGAATGTGACTGCAGCCCAACACAGCATTGGTTTCACTCAGCTGGGATTAAATCCTGGGTAAATTTAGGCAGATGTTCTCTGCACACCACAGCACCTCCAAGGAAGGCTGAATATGGGAGCAATTCCCAGTATTTACATTGGGAAAAGGCAACAGAAGTTGTAAAGATGTGTTTTGATATATAAAAATGTGGTGTAAACAAGTGTCATCTTCTAAAGCTCCCAAAATGTTCTAAGGCAGAAATGCATAAAAAAAAGATCTGTATAACTCTGTATCAGCCCTGAGGTACAAAAGCAAACAAAGTAAAACTTTAAGTGAAGGTCAGACTTGCACGTGAAGGGTCTGGAGAGTCAATCCTAGCAGGAGCAGCTGATTTGGATTTTTAGGATTCAGCTTTTAGGCTTTGCATGTCCAGCCTTGTCCTGGCACTCCTGGGATAGCCCCTCAGGCTGCTCACACCCTGCAGGGGGGTGAGGCAGTGCCAGGGCACACAGAACTCACCCAGCACTCACCCAGTGCCTTCCCACCCTGCAAACAATGCCCACACATTTCCAACAATCAAACAAATCACTGCCCTCAGCAGCAAGAATCCAGAGATGCAATTGCTTCCAGAAATTAATGGAAAAATAAAATAAAAAACTTTACCAGCAGATTACAACCTAGAGATCCTATATATCCACTTCTTGCTGCTCTGCATTTTTGTGAAACAATTCATAGAACAAGTGTAAAAACAGATTTTATATGTGAACATATCAACACAGGCTGACACCTGTGGGTGTCAGAAGAGGCTGTGAGTAACTGAAAGGAACAATCAGGGCTGGACAACACAATAAAAACCCACAAGTGATTTTGCTCTCAGGGCAGCAACAAGAGTAAACAAACTAGATGCACAGATCTAAGCAGAAACTCAGAACAACATTAAAATGTAACAGTTCCTAAAGTAAAACCCCTCTGCAGCAGAAATTTCTGTGTGATAAAGGAGTTCAGGCCAAAGCTTCCAGATTGGCAACTCAGCTCCAGTTCCAGCACAAATCCTTTGGGATTCACCAGCCCAACCCCTTTAACACGGAACAACACCGGCATCCAGTGGCCAATGCCATGAAAAACAGACGGCACTGAGCCACCCTGATGTCCCCGTGTGCCACACAGATCTGTGGGGACACTGCTGTCCCCTGTACCCCACACAGATCTGTGGGGACACTGCTGTCCCTGTGTGCCCACACAGATCTGTGGGGACACTGCTGTCCCCGCGTGCCACACAGAGATCTGTGGGGACACTGCTGTCCCCTGTACCCCACACAGATCTGTGGGGACACTGCTGTCCCCGTGTGCCCCACAGAGATCTGTGGGGACACTGCTGTCCCCGTGTGCCCCACAGAGATCTGTGGGGACACTGCTGTCCCCGTGTGCCCCACACAGATCTGTGGGGACACTGCTGTCCCCGTGTGCCCCACACAGATCTGTGGGGACACTGCTGTCCCTGTACCCCACACAGATCTGTGGGGACACTGCTGTCCCTGTGTGCCACACAGATCTGTGGGGACACTGCTGTCCCCGTGTGCCCCACACAGATCTGTGGGGACACTGCTGTCCCTGTACCCCACACAGATCTGTGGGGACACTGCTGTCCCCTGTACCCCACACAGATCTGTGGGGACATTGCTGTCCCCGTGTGCCCACACAGATCTGTGGGGACACTGCTGTCCCCTGTACCCCACACAGATCTGTGGGGACACTGCTGTCCCCGTGTGCCACACAGATCTGTGGGGACACTGCTGTCCCCGTGTGCCCCACACAGATCTGTGGGGACACTGCTGTCCCCGTGTGCCACACAGATCTGTGGGGACACTGCTGTCCCCGTGTGCCCCACACAGATCTGTGGGGACACTGCTGTCCCCTGTACCCCACACAGATCTGTGGGGACACTGCTGTCCCCTGTACCCCACACAGATCTGTGGGGACACTGCTGTCCCCTGTACCCCACACAGATCTGTGGGGACACTGCTGTCCCCTGTACCCCACACAGATCTGTGGGGACACTGCTGTCCCCTGTACCCCACACAGATCTGTGGGGACACTGCTGTCCCCCGTACCCCACACACATCTGTGGGGACACTGCTGTCCCCTGTACCCCACACTGGATGTGAGGGGACCCTGGGGGGTGCTGATGTCCCCAGGAGCTGCTGGCCCTGCTCCTGGCCTGGCTTTACCTGGCAGTGCAGTGATGAAGTCCCGTTGTAACATGGGCTTCAGGTAAGAGTTAATATGTCCATGCTGGTAGTGACACATTCGGGAAATGAGGTGTTCCACAAATTCCACCTGATCTGATTCAGACCACTGGTCAAAGTATTTTATACACAAGTCTTTTTCCTTTTCGTAGTTTCCTTCTGATGGTCTTTTTCTTGAGACAATCACAGATGAAGTTCCATTACTTATCTGGGGTTGGAGAAGGAACATTATTTACATGTTAGTATATATTTAAATATTGGTATTTTTATATCAACTACAGGAACAGCTTAATAAAAGCTCTCTCAAGGAAAAACATGCACGAAGATGCAAAGAAATAATCAAAATTAAGTTTTAAAACACATTCTTCAAGAAATGAGTTACATCAGATGAATTTTAAAGACTTTTCAAAGTCTTTCATAGACTTGGCTCTTAAATTATTTCTGAATTCTCTCCTTACACCTCTTACCAGTTAAAGTGCAAGGGGTGTAATTGTTTTCAGAACCACCTTTCCCAGCTCAAAGCAGTGCTCTCTGGGCACACTGCATTTGTCTCCACAAATGTTCTGCTCAGATTCTGGTAGTTAAAATAAGAATTCCAGACCCTCACGTCAGTGTTGCACTGTCCATAAATAAAAACTGAGAATCAAGGGCTTTGGTTTGTTTTTGCAAAGCAGCTCCTGTCAGTGTTTGGGACATCCCCATGAAAACCTCATTAAAATCCTGGGAGCTTCAGCTCCACATCAGGAGTCCCTGCTAATTAATGAGCACAGCTCAGAGTGGTGGCAGCTCCTCTGAGCCCCTCAGGAGCTCCAAAGTATTCCCAAACTTCCTCAAAGCAAATGGGTTCCAAGTCCTTAACACGTTGAACTTTTCTTTTTAAACGACAGTCACATGCTCAGAAATAGAAATGAACTTCATTCCCAAGGATTCTCTGATGCAGCACTGTCCTTCCAAGGGCAGCACAAACCACAAAATCTGAGCACAAATGGTAATTTCTCCAGGATTATCCACTGGCATCATCCTTCACTCGAAGGCTGGGCTCGTTTTAGGAGGATACATCCAAGGATGATTATGCAGACCCGAGATTTGGACATTTCTCAAAAGCAGGGATGTACAAAACCCTGGCACCTCTCCTACATCCATGTTGCTCCTACCTGCCACAGGGTATTTTTCTTTGGAGACTCATCTTCATTCTGATCCTCCATTACTGACGTGTTCTGGAAAAAAAGAACAAATATTACTTCAGCTTTTTCCTCTGTGACAATTTCTTGCTCTACAAGCATTATGAAAAAGCAAATCAGTTGAACAGATAAAATTCATTTTCCCAGTGAACGGAATTCTCAAAGACTTCTGGCCACAAAACCTGAGTATTATAAATAAATTCCCCTTTTAACTGACATGTTTATCAATTCCATTTACTGTAAAGATAACTCCCCAACCCCGCTTCAATTTCCTTTGACAGGTTTTCATGCAGCCTTTCAACGCTTTTCTCACTGGGAAATAAATTCACTTTCATCCTACTCAAGCCAAAGCAATTAAACCTGTCAATGTATTCAACCAGCACTTTCTGCCAAAGTTAAATTGCATACAGCTAGGCAAAAAAAAAAATAAAAAAAAAAAAAAATCACTATACACTACTTACATGCAACAGAATATGCTTTTTGCCCAGCTCTAGGAACAGGGCTCATTGTGTGCAGAATATCTCAGGCTGTGCCTACAACCCTTGGCAGTCACCCCTGCCTTTAGTGCAGTGCTCTCCCACCTCAGAGCTGCTCCTTCCTTCACCAATAAAACATGGAAGGATTTCTATAAAGCTTCAGCTGTAAATGTTTCTCTGAGCTCTCCTGTGTCCCCCAAAATCCCTCCCTCCTTTCTGCCCCTGCTCTTGATGAGCTGCTCCCTTTTGTGTCCATGGCACAGCCACCATCCCTTCCTGCTCCCAAATCCCTCATTCCCAGGGAGCTCCAGCTTCCCCCAGCCCTGTGCCAGGGGGCTCAGCAGGACAACCTGAGTGTCCCTCTCTCTATTTATTTCTTCCCTTCTGTCTCAACACAAACAGGAACGAGAGGCTCAGGTAAAACACACAGTGGAGAAAGTCACACAATTCCCTTACTCCTGCCACCCTGGATTATGAAAAACTCCTTAGGAACAACACCCACCCCACTCAAAACACAATTCCATCTCAAAAGCTTTCGTCTCCTCCTCTTTCTTCCACAAGGACGTGCTGCACAAGCCCAGAGAAGCTGGAAAATGAACAATATCCTGTCCACAGCAACCCTTCCTCCCCTGCCCCACTGCCTGGGCTCAAACTCACCCTGAGCCCTCCCTGAAGGCGTGGAAAAACATGTGGCACATGGACTTTGGATGGCAGGGCAAGAACCGTGGCCACAGGTGATGGGAAGAGTCAGCTCCCTGCTTATGACACACAGTGACAGGTACAGTGACATGGACAAGCCCAGGAAGTGGCTGCAGGGGAATCCAGAAAGGGATAAAGGCAGGAGACGTTTGGGGTGACTCCCCAAAAATGGATTTTAGTGTTTCTGGGCATACACAGAACAGCCAGCCACACCTTCCACGGTTTCTGAATTCTCTGCAGGGCCATCCCAGTTACCACAGCCTCTCACTGGGGTACAAACCAGTCCTGTTCCAGCAGGGAACACAGCACAGCCCCTCCTGACTGGGACACAGCAGGCACACCATTCTGGAAAGCACACAACCCACCAGGGAACTGTGCAGGGTTTCCTGGATTTTATTTTATTTCACTATGAATATGTAAAAATACTCATTAGAGCGATTATATGTTGTTAACGGTGCATCCAATTAGTGTGTCCTTAAATGAGTAAGGAACATCTCATCTCCTTTGGCAGCTGAAGGCTAAATAAATCCATGGATCCTGGGAGCTACGAGCAAGGAACACTGAGAACATCAGAACAGGTGGCTATGGTCAGCAAATTCAGCAGAAATCCCACATTTTATCCATTTATCCCCCCTGATTTCCCTTCAGCAGCCTATGGTGGGACTCTGCCATTGCATTTCTCCCTTGATCAGAAAATATCTGAGATCTCTGCCAGCTTTCCCAGGGATGGAGACTAAGAACTGCCTCCTAAACACAATAAAACTACAGCACAGCAGGGCTGTGACACAGTGCAGGGACACAAATGGCACCAAAACCAGCACACTTCCACAGCAGCAGATGGAAGAGTGAGTTTCCCTCTGTGCTGTGCCCCCACTCAATCCCACTGTGCCCAGGGAAAGAAATGGGAGCAGCCTTTGGGGAGAGGCTACAGCCTTGGGATGGCACAGGATCACAGAATCACTGAGGCTGGAAAAGACCTTAAGGACCATGGAGCCCCAGCTGTGCCCCATGCCCACCTTGTCCCCAGCCCTGAGCTCTGAGTGTCACCTCCAGGGGCTCCTGGGCCACCCCAAACTGCACTGCTGCCCACAGACACTGCCATGTCCTGTCACATCTGAGCCATGCCTGTGGGGACAGGTAACACACACTGATTTTTAGGCTGGAAATGAACACTGTATCCAGGTATTTCACCAGGAAGTTGGCAGCTGCATTAATTTAATGGTATCTACTATAACAACTTCTTGTGTTCTCTCTTTTCCCATCCTGACTCATTCCACACTTCCTTACTGTATTTAAGGGTTTTTAAATCCTTCATCCTTTCCCTTTCTGCTCCCAAATATGAATTTTGTTTTCCCTATCATATCTTCTCTTCCTAATAAACTTGCTCTGCTTCTCTCTTAAAACATTTTGTGGTCATTCCCCCCATCACACACATCCCAATTCGGACTCCAATTTCTCTCCAGCACTTAAGCCTACTAACTGGAGCCCAGGAGGGGATGGGTGGATCCTGCCCTGCTGTCTGGAAGAAGCAATTAGACAGCTCTGCTGTGTGCTGTCCATTCCCAGCACGTGGCAGAAGGATTTCAGAATTCCTGGCAGCTGGAGTCACCAGTCCTTGGGCAAGAACAGTGACAGCATCTCCAAGTGCAGCTCTTGCTCACCCCACCCACCTCACATCCAGCCGGTTTGCCCTGTGCCTTTGAAGTGGCATCACCACAGAATTCAGCCCAATTCCCTGCAGAACAGCTCCCAGGCCTGATGGAAGCACGGACACCCCATCCCAGAGATCCCAGAGATCCTTCAGACACTCCCCAGCCGTGATTCCCACCCCCACAGGGCCTTGCAGCTTCTCACAGCTTCTAAATATTGTCCATTCATCTTGTGTATAAGTTCATTTTTTTTCCAGAGATTCTTGTGAAGCTGCTCACGGCTCTTGCAAAAGTAGAATGATTATTTCCAAGCAGCTGTCATTCCTTAATTAGTCAGCCTGCAGTTAAATGCTCCCCATCCCTACTGGGAACAGCAGCAAGAGCCAAGAGATAACAATGGGTCCAAGCTGGGATATTTTGTTGCTGCCTCACAGTTGTTAAAACCCGACTGAATCGAGCCCCAGCCTCTATTTCCACAGACTGTAACCAGAAATGGCAGTAAAATTCACACATTGCTCCACAAGCTGGGCAAGTTTAAAAGCTCATTTCCTGGAGATTTGCATCCCACATTCCTTGCTTAGTCCTGCAGAAATTTCAAGCTTTCTTTGGTCTTTCTGCCCCACAACACTTCAAGTTTCTGGGATTTCCATGGGGTGCAGAAAACCATGGCAAAAACAGATTCACAAGTAACTTGGAGAGAAAGAGGTTCTGACAAACCTAATTACATCGAGCTCATTCCCTTTGGAGATAATGAAAAGCTTCCGAAATAGAAACAACTATGAAGGATCCCCACAGGCAAAGATACTGCAGGTACTCTAAAACTCCATAAATCACAGTTTCAATTCAGATCCTTGGATAGCAGGTAGCAACTGATGCCTCAAGCACAGCAGTGCCATGGATGTGAGGTTTTGAGGGACAAAAGCAGCCTGTGCTTTCCTGCAGGTGAGTGGCACTGCAAGGCTCCTCCTGTTGGATCCCAGAAATCTGGAATTCTTGAGCTTTCAGTGCTTTCTGGCACTGATCCCCAGGAGAACACTGAGCCCTTGGAGAAGGCTTCCAAATTTGAGTGATGGAGTTAAAACCATGGGTGTGTAGTTCAATAAAAGTGTGTGATTTCACATGGTGAAGGGTTTGAAATTTGAGGCTTTTATAATATAGCAATAGCTATGGGACAGAATGAAGGGTTTTGGGTGGTGTTCTTCTTGTTCATGGTTTCAGGCAGCAGTTTCTGGTTGGACAGTCAGTGCTGCACTGAGGGTCATGGAAATTTGGTTATTGGGTCAAAAGTATCAATAATATAGGTGTTAATTCTCTATTGGACTGTTTAGTTTTAAAAGACCTTGTACCCAGCTCGACTCACCTCCATTTTGCTCACTTTTAACTGGTAGCTAGCTGAACTTTCTGTACTTTAGAGAAGATTTAATAAATAACCAAACCTGAAACGAGAAATTTCTACTCATTTGTGTTTTTTAATCCTAGCTCTGAGTGAAGACAGAAGAAACTTCAGACGAGTCACTGATCAGTGGTGCAAACACCAGCCCTGACATCCCCTTTTCCTGCAGGAAAGCATCAAACCTCCCAGGCTGCTCCAGATTTCCAGCAGGCTCCAGGAGCTGGGAGTGCCTTGAGTCATTTAATTACCTGGGCAAGGGAAGAGCTTTGTTCTTAACCCACTTGGAGCTCCAGTATCGGGAGAGCAATTATGGCAGTGATAGCAGCAAAGCCTGGGAATTGGGGCAGCACACACGACTTTCAGCACTGGGCAAGGCTCACAACACTCCTAGGCTTCTCTGATAATAAAGATTTCCCTCACAAAGAAAGGATTCACAGGATACAGAGGGTGGATGGACAAAACAAGACAACGGCTGGGGTGCCTTGAAAAAAAAGAAGAAATATAAGAGAGTCTTATATTTGAGCTTTAATGACAGGAAAAGGGAAAGGAAGTGAGAACCTCTATGTCCCACTGCCCTGGAAACTACACCAGTAATTCCCATCTCAGTTAAAGACACAGCTAAGTCTAACTTCTCACAAGATTCCCATTCTCTGGAAAAATCACCAGGAAATTTCAGTTCAAGTTACAAAATAAGCAAAACCAATTAAAACAATTCAGCTAAAGAGGCTCAGATGTCCCTTAACAAACCCCATCTGACTCTGAAGCACTGAAGAACCAACACAAACCAACGAATCCATACTCGGACACCTTGAGCTCAAACCGTGCAGGTGGAGCTCCAATCCCTCCTGGGCACACAGTGCCAGGAAAGTGAGCAAAGTGCCATCCCTGGGACAGCTGCAGCAGCAGGGCACGAGGTTGGGCACCATCTGCACCTAAAAGTGAGCAGAACATGTGCCCCCATGGCTCCCAGCTTTTAATAGAGCCACAATCTGCCAAACACTTCAGAGCATTCCCAAAGGAATGTGAGCCTCTCCTTGGGGAGAAATGGGCAGCATTTATAACCCAGGACCTGTTAAACAATGCTCGGTAACAATATCTTGATACTTGAGCGGGGATAAAAGGGGATTTGCCTCTTTTAACTACAGACAGGCTCTTAGTAAAAATGTCCTGGAGTACAAATATGAAATTAATCTGGAGAAGCCCTAACCTGGATTGGACAAGATGCCAACCCCTCTCACAGCAAGGATCAAATCCCTTCCTTCTCTCCCTCCTCAAGATCTGTGAAGAAATGGAAAAATCCTGATGTGCCCATGGTCCTCCCTGGCCCCCAGGGACAGCTGGCTGTCCAGCAAACAGAAAGGTTCACTCTGCTGACCATGGCTATATTTGATTTTTGTATTAGTAACTGCTGGTTTCAGCTCAAACTGAACTATTTATGTAAGCACTGGGGATCTGCACGAATTAGGCTGAACATGCTTCGATTCTTACCTAGCTTGCTGCTCTCCCAGTTGCCAGGTTTTATTTTAGTGCAGCTATTGCTGGAAGTTCAAACAAAAATATACTTAAAATACTTAAAGAGTCTACCAAGAGCCAACAGCTGAAGGCAAAATTAGGAAAAAAAAACCCTCATAACTGAAAATAGGGCATCAATTTTTATTTGGCTTCTGACTAACCACCAAAAAGTTGAAAGGAAGACATGCTGAATTCAGCACCACAGCTCCCCAGCTTGTGTTTCAAGCTGCTACAAATTCTCAACTTTGACCACAAGTTACAGATGGTAAGTTTTTAAAAGGCACCCAATGCTCTTCCATACCCCAGTTTGACACCTCCCAAGGGTTTGTTTTGCAGGAGGTTTTGGCCATAAATTCCCCAAAACTAGAATTGCTTGCCCTTGCCTCTGCTCAGAGAAGGAAAATCTCAAGCCATTCCTCACCTAAATGTTCCAGAGGATTTATTTCTGCAGGTTCCAGAGACTGCAAGCAGATCACTCAGCTTAATTACCAATGCTCTGATGATTGGCAATTATTATATAAACACTGCTTTAACTTTGTTTTGAGAGCATCAGTCCTCACCTTAAACTCATTACAAATTAACTGGCTGATCTTATGTGTACATATATATATATATGCATAAAACTGAGTATATCTGAGTATTCACTATGTCTGACTTCACATGGAACTAATGAAATCATGTCAATAATCTCTCCATTTCTTGCCAGTTCTCCCTTCAGCTCCTGGAAGGCCAGAATTAGATCTCCCTGGAGCTCTCCTGAACAATCCCAATTTCCTCCTGGGACAAGTGCTCCATGCCTCTCATCACCCCGGTGGCTCTCAGAAGTCAGGTCAGCGTGGGCAGTGCCCAGCCACAGCACATAACTTGTTTTCAAACTGAAATCACCCATGAGAATGCTCAGCAGCTCAGGATTACTGCTCAGATCCAGTGCCATGGAACTCCCAGGCAGGACTGCAGCTGCCCAAGGAGCTGTGCCCAAAGTGCAGCCAGGACAGGCATTTCATCCTTACCCCAGCTGATGGAGAACCCTCACAGCAACATCACTCTGGGGCTTTTAAACTTCTGAAAGAATGTATTACACCTTCTCAGAAAGACTGACATCAAAAATATTCACTGTCAGTTCAATTTGGGTTCTCATAAGAAACAAAACAATTGCATTTCTGTCCAAGTTCAGAGCTGCTTCCAGCATGCCTCCATTTCCACACAGCAAGCTGATGTCACCAGAAAAACAATGTAATTACTGCAATCCCAAGAGACATCAGAGGGGGCTTGGTTTGGTTTTGTTGGGTTTTAAATATGCAGTAGCTGCTTAGTTCTTTAGGGCAGCATTACCTGAACAGGTACTGCAGGATCACTTTAACAACAGAACTTTCAGAGACACCCTAAACTCTCATTTAAACCCTAAACTCTCATTTAAACCCTAAACTCTTATTAAATGTTCAGAGTGTCTGGAGTAAAGAGTCAGTAACCCAAACTTGCTAGTATCCACGCTAAAAAAACATTGTATTTACAAGGACAATGAGCAGGGAATTGTGTAATTGTAGCAATTTGATGACTCATCCCTGCACCACTCCAGCACCAAAGCAAAAGTGGCACATGGTGCAAACCCTGGTGCTGGATGGGAACCCAAAAACACAGAGCAGCCACATGGGGCAAACCTTGAGCTGGATGGAAATCCAGAACTCAAAACCACAGAGCAGCCACATGGGACAGACCTTGAGCTGGACTGGAACCCAAAAACACAGAGCAGCCACAGGGGACAAATCCTTGAGCTGGATGGGGACCCAAAAACACAGAGCAGCCACATGGGGCAAACATTGAGCTGGATGGGAACCCAAAAACACAGAGCAGCACATGGGACAAACCTTGAGCTGGATGAAAATCCAGAACCCAAAAACACAGAGCAGCCACATGGGGCAAACCCTTGAGCTGGATGGAAACCCAAAAACACAGAGCAGCCACATGGGGCAAACATTGAGCTGGATGGGGACCCAAAAACACAGAGCAGCCACATGGGACAAACCTTGAGCTGGATGGGGACCCAAAAACACAGAGCAGCCACATGGGGCAAACATTGAGCTGGATGGGGACCCAAAAACACAGAGCAGCCACATGGGGCAAACATTGAGCTGGATGGGGACCCAAAAACACAGAGCAGCCACATGGGACAAACCTTGAGCTGGATGAAAATCCAGAACCCAAAAACACAGAGCAGCCACTGCCTGCCCAGCTCAGCCAGAGCAGCAGGGATGCAGGACCAACAGAAATGGCAAAGCAGCTGGCACTTGAGCCAGGCCAGAGGCTCAGCTTGTGCTGCCAGTGGGAAATTTTCAATCAAAATAATAATAATAGTAATAATAATAATAATAATAATAATAATAATAATAATAATAATAATAGTCTCCCAGCTTGTGCAAGAGCAGCCAGCAATAAGAGGAGCCAGCAAGGCTCCCTGCAAAGCCTCACCCAGATGAAAATTGGATTCATTTTCCCACCCCTGCCCAGCCCAACAGGAGCTTTAATTCCACCTTGAGCTCTCCAGGTGTCCCAGTTGGTGCCTTTCACTGCCCATCACTCAGCCTTCCCTGGCACTGATGTGTGCAGGAATCCCAACCCACACTCCTGCCACAGCAGCAGGATCTCAATATTCAAATTGTGTATCAAAGCTTATCACTGATACCACTGCTAACACTTGCAGTCACTTGCCTAAAACATCTCTCAGTAACTTTCACTACTCTAGAGGCCAAATACCTCAAAAGAAAAATCCTTTCTGCCTTTGAAGAATTTTTTTTAACAGTAAAATATTTAAACCAGAAACATGGCCCTGACAAACTGGCTGTAGGAAGGGACACAGATGTCAGAGCAAGGTATTGGTTTGCTTTTTCAACTGATTTTTTAAAATTGAGAGAAGTTACCACAAGTTCTCAGCTACAATTATCAGCAGTAGCTTTGCACTAATGATTCATCTGTTTTCCACATAAATTCGTTTAGGCAGAATCTGCACTTTTAATCTTAATCCATCCCAAAGCAGAACAGTTTTTCCTCTGTACTTTCAAGACTCAGGGCAAACTTCAAACCATGCTTCTTACACAGTGAACTCACTGCAAGTTCTGAAGGCAAAGCAGAGCTTAAGTTTTTAAAGCTTTGACTACACCATGCTACACACTTGTTCAGAGCATCTGCACCTCTAACTGTACCAAAAGCCACTCTCAATAAATGGATTTTGTTAGGCAGTCAGGAGGATTAGATATGTCAAGATTTTGGGATTGGTTTTTTTATTATAATGAAAACATTAAGTTGTATTTACTACCTTAGAAACTGTCTCAATGTCTAGTAAAGAGCCCCTTTAGTTTTTATTTCCTGTATTTAAAAAGCATCCAAAAAAGAAAACTTGAAGGGAGAACAGTGGCTTGAGATTCTCATCACTTTTCTGCCTTTTAGAGCAGATGCAAAGAGACCTCTTCAGATCCACTCATCTCAAGGTTTATAGGACTTGTAAAAGGAAAACAAACTATTTAAAGTTGCATTTCAGTGCTGACTGCTCAGATTAGCAGAGAACAGCAGCTGAATTCCAGGGCTCCAGGAGCAGCTGATGCATCCCATGGAGGATCCTGCCCAAAACCCCAGCAGCTGTGGGGGCACCCCCAGGCCCAGCAAGGCAAATTCAAACTCCAAAAGCTCCAAAAGTTGGAGGTTTTTTTCCCTGTGCCACATTCATGGGTAAACAAGAAGACAGCACTCTGCCCCACACAATTAATAAATATTAACAGGATTTCAGATTAAAGGTAGGATAAGTAACATCTGGGAAACAAGTTTCAGGCTAAGCTAGTAATTAGATCAGTTCAAATTCATCAAAAATAAATTAGCCTCTGTTAAGATTAACTACACGTTTGCAACTTGGCTGCCTGGTGCAAAGTTAAAATACTTGAAAGGCTATTCCTGGTTTCCCAGAGGGAATTCAGGTCCAGCTCTCTCCTGCTGTTCCCATATCAAACCAAAGGGAGTTGGCTCCAGCTGCCAGCCCAAAGCACAACCTCAGCACAGGGCTCTGAAGGGCTGGGAGAGGGAGGGGACACTCACGGCTCACACTCGGCAGGACTTCGAGCAGGTTTGGAACAGATTTGTACAGTAAAAGCTACACAAAGGTTACTCAAAGCCACTGAACAGTGTGAAATACTAAACCTGCAGCAACCCTCAATTATTCATCTTTTGCAAAAGAAAAGGTATTTGCACACAAAAGAAACAGAGAAAGAGCAGCCAGCACACTGAAAATTCAGTAGAACTGCAGCCTAAAGCAGTGAGGATTCCAGGGGAGAATCCTGTCCTGTTGGAAGTTCAGCTGTTCCCTCCAGAGATGCAGGGCAGGGTATTCCACACTTGGCAGCTCATGAAAGTGCATCAATCTTCACAACTCCTCAGGAAACTCTAATCACTCACTAATTGCCTGAAACACAAGCTTTTGTTTATGCACAAGTTCCGTGTTGGTTTGGAACTGCTGATATCCAAAGAACCCAGAACCTGGAGAAAATCCTATCTCCACAAAGGGTGCAGCTAAAGGAAAACGCCTTCAGTAATACAAGATGTAAAAAAATACATGTTTTTTTTTTTTTAATATCCACCCAGCCTTGCCTGGGGTTAGGCAGACACTCAGTACTCGAGTGCTGATTTTATCTAGCTATTCAAAGGCATGTGCAATTGCATAATTTAGATTTCATATGATTTATATAATGGATGGTAAATGTTCCTGACCTGGAAGGTCGGCACAACTTCTCTCTCTACAACTTCAAGATGCAGCTGATGAATTCAAAAGCCCCTCACTGTAAGACTCTGCAGAACAGGATTTGACAACAGCAGGAACAGCTGCCCCCATCTCAGCTTCCTGGGTTTGGAAGATTATTTTCAATCCACACCACATCAGTGCCTGATGTCACAGCACAGCTTCCTGTGTGACAGCAAAGTGGCAGAGCTGTGGCACAGGGCACACCAAAGGCAGGACCCAGCTGCCACCCTGTGCACCCCAACCCCAGTGCTGTGCCCATGGCAGTGCCAGCAGCATCCCCACAGCCCCAGTATGGGATGGCACTGGGGAGGGCACTGCTGTCCCCTCAACACAGGGACAGCCCCAGTATGGGATGGCACTGGGGAGGGCACTGCTGTCCCCTGAACACAGGGACAGCCCCAGTATGGGATTGCACTGGGGAGGGCACTGCTGTCCCCTGAACACAGGGACAGCCCCAGTATGGGATGGCACTGGGGAGGGCACTGCTGTCCCCTGAACACAGGGACAGCCCCACAGTCCCAGTATGGGATGGCACTGGGGAGGGCACTGCTGTCCCCTGAACACAGGGACAGCCCCACAGTCCCAGTATGGGATGGCACTGGGGAGGGCACTGCTGTCCCCTCAACACAGGGACAGCCCCACAGTCCCAGTATGGGATGGCACTGGGGAGGGCACTGCTGTCCCCTCAACACAGGGACAGTCCCAGTATGGGATGGCATTGGGGAGGGCACTGCTGTCCCCTCAACACAGGGACAGCCCCACAGTCCCAGCTGTGCCTCCTGGGGCCTGAGCACAGCCTGAAGGGGCTTTGGGAAGGGGAACTCTGGAGTCAAGCATGGCTGAAATCGAATTTCACTGGTGCTGCAGCACAACACAGAAATCAATCACCTCAAACTTCTCAGGAATCCCAAATCCAGCCGGGAGCAGTGGGAGACCCTCCTGCACACAAAGCCAAGCCTTCCCCCAGTGAGGCTCTGCAAACAGGACTATTTTGCCACAGAAATATCACCCAGGGGAGTAAAAAGCTCTATTTACAGTTCCTTCTTTCTGTGCTGTAGCACTTCCTCCAGCCCTGCCAGATGGGCATTGGCACAATTTGCTCAAGCCCTGCTGCCTGCAGCCAGCTGTGCCACCCCTGACTCTGATGCCTCCCTTGATGTCTTGGATTCTCCCAGCATTTCAAAGGATCAACCACCCATGTGGAGACTTCAATGTCAGTCTTGAAGACCCACAAAACAACTCGTGAGATGCAAATCACGGAGGTTTAGGGAAAGCTGGGAATGGGCAGCCTGCTAAGCACCAAGAGTCTGTCACATGGGAAGGGTAAGTGTCCTTCTGATGGTGACTCAGAGTGGCACCAGCAGTGTCAGTGAAATCACCCACACTGGCACCCAGAGCTGCAGAATCCCCCTGAGCAAGGCACCCACCCTCTGCCAGGGGGGCTGCTGAGCAGCCTGCACTGCAAAGACACTGCACCAATGGAGCTTCAACCTTGGTGGGAAATGTTTGATGATATATTTCTGTTTCCTAGAAAACTCCTCAGTGGGAAAGGGACAACACCTGCAAGGAAGAGGAGTGTCACACAGAGGCAGAACAGACTGCCTTGCATGTCCTCCTCTCCTCGGGCACATCTCCCTCCTCCACCCCTCCCAGCACGAGCATGGCACTGCCAGAAGGCAGCCAGGGAGCATGGCACGTTTCCTAACACATTTCTTTCCACCTTAACAGGATCAGAGACAGAAAAAAATTCCTCTTTTCCACAGGAGGCTGAGAAAGCATCACCACGAGGCTGTGGCTAACAGCATCCCTTCTGCAGAGCCAGCAGCAGCAACAGCTCCTGCCCACCACTTGTGAAATCTCTCAGGCTCAGTGGGACTGTGCTGCTCTTTCTGAGGGACACAGCTCGTGCCTGACACTGCACTCACTCCTGCAGCTCTGAGCAACAGGCACTGCATTTGCCAGGCAAGGTCCAGCACCTTGTGGTGATCCACGAATAGAGCCTGCTCCACAGGGACACATCCATGGAGAACCTGCTCCACATGGACACATCCATGAATTCTCCATGGAGAACCTGCTCCACAGGGACACATCCATGAATTCTCCATGGAGAACCTGCTCCACATGGACATGTCCTGCCAGAGTGGAGTGGACAGGTTGGGATCTCTGAATGGAGCATGACAGAAACAAGGACAGGGAGGCCAGCAAGTCACCCAAAGAAGGCAGGACTGGATCTCTAAGCTCCCATGACTTTTGCTGTGTTCAGAAGCCCCTCCTGCAGCAGCAGCCTAGTGACACATCTCAGAGGGACTCAAGTCACCACTTCTACCTCATCTGGCTCATAAAGATCAGTGATTAAGTTAATTACTGACTTCTGAATATTGGCAACTTGTGAAGAGAAGAGCACGATGAGAACTGTGCACCAAGAGGAGCAGGCTCCTGAAAGGGGTCACTCTTCTGTTCAGGCACACTTGGCAGCCTGGGGATGAGGTGTGTGACCTTTAGTGCTCTCCAAAAACCACTGAAAACAACAAAGTCCCAAAAAAGCACTTGTGTGTATCGGGTTGTTTGTAGCAGCAAAACCCTTTCCCCACAAGCAGAAAGGTCAGTGCTGGGCACAGCCAAATGGTGCCAGCCAGGGGAGGCCACCACAGTGACCCAAACCTGCCACGTGGTTTCACAGGCTGCTCCCCCCTTCTGCTGACCATGGGGAGCACAGCTGGAACCCTCACAGGGAGCACAGCTGGAACCCTCACAGGGAACACAGCTGGAATCCCCATCCCCCTTCTGCTGACCACAGGGAATACAAATGGAATTCTCACAGGGAACACAGCTGGAATCCTCACCCCTCTATTGTGGACCACAGGGAACACAGCTGGAATCCCCATCCCCCTTCTCTGACCACAGGGAACACAGGTGGAATCCTCAGCAGGAGCCACAGCCAGCTCCAAGTGACAGATGTATGTCATGTCCCAGGCAAATCAGGAACCAAAACTCAAAGATATTTATTCCATTTTGCTGGTTCTCACACATTTCTGCTCCTCAGCTGAGGAAAGCAAAGAGCAGAGCTCTGGCTCAGAGCTCAGTCCCGGGATTTACTCCAGTGAGTAACCATTCACTTCCACTTCCAAACAAATACCAGGAACTGACCCAAGGCAGAGCAGGTCCCTTCCTGGCCCTGAGAATGAACAGGCTCAGTTAAAAACTAAAGCCAGAAAGCCCCAAGCACTCAGAAACACGAAGGACACCAGAAATACTTCTCAGAACCCTTCCCTTCGGATAATAAATCACGCCTGGAAGAAGTCATCCCTGCATTTCCCATGTCCCCAGGCTCCTGGGGAGGTGCCTGGAGCCAGCTCCAAGCCATGGCTGGCCACACCACCAGAAGCACCACGAGAAGTTGCTGGGACAGGAAGGGACACCCAGAGTGCTCACCCCAGTTCAGGCACTGCAAAGGAAACATGGGATGTGCTGGAGGTGACAGCATGGCCAAGCACTGAACACCAGGGGAATAAAATGCAATGTTACCCTTTGCAAAATGCCTGCAGTCTGTGCAACTGCCACCAAACTGAGCTGTCACATCAGCCCTCAAAATCTCTAACACCCACACTGAGAACTAAAAAAAAAAAAAAAAAAGGTTATTACAAGAAACTGCTGAAAACAAACCAACAAACCCCAAAGTGGTGTTACTTTTCACTGAGAGGAGACTCCAGCCAGAAGGAACAACACTGGAAAGCACCACTGCTGATTACCAGAGGGAAAAGTGGCAATTTTTACCTTGGAATTAGGGACTGGGGAATCCAGGGCACGCCCTGCCCACACACCCACCGTGGGCAGCTTTAATTGCCTCTACACTGCTGGCCTGGGCTTGAAAACTCTGTGCCACTGAAAAGTCAGTTTGAACACGGGGACAAGCACAAATATTTCAGATTTTGCAGAGAACATTTTGTTCTTTTAAAGAAAAGGAATCAAATATGTATTTCTTTTTAATGGATCTGTTGGATTGTTTCCAAAAAGAAATGGTAACAGTTCCACTGTTTTGAGGCAAAATACCAGAAAATATGTCAAAGAGGCATTTGTAAATGACTTCAGAGCTAACAGAAGCAGCAGAGCAGTTGTCTGGTTATGACAACTCATTTCAACAGCTGCAGAGAATAACATTTCCAAAGGGATGCAGGCTCCAGAGTGACAGGCCACTCATCATCTCCCATTTGGGATTTCATGCTCTGGAGGACAAGGTCTGAGCTGAGCCCATCTCTGACACTCACTGTCGTTTCAAGAAAACTGCATCATGTCTGTGCCTGAATTCACACTGGGAAAAAAGGATGAAAACGTTTCCATGTTCAATTTTTTGCTTTTAAGATCAAGTTTTCCCAACTACACTTTCTGTTGTTGTGCTTCATAATGGTATCAGAATAGAAATATCAAGAGAAGCTCAAAATTAGTGAAGAAAAACAAACAGAAGCTTAAGCAAGTCAATGTTAAATTGCAGTATCAATAAATAGATAAAGTTCCTTCTGGAAGCTTCTGTGTTTAAATTGAAAGGAGGGAAATCCATGTTAAATACCCAGCCCAGAGCACTGAGTGCCACCTCCATGAAAAGGAAAATAGAGAAAAAAACCGAAAAGATCCAGGAGTGCCTGTGGAGCTGGACATCCCTGGGCAGAGGCCAAGGAGCCAGGCCAGGAAAGGCAGAGGTGCTAGCCCAAACCTCAGGGGCACTGGGACAAGGGGCTTGGAGGAGTCAGGGGAGACCCAAATCTGCAAAAACCTGCAGGAATGTCAACATCTGCCTGGGGAGGAAGGAGCTGACACTTCCCATGGCAAGTGAGACGTTTCTTGTTCCTGCAGGGAATGAATCTGTTAAAGCTTCCAGGCCACACAGCCCATGTGTGAGCACAGGGGGAAAGAGCAGCAGGGCACTACCTGCAATTAAATGAAAACTTCAAGAATAGATGGAAAGGTGGAGGAAAGAAACTTTTCTAAGAACCCCAAAGACCTTGGGAGGGTGTAAATAAGCACGACAAAACATAGGCAGAGTTTTAGGAGAGAGATAAGATCATTTTTTTAAAAATAGAAGTGGAAGAAAAGTGTAACTGCAGACAGTGAAGAAACTTGGTGGGGCAGTATTTGGTTACTGGGTTAATTTCGTTATATCTCTCTAATAATTCATTTCCCAAGACTTATTTCATCACCTCCTACATTACACAAGAATTCCAAGTGATGCCTGGGCTCTTATCTCGTGCTGCCCTCACACTGGAGGTGTTTACTCAGAGCCCAGAGCCCTCCCTGCTGGAGCCACTTCCCAAACCAGCAGCACAAACACACTGAGAGCCCTGCAGTGCTCCCAGCACCGAGCCATGGAAGGGGCAGGGCTGCTACACAACCAGCTCCTCTGAACACCCAAACAGGAGCTGTGCTTTTAATCTTGCACAGGAATCCATATCAGAGCAAATGGAAACAGGAGCTATTGGACAGCAGTGTGCTCATGCACACAAACATCATTAAAGGCAACTAAACAGTTAAAACTAAGGCCTTGTAGCAGTTTGGAGGATTATCAACTGGCATTTAATATGTACTTCTCCATGCCACAGAAACAAGTGTTAAGTGTCAGGGACTTTATTTCCCAATAATATCCATTAAACCAAAAGCAAGAGTAGATGAGAGCAAACCTCAAGTACCACAAAGAGGAATAAATACTTTTTAATAAATTACCTGTTTCTCTTCTGCATTCACTAACAGCTCACAGAATGCAGAAAGCAAATATTTCTCCAGTAAACTGCAGGCACTCAGGAGGTGTTTTACTGCATGAGGAAAAGCCCAGGATGCACACCCAGAGAGACTGAGAACTGAACAGCTCCCCCAGCCCACGGGCAGAGGGGATTTGCTGAAATGCTACAGTTTGATTTCACACAGCCCTGTCAGGTGTGATGATGCTGAACAACAGCACAGAAAGGCAGAGTAAAGCCAAGCCCTGCTTTCCTCCTTTAGGTGACTGCTGCAGCCTCAAGGTCTGAGAAAGCCCCAGGACTGAGGGATCTCTTCCTGAGCAGATCTCTGCCCTGCTCACTGCTTACACACAATCCCAGCACCTCCTATTCATCATTTCTACCTGAATGTGAACCAGCAGCTCCTGCTACCTGTGCCCCACCTGATTTCTGTGTGGGCTTAGAGCTCAGGAAACAACCAAGGGCAAGTCACGGTGCCAAAAATAATAAATGGGGAAAGCAGCTGGCGCCACTTTTGCTTCCAAGTTCCCCTTCAGGCATCACTGAGTCACACACCCAAAAGGAGAACTTTTTTTTCTTTTTTTTTTTTTTTAAATAATCCTTCACAGACCCTTCCAAAGGTCTCAAAGCCTCCTCTGGTTGCAGCTCTACAAAAACAATCAAAGCTTAATAAAAAGCAAAAAGCCTTTATTTTGGCACAGTATTTCATTGAACCATAGAATATCCTGAGCTGGAAGGAACCACGAGGATCATCAAAGTCCAACCCCCGGCCACACAGACACCCCAACAATCCCACCCTGCCAGAATTAGAAGTAGTTTGTAAATATTGCCCAGACAGACACCAAACCTCTGGGACTGTGCCCTGGCATAACTGGAAGCACTCTTCTATAAGAATTATTTGGCCATGAGACTGTTTCTATAAAATTGAATTATCCATCCATGAGTTTGTCTTGGACATGAATTTTTGTCCTTTCTTTGAATACTATTTCAAAATTGGAAACATAAACCATTCAAATGGGAAAACAGATTTGTATCTTAACAAAAATTTTGAAGGAGTTTCTGGTTCTGAAATTCAGATTTGCTGAATTTCAAGTGGCCACATTTTGCAGGTGAGAGGTTTTGAAAGAACTGGTTACTCTCTAAGGTAAGACACTGATGTTCTCCAGTGGCTGACCTCAAATGGAGTGACACACAAAACTAAACTGTTCATTCTCATTCACAAAAAAGCAATTTTTTCAAGTACTCATTTTATACACATGAAAGACTGAACCACTGAACAATGCTCTTATGTCACCAAGCAGATTAATATTAAACAATCCTTGTGTTCTGCTAAAAAAATGTTACATTCACAAACACTTTGGGAAGTGCCACACAGTTACTACACATGTTCAGCAATTTCCTTCCAAGGTAAATACCCTGGGAGTTCAAAATTGTTAACTGGTCCCCAAAGCTCCCTTTTTATCATTTTCAATCCCTCCCAAACCCATGAAGCAGCAATTCCCCATCTATAAATTATGCAGGCTCAGCTCCAACAGCTTACTAGAAAAGAAAACAACAGAGAACTTTGGATTTAGTGGTTTTCTATGCAGACCAACCCCCACCCCCCCCATCCCTTATTCTTCACTTCTTAAAAGTTAAAAAAACTGAGTGAAGAGGGCAACCCAAAGCCCCCAGGACTCCATGCTCACTGTTCTGCATTCAAACACGTGCACAGACTAAGGTAAGGCTACACCCAGGACCACGCTTAGGAGCAAATAAAAAAACTTATCCTTTCTAAATGAAATCACACAAATATCACAGGCTGGTCAGTTCATTGCAATTTAAGAGAAATGGCAAAGCTCATTAGGTTACTTTTAAGTTAAATGAGAAAGCAAAACGTAGCAGGCAACATGCAGAAAGAACTATGCTAGTGATATCACAACTTGAGTAAACAGGCAATAAAACACAAGAGCTCATCTCCCCAGCCCTGCTGCACACACAGCCCTTCAAAACTCACTCCTACAGTGCACTTAAGTAGAAGATTTCAGAAAAGGATGCACAAAAAAAAACCAAAAAAAACCAAAAAAAAAAACATTTAGCAGACTTAACAATTTGATTAAACAGAGTCCTGAGAGAGTTTAACACAAGTTCAACAGCATAACATTTACAACAAGAAAGAAGAAAGGCACCTGGAGACATCTGACACTGGGCATGCTCTGCAGGCATCTCAGTGCGCACATGCTCTCTACCAGGTTGGAGCAGCCTAGCCACAAAGACCTTGGCACAGAACACTGCAGGGTGACAAAAAGGAAGGAAGAGAAGAAGCAGTTAGATGCCACAACAAATCACTCAAGGCAGGCAACTCATTAGTATGTTAATGTGGGGATTGAGCTGTTTATTTCTACATTGATCGCTGTTAGGGCCAAGGGTAAAATAACCACTGGAGGTCTGGGCAGCAATCAGGGACAAGCATCCCCCTGGCCTGCCCAGGACAAGCCATGCCCGTGGCCTGAGCTCCTTTTCCCCCTCTGTGGGATCCTTTTCCCCCCTTCTCCCCCTCTGTGAGCTCCTTTTCCCCCCTTTCCCCCCTCTGTGAGCTCCTTTTTCCCCCTTTTCCCCCTCTGTGAGCTCCTTTTCCCCCACCTTTTCCCCCTCTGTGAGCTCCTTTTCCCCCCTTTTCCCCCTCTGTGAGCTCCTTTTCCCCCCTTTTCCCCACTCTGTGAGCTCCTTTTCCCCCCTTTTCCCCCTCTGTGAGCTCCTTTTCCCCCCTTCCCCCCTCTGTGAGCTCCTTTTCCCCCCTCTGTGAGCTCCTTTTCCCCCTTTTCCCCACTCTGTGAGATCCTTTCCCCCCCCTTTTCCCTCTCTGTGAGTTCCTTTTCCCCCCCTTTTCCCCCTCTGTGAGCTCATTTTCCCATTCTGTGAGCTCCTTTTCCCCCTCTGTGAGCTCCTTTTCCCCCTCTGTGAGCTCCTTTTCCCCCTCTGTACCCTGGAGGCTTTAGTGCCCAGCTGAAGGTTTTAGCTGATGCCCAGCAGCAGTTGTAGCTCACCCACACTTGGTGCCCACAGCAGTTTCTGCTCTCACCCAGTAACCCAAACTCCCTGGCCAGCTGTGCCCTGCACAGTCCCCCTGGGGACAGGAGGTGCCACTGGGGTGGCTTTAGAAGCCACCTGGAGGAGCTCTGGGGATTAAGGTTTGGCACTCCCCAGTGTCTCAGCTTTCCCAAATAAACGGTGGCTCTTTATTCTGCACTGGGACACACAACCTGACAGTGGAGGAACCACACTTAGCAAAGTTCAAATTGCATGACCAAGTTCTGCTTAATCAAGGAATCCTAATGAACTGGGGGAAAATGTTGGAATTAGAGTTGAAGATATCCCAAAGCCAAATTATCCCCTGGTTATTACATTTCCTGCTCATCCTGGCACCCCAGCTTAATGACCAAATTCCCCATTGCAGACACGAGAAATTGAGAAAAGTTTGGAGATCCTTTTTGTTTCTTTTCTGAAGTTGAAGAAATTTAATGCAAACTCCCCAAAACTTTTGTAGCCCCCCCCCAATATTAGTTCCCAGTTTATTTTAAGGACAGAGAAGTAAATACACCAGATAAAGTGAGGGAAAAGGATTTGATTCCTCAGCATCAAGCAGTGCACAAACCCAGCTCCAATATTTGGCACAGACTGAGCTTTCACTATTTTCCACACAGGCTTCCAATTTAGTTATAAAAACCACCCAAACTTTCAAAGAACAGCCTGACACAGGTCAAGGCTGGAAGTGAAGCCCCATGGAAAGCAGTTTGTGCCAGGATGGAAGAGGGGGAGAGAGCCCAGAGCACCTGAAGGGTTAAAAACCTCTTTTTTTTTTTTGGTTTCATATCTTATGAATAAAACAAAAGAAAGACTCATCTTTTCATCTCCCTGCTAAGGAGAGAAATTACAGCAAAAGCAGCACAAGAATGTCCCAGCAGCACCAAAACATGGAAATTGTCTCTTATCCAGCAGGAAGGTGCTGATCTCACAGGGATGTCCCTGTCAATTACTACAAGTTTTAAAAAAGTTTATTTAATGTTTAGAGAAATGGGATTTTGCTATGAAGTAATTGCTCCAGTGTATCTGTAATTACTTTGCAGTACTTAACTTTGATTTGTCCTCACATTAACATTGGGAATTTAATTCCAGGACACTTCTAAGACAGTGAAACAGTGACAACAGGGAAACTACCTTAACTTCAATGAGACACCAAAAAATACAAAGAGGTTTTCATATTTTCAAAAAAGATGGGATGTACTGTTAAAACCCACTGATTGAAAAGACACACTTTTTATAGGTTTGTTTTTCCAAATAAAGGTTTGTAATTCAAGAAACTCCCTTTCCAATCTGTTTCATTCTTTGTTCCTATTTAGGACAATATCTTCATGGTGGTCCTGCAACACTGAACCAACAAAATTGCTGCAGGTGTTGATTAAAGCCCAAAAACATTTTTAAATATACAGGCCTGTTTAAAAAAAAAGTCACTTTTCTCACATGACTTAATAAAAAAATGGATAAAAATCACAGCAAACTCCTCTGCTGAGATGTTCAGATCAGGTCTAAAAGCTGACTATAATGTTCATAATGAACCTACACCTGTATGTGTCCACAGATTATAAAAATCATTAGTTTAGAGGTTATTATGGGGGGTTAGGAACTACTCTAGCTAAAAAAAACCTGAATTTGAAGTGCTTAAGAGAAAAATAGGTAACTTGAGAACATTTTTAAAAATTTAATTCAAAATGCATTAGACACGAGGCCATTTCCATGCCAAGGTTAAGGCACACAAAAAACCCTTTTCATTTCACAGAATTACGAAACCCTGCTTGAAAAGCCTGAAAAAAAACCTCAGCTGCAGCACTGCTATTGCACAATGCTACAAATTCAATATTGTGTCCCACTTCACACCCAAACAGCAACGTGCAAATATTTGTGTGTGCTTCCCTGACATGTTAATGCCTGACCCTGTCATGAATAAAAGTTGAAAATGTTCCAAAGGCTCCACTTTGCACTGGGGCCTTTCTTTTGCCAGGAGCTCAGGGAGGTGCAGCAAAATTTAATAAAGTCTGGCCAGGGGAAAGTGCCAGTGGCCAATTAAATTTTATTAAACAGAATTCAACAGAACACAGAGACCACAAGTGCACAGGTGAAGGTAAGGCCAACTGGAACTCCGATTTTAAGGAATAAAATAATTAGCAAAGCAGAGCTTTAAAGTTTCCTCCCAAATTCGCCCTAAACCAGGAGCAGGACAGGCCCTGAGCTCCAGGGCACAGACACACAAACCCTCACTGTGATCTCCTTTTGTGCTTGCAAAGATTCCCACTCTGATTTTATTCTGAGGTGATTGATGTGAATTCCATACACAAAGAACTGCTTTGGTGGTCTCAGCCCCAGGAATGACATTTCAAGTTTTATGTTTCAATCTTTAATCTCATATTTAAGCAGCCCATACAAAATGCTGCATTCCCAGTGAAACCTGGAAATCCTCAGTAAAAAGGGAAGATGCTCCAATGTCTTGAAGATTCAAATGTTAAGAACTTCTTAACAGCAAAGCACACAGCAGTGTGCATCCAATAAACCAATTTTGTAGCTGGGAATTTTTAGGATGGAGGTATAAAAAAACATCCTCTCAACCCTGAACTCTCCAAAGTTTTCCTTCACTCTGGATTTCTCCCAGGTTACAGCACAGCCTGGTTAAAGCAGTGCCAAAATGGCCACAAATTGTTTCTTTCAGTGGATCTGATACTGTCACACAGAAATCCTCACATTTTTGTAACCCTTAAAAAAAAAACCTCACTCATTTATCCTCTAAAGCCCATTCAATTGCTCAATTCCTGATGGAATTAGAACATCTTTGCAACCCAGGCATGGCAATATTGCAGTGTCATAATTAAGAATGACAGTATTTACATAACCCAGACTTAAGCTGCAAGTTTGATAAAATATTAAAATTATAATCTCGGAATTTTTCACTGCATTCATTTTATTTACAGAAGATAATTTAGGGAATCCAAATTTATTGGTGTGTTTACAGCTTGGGAAATTCTGGTCTTAAGGTAAAAATATGCAAAAAAGGTACAATCAAATAACCTCAACCTTCCCTGTTGTTATTATATAAAAAAAGATTATATTATTATATGTTATTGTATTATGTTGTTACTATACAAAAAATAATACAATGGTTTTAAATTTTTAGCTATAAGAAACTCAGATGCTACCCAATATTGGGGATTTCCTGGTTAGTTTATACTTTGATTTAAGCCTGGACCAACACAGTTGGTGTTTCTTTGTTTCCATCACCACTTAATATTGATAATTTTCTGGGTAAGTGGTGCTGTTTAAAGCCCTCTCCATGGCTGGGGGCTCAGTTTAATGCAGCCCAAGGGATGCTCTGAAAAGCCAGCCTGGATTTGAGGGCAGACTGAAAAAGCCTTATGCTCCCACCTCCAACTTCATGGCAAGCTCAGATCTCAAAAATCAGCATTAACTCCACACAGACATTAAAAAAATGAGCATTCCCACTGTTTTCAAGGCCTTCAGAATTATTTGACTCTGGCAGGAACAGCAGCCAAGTCCAAATCCCTGCAGGGCTGCAGGCTGGGATTTCCTCCAGATCTTACCTGCTGCTCTTCCCAGACTGTGCCAGGCAGAGCAGTGCTGCAGCCCTGGGCTGGGAATGAGTGCCCAGGTGTGCCCAGGTGTGCCCAGGGATGTGTGAGCTCTGTGTGGGACATGCAGGGACAGTGAGAGGGCTGCAGGGACAGCCAGGCTGGCAGGGGACAGTCCCTGCACCTTGTGCAGCACCGCTCATCCCTGGGGGCACAGGAGCCTCCTGCTGGCCCTGCCCAGCCAGGCTGTGCCCAGGGGGATGCCCTGTGCCCCCAGGGGGGTGCCCTGTGCCCAGGGGGGGTGACACCACACCACTGCCATCCCCACGGCCAGCTGGGACCTCGCTGTGCCCGGGCACTCAAAGGCTGCTGGAGGTACCAACCCCACAAGACATTTCCACACTCCAGGGAGCTTCACTTGTGCATTCCAGCCCACCTGCTTCAACTTCAGCAGAACTGGACTCCCAGGTCAACAAAGGTGGTTTTAGATTTAATTTACTCTTGCATTTATTTCTGTCTTTCCATGAGCTACAAATGCAAAAGTGAATTTCTCAATGAGAGTGGAAAACTCATTTAAACTTGTGCAATTTTTTGGATCGTTCTTTTACTGCTATCAGATCATTCTAAAAAAATAGGTAACCAATAGCTGAGTCACAGTGCCATTAGGAAAATCAATTTAGCCAAATTATTGCCATTCACAATAAAAACTTCTCAATGGAACAACCCTCCAACAGCCATTCGAGATCTGCACACAAGCTCTTGCATTTGGGGAAAAACACTAAGTGAGGGATCAGGAAATTTAAAGCAAGACAAGGGGAAAGAATTGGTGAGAGAAATTCTCCTCATTACCACAGCGATGCTCTAGATAGGACACTGAACTCCCAGGAGGCTGATGGATAACGCTGTCCCACTCTGCTCCTGAAGATCAAAGGGTGTGTTTGCTACACACAGTCAATGCTACAAAAGGAATATGGGTTCAGTGGAGAGAAGATTAAATGCTTTCTTTGAATAGAATAACCATCTTACTCCATTATCATTTATTCATCAGGATAAGACTCATGAGATGCAGCAGCTCGTTTTCAAGAAGATACAAAGGACTGGGAAGAAAATCCTAAGATGTTTGCATAAGTCACTCTGAACATTACCAGAAATCATCTCAATTTTCCAAAACACACAGCATTTAGATTAGCCCTTGCTTCCTTCATGTACATACACCCCAGCTCCCACAGCTGTGAGATGCTCCTTTCTGCACTAACATCCCCTGTGTCACACTAAAATGCCTTTTCTAAAGCAAAACACTTTCTCCTGCTCTCCTGCAGCAGAACAGGGACTCACACACATCCCCAGCCAGCAGCTCAGGGCAAATCCTGAGTGGGGAACACAGACCCAGCACTGCCAATCACACAGGAGAAACTTGCAGGGAGTCAAACACAGAGAAAAACGTGGCTGAAACTTGTGTAACACGTCAAAAGCTGTCTCAGACCCCTCTGTATGAGGTTTTCAGCTAACAATAAATCCTCCAAGAGCCAAGGCAGGGCAGAGCACTCCCAGGTTCTGATGCCTGTGGAGCCTGGGCTGCCAGGAGCGAGGCCAGGATTGCCAGGCAGGGCTGCACAGGAATTGTGACACAGCCCTGAGAGCTGCCTCACTCTGCACTTTCTGAAATGGAACATTCAAAACACAGGCAAGAATAAAACCTCCAACCTGCTCAGCTCTACTGCTGCCTTCCTAGGGCTGGCTGATGTTTCCAAAAGTTAAGCAATATTAAATGACATTGAGGACCTTGATCAGCAGGAAGACTCGTTTATGCTTCCTCTTTTTTTTCCCTGCTCTGTGTATTTTAAATTATTTCCTCTTTTCAGTTTTCATCACTAAAGATGCCAAGTTCACTTCTGCCTCCCTGTTCTCTCATTTTAGAAAAAGGCACACCCTGAACAGCAAATATTCCACAGAAAGATATTATTTTACAGTTTTAACTCCAAAGTGAGTCTGATGGGTGTGTGGAACAAATTCAACTTGGTACTAGATGAGAATGCAAGAAAGGAGTCAGTCTAAGGTTAGTAAGTATTTCCCTTAGATTCTCTCTCTGGTTTATTTTAAAGAGTCACACTAAAACAGACTTCTCCACCCTAACCAAATAAAATTCAACTACTCAAAAAATCAAACCAGGAAGTAACAGTGCCCTTTGCACAAGTAATTAATTATAAAAGTACTTATCAATTAGATTCGAATATAACTTTGGCACAAAATACCACACCAGCAAAACAAACGCAGAACGAAAACCATGCATGAGATCAAGAGCACCTACAGGAATTTCTGCTACAGGAGCTTAGAAACTGAGGCCTGGCCATCCACTGCAGGAACTGCCCACAAAGGACAACACACAAGGCTGAGCATCACTGCTGATACAGCACTCCAGGTACGTTGGTCCACAGTGACTTCAGAAATAAGCTGCAAGTCCATCAAAGCACCGACTTCCAGTAAAGCTGGCACTGGCACCTGCAGCTCTCCCACTCACACCAGGTATGATACTGAACTTACAGAACTTTATTTTCCTGCCAGCCAGGGACCCAGCTTGCCTTCCTGAGGCACACAAACACCTTCCAAACCCAGCTCCAAGATAACCTGTTGTATCCTTTTGCAAGCATCCCAAATCTCAGAGGAATGGGACTCCAAGTACAATCGCTCTCCCTTACTGAAATAAACCCACTGTCACTGTGAGGCTCCTCCTGCCACCCCTGCCCTACACCTGTCCCAGAACAGCTGGGGCCAGAGCTTCACACTGACAGCTCAGGAAGGGTTTGGGACACCCATCCAAGTGCTGCCACAACACAATCTCAAATGGCATTTCAGCAGGAAAAGCTACAGGAAACTGTCCTAGGAATAACCAGAGAAGTTCTCTCCAGTTCTGATGGACCCATCAGAGGACAGGGACAGAACCCAGAGCTGGCACCTCCCTGAACTCCACGGGGAGCCCAGGGCAGTCGCTGGCAAGGCTGCTCTCCCCTTGCAGCAGCAGGATGGGGCAGCCAATGGCTCCATGCCCGTTCTGCACACACACAAGCTCTCCTCGTGTTCCCAGGCCTGTGTTCCACAGCAGCCTGGCAATTCCCTCCAGGACTGCTGCTGCATTTCCTGCCGTGCCCTGGCTGCCTGAGAGCTCAGCACCTGATCCCTGTGCCCTAACACTTGGGGGACACGAAGCAGTTCAAGCCAGAGACTCAAATGTGCAGACAAACTCATCTAAGCAGAAGCAGCAAGATAGAGTACAGGGTGACTTCTTACCTGAAACTTTGTTTCTGGGCTTCAGATCCACCAATCCAGAATGAAAGGGGATTCGAATGGGTTTTCCTTCTCAGACTTGTCTGTTAAAAGAGAGCAGCCAATCATCTTCAGCTTGGTGTATCTACTTCTTTCTTGAACGAAATCCCAATTACTGCTAATGCTGTTAGAGACAAGGCAGCCCAGGCACCTGCCCAGCCCGGGCCCGACTACGTTAGTGGGGTCGTCGGATTGGTGGATCTAAGACAGAGAAACGCATTTACAGACAAGAGACTGCTCCTTCCCTTACCCTGCCTCACCCAAACAAGTGTTTTGGGGCACAGCTCGCTTTGCTAAGATTAAGGAAGATGAGAAGAAGCTACAAAGCAAATAACAAAGCAAGTCCTAAAGATTCAACCAGCAGCTCTCAGCTCGCAGGCCTCCTCCATGAACGCAGGTTTCCACAACAGCTCGACACAGTTCTCCTGGTCTGCCATAAACAGCCTCTAAAGCACTTCACTGCAATGATTATTTCCCTGTTTCCGGGCTCAAAATGACCTCATTTGCCTTACACGTCTGCAGCACAAAGATGGAGTTGTCAAGACACTCCTGATCTGAACAACAGCACTGAATTCAGTACACGGGCAGCGCTGCTGAGTCTCTGGAAAACAATCTCGAAGCAGAGGAGAGTAAGGCACTGTACACTCCTGCTGGGACAAGGAGCACTCACCTCTTGCTAAGCAGGGAGATGAAAGGCCTCAGGCAGTCCTGCCAGCAGCACGGTGAGAGTGTGACTACTTTAAAGCAGCTGCAACAGTGACACCCCAGAGAACATGGGGTCTGCACAAAACTCACACTCCACTGCAACAGAAAGCTCAGCCCAGACACCAAACCGTGCAACTTCCACCAAGAGCTCCAAAAACTTTGGGCCGTGGCCTCCAGAGCTTCCCCCAGCAGCAGGGTGAATAAAAACATCCCCAGAGGACACATCATCACCCCCTCTGCTCTGCAGCCCCTCCAGAGAGCTGAACCTCCATGGCTGAGCCCCACGCCTCAAGCCCCAGCAGCTCACAGGAGGAGGGAGAAACTGTGCCAAGAAACCATCTCCACGAGGGCAGGACTGTCCCACAGCTCCCCCCAAAAAAAGGAGCATCTCCATTCGTGGTGAGGGGGTTTCCTGCTTTCCACCACTGGCACTGGTCAGTCCCAGGGCAGCATCTCAAGGACAAAGCTGTGCTCTAGGCTCAGTACCATGCCCAATGCATGATTTTGAAGGCTGCCAAGGAAAGTGCTAGGATGTCAAGGCATATGACTCAGAATTTTCAGAGTACAATATAGCTCAGCAAGAAGCCAGCTATCAAATTATATAAATGCACCGATTTGCTAAGTCACTGCAGAGCCAGCAGGGTGCTGGAAGGAGAGAGAGGCACTTCTCCATGAAGCCAAACCTTTGCATTATTTGCAAGTGTAACAGCACAGGTCTGGATTTTTGTCTCCAGAAGGACCGGTGTGCTGGAGACAGCCTGAATAACAAGTTTCCCTGGCTAGTCCTCCCCTGCCCTAAGAGAATTACCAACGAGATTCTCTATCAAGTCCAAGCTGGAACTTACTAAGTTTTGCAAATTTGAGTATAGATTTTCAAAGAGCTTTAGGCATTTTTGTCTGAAAACCAAAAATTGGCTTCACTGCAAAGACTTGAAAACAGCCTCATCATGCAAACCATGCTCAAATACAACCTCACACCTCTCAAAAAGGCAAACAGTGCACACTGGCACAACTTTTTTTTTGTACCAAAACTCCACCTTCAAGAACTCCTCAGCAGAATGAAACTCGGAGCAAACTTGCAACACTGAATATAGATATATATATTTTTACATATATATAGTGATTCTCCTCTTCTCCTCTAAGTCAATGAGCAAACCAAAATTCTGTAGTGTTGCCAACAGCTTGAAGTTGACCCAAAAAGCTTTTTTTGCCATTTTACCCAGAAAACACATCACTCCTTATTCCTAGCAAGTAGGTCCCTACCTACATCTTACAAATTTCCATCTGTATTCATCCTACCAGTGGGCCCAGGAAGCTGAACTACTCTTTGATCCCAAACAAAACTGTTCATTTCCTGGGCTGGAAGTACAAGGATGCAAGTCCTGCGGGGATGGGGATTAACAAAGCACCAAAGAAATAACATGCTTTCAAACGTTCCCCTTGTTAATTTAGGCTGCATGAGAAGCAAATGAAGTTTTCAGAAAGAGTCAGTGCTTTTCGTTGTTAAAACACCAATGGCATCGTGTTATTTCTGCATTATCTGCTCTGGGTCGTGCATTGCTCACATTGGGAAATGTGTGGAAGTGGTACAGGAAAACGGACTAGGCTGTCAGATGTCACACCACTGAGCTCATAAATACATCAATAAACTGGGGAAGGAAGGGATTTTCCAGAAAAAGTGGATTTTCTGTGAATAATGATGCCATAAAAATCAAACCACGAAATCAGATTATGTAACAACATAAACAGTGGCATTTGATAAAGAAGACGTCGCCCAAGGAAAAAGCTGCAAGGAAAAGCTTGTTACCCATCAGCATTAATTTAAACAACTCAGTCAATATTCCCATTTCCCTTCAATTCATTTTCTGCCCTGCAACAAAACAAATTCCTTGTCACGGAGCAGCCCTCTCACAAGCACGGTCTCTTGTTCTCTCCCACACATCATTCCTCTCGCATTGGCACATTTGCTGCAACATCCATTTCATCTGAGAGCCATCAGCAACCTCCCAGAGCACAGCACACTGCACAGGCACCCTGAGCTGCCCAGGGACAGGCAAAGGGAAATGCCACAGCACCTCCAAACTGCTCGGCAATGAAGCAGCACACCCAGACACACGCTCATCAGAGGTGCTGCACAAAACTTGGCACGAAATGAAAAGGTCCATCCACCCTTCAAAGAGCACTCCCAGCTCTCTCTGAGGGTACAGCTTGGAACAAGGCAGTTGTTTTGCTGTGATGCTGCTCACAACACTCCTCAGTGACCCAAATCTTCGCAGTGCTCGCAGCTCTGGATCCTGAGGGACACGGCAAAGGCAGCCAGGCTCTTCAAAGCAGCAAACCCAGACAGGGCAGCTGCACCCAGAGCAGCTGCTGCAGAGACAGGGGTTCATTCCACAGGACACCTGCACTGGGATTTACTCCACGGAGCCCAAAGCTGCCCGCTCACACTCACCCAGAGGAGCCCTGCACTGTTCCAGGCTGCAGGGAACTTCCTCTGCTGCACCTCACCAGCTCAGCACGGGGCAGAGCTTGGAGAACTTTGGCATGTTGGAAAATGTAACTGCACCGTGAGGTGAGAAATCTCTGAGTCTCCAATGAGATTTAAAAAGTCTCTGGTGAAACACCAGGGCTGTTTCCCCAAGATTTGGTAACTTCCATTTATTAAGAACCAAAGCAATTTAGTTTCACAAGTTCCCCACAACTGGCACATCTGCAGCTTTCCTTCACCTGAATAAACTGATGGCTGCTGCCACCATCACCACAAACCTCAGATAACCTTCCTTTACACACTTCTGCATCTTTGCAGCCTCCTTTCCTCTGCCATCTCATTTCCCCCATCAGGCCATTGCTCCAGCTAACCCTTCCCAAAAGGCAAAGCTCTGCACACTCTGTCCACTTCCCTCCTTCCACCACTCCTCTGGCTCTGAGTGCAGTTGCCTTGCTCTAATTCGTGTTCTTCAGCTCTTCCTTCCCATTTTCTGCACCACTGCCAAAGTCTCAGCAATCTCTTCTCTTCAGATGTGCATCCTTCCCCTGTGAGGCACCCTCTGAACCAGGACTGTCACTCGGAGAGCCTGGCAGCAGCACACACCTCACATCCCCTGCCCCAAGGCTCACCCCAGGGCTGTGCCTTGCTCACATCCCTCCCACTACCACCCCTTCAGCTCTTTGCTCCAGCCACCGCCTTTTCCCCATGCACGAAACCCTGCATGCTTCACTGTCCAAGAGCAGCCCCCAGTCCTGCTCATTTAGCTGCTGAGGATTAACAAGAGACACCAGCAAAGCAAACAGATCGTTATCCTGCTGAAGAAAGCACATCTAGGTTACACAGGTTTACAAATGCCTTACTAACACTCCATCTACTCCCAGGCTTCAATGAAGAAGCAGTCCCAGTTCAGCTAGAACAGTACCTCCTTTGTTTCAGCTGCAAAGATCATCATTGCCTGCTTCTGTGTCGCTACAAAAGTCAACTCTTTGAAGGATTCCTCTAAGAATATGTGGGGGGAAAAACATCCCACAAATCCAACTGCCTGCTTGGCTTGCAATGACTAAGGGAAGAAAAAAGCCGGAGCACTATAGCCATACTGAGATATATATATATATATATATATATATATATACATAAAGCAGCTGTATTTTAGCTCCCAAGCAGAATGCTGGGATTTATTTTGCACTTTAAGTTTTAAATAGTTTGGGGGCACAACCATCTGCAGTTGCAGTAACCCAAGGAACTTCAGGTAGCCCTGGAGTGACTCACAGCAGGAGCTGTGTGAAACATTTCCTTCTCAGACTGGCACCTCTGAATTGAACACCTCCACCTCACATCAAAGTCCTGCCAGGAGAAACAGAAAGACTTTTGGCAAGATATTAAATTATAATTCTTCATTTATTATTTACTGAGGTACTTAAACACTGGATGTTTTAATGAGAGCCAGAGAAAGGCATTCTAGACACTGCAGGCCGTGTGCTAGGAAGATTATTTATATATATATATAACTTCAAGATACAAATGATAGCAGTGTGGACAAGTGCTTGCCCATTTTATTCCCAGGCATGGCCTTTCCCAAACCTTTTCATGCTCCTACCACAGAGCAGTGAGTGCAGAATTGAACCTGCCAGCACAGGGCCCCGTGTTTGGAGAGCAGCTCGGGCAGCAAGGCTGCAGTTAAACACGAGGGTCATAAGCTCAGAGAGGGGGACAATTTCCCCACAGCTGGATTCTGGCTCAGGAGCCATCTCCCATGGGTGGCTGCAGGAGCCTGGGGGCAGCAGATTTATTTTGTTTTGCCATCCACATCTCCTGCTGCACGCAGTTCACCCCATCAATGTATAAAAAGCCCCCCAAACTACTCACCACCCTGATGTATTCTGTAACAACCACCTCAGTACAACCTGAGCAGCCAACCCACCTGGGAAAGCTGCTGGTAACAATAAAGAACAATTATGGGAAGCTTCCTGGGAAAATGAAGAACACGAGGCTTTTAGCAGGTATTGAAAGTAAAAGCAAATCACAGGGCTGAGACAACTTTTATACACAACTCAGATCTGCAGGTAACAAAACTTTTATCACAAAGCATTGCTGTTGGTTCTTTAAATGAGCAAAAAGGTCACAGTTATCTAATTTCACTGAGAAAAACAAAAGCAGGGGCAGAAAGAGCCCTTTCAGTGACTGAGGCTGGTCCCCATCTGTTCTGGATTACTTCCTCAGTGCCCGTGCTCACATCCAGCACTCCCCTGAGCCAGGAGCCTCAGCCTGGGCATCCCAGTGAGTCCCAGCTCACCCCGGGGGTGTCTGACCCCTGCCGTGGGCACCACCTGCACATGGAATGGCATCACCCAAGGCTCATGCCCCTGGGAATGAGAGCAGCACAGGGCACAGGAACCCTGCAGCTGTCCTGAGGGACACAGGGCTTGGGAACACTCACTCAAACTTCACACAGCAAACCAAAGTTGTCACTCTGAAACCTTCAAATGTTTCTCTGAGATTCCAGCCTTAAAAATAGAGCAGTATTATTTGCATGAGTGATTTTTCCTTTAAATAAATGCAAATGATCTATCAATGGAAGGCACAGTTCTGAAACCTACATGTAATTAACATGTTGACACATTTCCTCTTGTTTATCAGCCTCCCAGAATTACAGTGTATTTGCTCCTCAGAACTTTCACATCACACATCCCCTCCTGTATTTACTACAGATTCATCCCTGGCACTGGAGAGACTGAGCAGAAGTGCACCAAACTCCATCTCCCTGATGAAAGATTAAACATCTGCTCGCAGGAATGTGGAACACTCTTACAGAGAGCAGCATCCCCCCAAGTCTGCCAGGTTTGGGATGGTTCCCACAGCACTGGCTCCCACATTGCCAGGTCACACAGAAATCCCCAACAGTTCCTGCCCTGTGGATTCAAACAAATCTCCTGGAGAATCTTCCCTTCTGCACCACACCAGAAGGCAAAACCTCCACGTCTGCACTCAGCAATGATCTTCAATGATTTTAGGGAAACATCTCCAAACACAAGTGATCCTGTGCAAGCCTCCACTGAGGTTAACATTAAATTCAACTACATTGTACAGAGCACCATTTTCTCTTGGAAATTACAGAATTAATTGTTCATCTTATTCGATTTTTATATTTACCCGTTTCTTGTGAAAGAGAGAAGAGTGTATTTCTAAAACCTCCTACTACATACTAAAACTCCTACTAACCCCACTGATATTTGCATGGATTAGCACATTTCCCAGCTCCAGCAAGTGCAGGATACAGCACTCACCAGCAGAATCCCATTTGCTTCCTCCTGATACAACCTAGCCACAAAGAGGAGATGCTAAAATGGGAGAGCACTTGAAAAAACACTAAAAAGTGGGGGTTTCTGAAAGTTCAGGGAGCCAAACCTTCCAGCTCCAAGTGCTATTTGAGCACCTCCCAGAACCCAAAGCTGAGGAGTGTGTTGGGGACTGTTCCAGGAGAGAAGGAGCCACCAGAGCACATTTCCCACCTCGGGAATTTCGGAGGGATCTCTGGGCAGCTGGTCCTGAGCAGGATCCACACAGAGCTGGCCCAGCCTTGTCCCCCTGCTCAGGGCACGGATGGCTCTGATGTCCCCCAGGACAAGTGCGAGGTCACAGGAAGGGTTTTAAGCCCCTGCCCCCAGTGATGAGTACAATTCATGAAAGGTACACAAAGGCTTTGTAAATTTCCCCTTTCTCCTTTTCATTCTATTTCTGCTTTTCGAGACCAGATGGCACATTAAAAGGAAGTTTCATATTTTCTGGATCAGGTAGCTCAGCAACAACTCCACTGGCTAAAAAACCCATTTATGTCTCCACTGAACCCAGCTCACTTTCGCAGTACCTTAAAGGGAAAATTATTTGCATTTTGGCCGTCAGTTCTGGAGAACGGAGTGAAATTTCGTACGTGAGAGCAAATTAGGCTTAGGAGAAAACGCAATTATGCTTATTACAAATAAATTAGGAGATATTTACCGATTACTAATCTCTCTCAGCTCCTAACTTAATTTATTCGTGCCCAAAGGCAGTAAAACGAGGGGCCTCTGATATTTGCTTATAGAGACCTAATTTGCTTATATCAAAAAAAAAAAAAACCAACAGCTCTTTCTACTGCTCCCACCTAGCTGCCTCTCCACTACCGCGAATTTAGCGGCGTAAGCGCTAATTAGGGGTCTAACCAATACACCAATTAGGTCTCGTTAGGTAATTCCGCGTGTGCGGAGCTGCAGCACCGGCGCTGCCCCGGAGCCCCGAGCGGCGGGGCCCGATCCGGCCCCGGGGGAACGGGGAGGAGCTGGATCCGGATCCCCCCGCCCGGGCCGTTTCGCTTTCGGTTCAGCTGCCGCGGGGTTTCATTGTTGTTATTTATTTATTTTCAATGAAACGGAGGCGCTCGTGGCACCCCGGGCGGGCCGCGGGGCGGCGGCGGAGGCGGGAGGGAGCGGATGGCCCCGCGGGGGCAGCGCGGCCGGGCCGGGGCAGCGCGGGCTCGGCTCGGAGCCTGCGGCGGGAGCGGCGCCGGAACCCGCGGGCCGGGCACGCCGGCGGGGCCTGAGCCGGGGCGCCGGGAGGGGCGGGACGGTGTGCGCGGGGGCCGGGGGTCACTCACCATGAGCTCGATGGTCTTGTCCTCGATGACCGAGTCGGGCTCCATCGCGGCGGCCGCCCTGCTCCTCCGCTCCGCCCGCCCGGCCCGGCCCCGGCCCGGCCGCCCCGCCGCCGCCGCCGCCGCCGCCCCGCGCCCGCCAGGCCCCGCCGCGGCCCGCCCGCCCTCGCCGCGCGCACGCGCAAACGCACGCGCGCTGCGCCCGCCGCGACGTCACGGAGCGCGCGCGGAAGGGGCGGGGCCAGGGGCGCCGGAGCCACGCCCCCAAGGGAGCCCCGCGCTGCCCATTGGGCGCGGGCGGCGCGCGGGGGATGCCGGGAGCGGCGCGAGACCCGTGAGGGGGCGCGGGGAGGGTCCCCACACGGGAACGGGAACGGGAATAAAGACCGGGACCGGGACCGGGACCGGGACCGGGACCGGGATCCGGATCCGGTGCCACAGCGAGCGCCTCGGTGGGGCGGTGGAAGCTCCCGGGGCAGAACTGTGCGGGAAGGGCCGAGGCCGAGGCCGGGTTTGGTGCTGGACGCCCGCGGATCGAAAGCTTGGAAAGCGCCTTTGAGGCTCCCCCGTGGCCTGGCACAGGTGCCCAGAGCAGCTGGGGCTGCCCCCGGATCCCTGGCAGTGCCCATTGGGGCTGGGAGCAGCTGGGACAGTGGAAGGTGTCCCTGCCTGAAGGGGTGGCACTGGATGGGCTTTAATGTCCCTTCCAGCCCAAACCAGTCTGGGATTTCGTTATACATGAGATGGCTCTGCATGTTTACTTATAAACAGTTCTATTTAATAAATGGTAATCTGTGCCATAGGCCTGGTCTTGCTGGCACCACTGGGCATTTCCATGTAGCTGATCTCTACCCTTGGACAAGAGCAGCTTTTTCAGCCTTTAGGGTCTGGATCCTGCTGGCAAACTGTGCCAGTGCCACAGCAGCCACGGAGCATCCAGGAGCCATCCAGAGCTGGGCTGCTTTGGGGACCAAGGACACTCAGGCTGCCCTCTGAGCACGCAGCATGAACCAACTGCAGCTGTAGGCACGGGGAGTTGGGATCAAATCTGCCCTGGGCAGCCTGGTGTGACAGCACAGCACTGGGCTTGCCATGAAAATGGACCCAGAGCTTCCTGCTAAGCATTTTTTTTCTGTTACTTTTTCAAATCTCTGCCAAATGGTGAAGAGATGGAGGATGAACAAATGGAAATGGTGCAAAGTCCTTTTTTAGTGACAGCTCACCTGCCCCACAGGACACTGGTGTCAGCAGAAATGTCCTTCATCCACTCCACATCACTTAGAACAATACTTACCATGAGGTCTGGACAGAGCATTTAGAAGGTAAAGCAAGAGCTGCAAGTGTCCCTCCCCACCAAACCCCTGCTGCTGCTCACAGCCTGGGGGTGACAATTTGATGTGCCCCAAAAGCTGCTCCATTTCCATTCCTGGAGACAAAGGCAAACCCAAAGATGCCACTGCCCCAAAGTCCCTCTGAGTGGGGCCACAAACCCAGACCCACACAGGGGTGCCCACACTGGCACTGCCCCTCACCCTGGCACCCCACTGCCATGGAAAATCCATCCTTTTCCTACCAAACCTGAGCTGGATCCTCCCCAGCTCCCATCACAGCCCCTAAGGAAGGAGGAATTGTACCCAGCTGTGACACCCCCTTCACAGAGCTGTCACTGAGGAGGGTGGGACAAAATCCAGCTCTGTTCTGCTGTCCCTGGATCAGCCCTTGGCTCTGGACATCAACCAAGGCAGCAGAGATTTGTTTGGGACGCCAAAGTTAAAAATCAGCATGTCTCAGTCTAAATATACCCAGGGCAGGGATTTGCTGACAGCACAATGCTCCTGGAGCTTTCCACAGCACAGCCTGGAGTTCTGAGCATGGGAAGGATTCCCAGGGCAGAGGAAACGAGGAGAAAATGAAAAAGAGAAAAAAGGGGGGAATATCTTCCATTAATTTGGACAAAGGGTAAATCAGTGTTCCAAGGTAAATCAGAATCCAAGGGTTCCTGCACCACAGCAATGGATGTTGCACATCGGGATGGGTCTCACTCTGGCACGAGTGAGATGGAATTGGAGTTCCTGTAATCTGCTCTTAATGGTGTGGTAAAAGTAATTCCTATTATGTGAGAGACAGAAAAACATAGATATTAATTAAGGAAAGCATTATAAAAACATCAAATGTTTTACCTTTAGTGTGGAACACCAAGGAAAGCAAGAGTGGGGATGTCAATCCCTGTACCTGTAAATTAAAATTGCTTCTGACCAACTCACAACTTAAGACCTCATGAAGACTCAGCAACATGTCCAAGGCATAATAAGATTAAAAACCAGGTTTTGATAAATTTATTATGAGATAGGAACTCCCTGGGAAAGAGTCAGTGTTAGGAGGAGGGGCTGAGGGAGCTGGGAAGGGGCTGGAGAATTCCTGAGGGAGCTGGGAAGGGGCTGGAGAATCCCTGAGGGAGCTGGGAAGGGGCTGGAGAATTCCTGGGGGAGCTGGGAAGGGGCTGGAGAATCCCTGAGGGAGCTGGGAAGGGGCTGGAGAATTCCTGAGGGAGCTGGGAAGGGGCTCAGCCTGGAGAAAAGGAGGCTCAGGGGGGCCCTTGTGGCTCTGCACAACTCCCTGACAGGAGGGGACAGCCGGGGGGATTTGGGATCTGGGAACAGGGAACAGGGACAGGAGGAGAGGGAACGGCCTCAGGCTGGGCCAGGGGAGCTCAGGGTGGATTTTAGGGAAAATTTCCCCAGGGAAAGGGTGGGCAGGGATTGGAAGTGCTCAGGGAGGGTTGGATCCCCATCCCTGGAGGTGTCCCAGGAATTCCTGAAGGTGGCACTGAGTGCTCTGGGGACAAGGTGGGGATGGGGCACAGCTGGGACTCGATCTGGGAGGGTTTTTCCCCCCCTCAATGATTCCCTGATTCAAGGCCAATATTCCCGAGCATACCTGACTGCAGGGATTTGAGGAGCAGCCTCTGGGTGTGCCCTGCTCAGCCAGGGCTATGCCAGTGGCTCCGGGTGTGTGACAGATGTGTCACACATCTGCACAGCAGCCACCTGGGGACACAGCTGCTAATTAGTGTTAATGAGGCCCTGGTGGGACAGCTCCAGTCCAAGAGAACTTGCTCTGCCAGTTTTCCTGTGAGGATGAGGATGAGGGGGAAGTGGAAGGGAAAGTCTCACCGACCCGGACCTGGAGATGTCTCCATGCTGAGCACCAGGGCAGGGATTCCCTGAGGGTCACCTCAGCCTTGCTGTATCCAAGCAAAAGTAAATTCTGTGCTCAGAAAAACCTGGAAATCCCCATCCCCCTGTGCTGACCACTGAACTCATCACTTCAGCCCAAGTTTTCTGAACCTGCAGTGTTCCAGGGAAGGATTTGCTCCCTGCTCCTCCCCACCTCTATTCCCACACAGGCTCTGGCTGTGTCTGTGCCCTGGCACCACCTGGGCAGGATTTTGGGGGTGACACCGTTTGATTTTGTCTCACTAAATCCTTTCAGGATAATGCTGAACTGTTTCTCCTCACACCCTCCCACACTGGGCTGTGCTGGAGCTGCCAAGGTTCCCCACAGCACCAGGCTCCTGCCAGAGCCGCTGCCCCTCGTGGGCAGTGTGTGGGGACACAGCAGTTCGGGGGCACCTGGACATCCTGGCAGCCTCGGCCAAGGATCTCAGGGTTCCCCACCCCAAGCAAGTCCTGGAGTCCGAGGGCAGGGCAGCAAAGCATCAAAACAGCAAAGCAGCCCTGGGCCTCTCCTGGCACCGAGAAGCCAGGCAGGGAAGCTCAGCTGTGAGGATCCCTTAGCCAGGGAGGAGGGGTTTGTGCCAGTGTGGTGGCCAAACACGTGAAGCAGCTTCTCAGGAAACTTCTGCCCTGGCACTGGAAAGGAGAAACTAGAGGTGAGCAACAGCTTTTGTCTCTGGAGGTTCCTGGGGTGGAAGGGGACAGCCCCACACAAGGGACAGTCACTCACCTGGAGTTACAGAGATCCTTCAGCAGCTCCTGCCTCCATCCCAGCTCTCCAAGAGCTGCCACCAGGGTGGGCCTTTGATGGCTCTGGGCAGGGCAGAGCTGCACACAGGGCACAGCCAATGGCGACACCTGGGGACAGAAACGGGGGACAACTGACCCCAAAAGGGGCACAGTGAGATGAGCAAGGAGCCCAGAGCCAGCCCACATAGCAGTGAGCATGGGACACCTGCACAGAGGGGACAGACGGGGGGCTGTGACACAGCAGTGACAGGGCAGGGGCACAGCAGTGACACAGCAGTGACAGGACAGAGCTGTGCCAGGACAATGACAGGACAGTGGCACAGCAGTGACAGGGCAGTGACACAGCAGTGGCAGTGACAGGACACTGGCACAGCAGTGACACAGCAGTGACAGGGCAGTGGCACAGTAGTGACAGGGCAGTGACAGGGCAGAGCTGTGCCAGGACAATGACAGGGCAGTGGCACAGCAGTGGCAGGACAGTGGCACAGCAGTGGCAGGACAGCCATATGTGACCCCCCAGCCCGGGCAGGGCTCTCCCACCTCACCCATTGCCAGCTCAGCCCTGCAGCAGCTCCAGGTCACCTCCTCATCTCACTCCTTGCAGCAGCCAGGACCTGCCCTTTGATTTATTTCAGCACTGACAGCGATTCAAAAGTGTTGGAAGTGCAATTTTTCACCAGGGACTAAAAATAGCTCAGTGAAATTCCAGAGCTGCCTCCAGCGCCCCGGCCGGGCGGGACAATGGCATTTGTAACCCACGAGTGACAACAGCACAGGCCGAGCTCCAGCTCCCGAAATAACAACTCAGAAAGGGCAAATTCTGGCTTTAATTACAGCCAGACAAAAAGGAGGTTTAGCAGAGCATTATCAGAATATCTGAGCTGCTGGAAACAGAGTGGGGAATGCTGAGGGACAGGGGTGGCCTCACCCCAAATTTCAGCTATTCCCGAGGGGGAGGCACACACAGCCGGTGCTTTCAGAGGAGCTGAAGCTTTTGGCACAAGGGAAAATCCCTTCAGGCTCCACAAGGAGCTGATGATGCAGGACAAGGAGCCTCCAGCCCCCATCCAAACCCGGGTGCACACAGGGATGGGGACTCTGAGCCTCCCCAGCACACACAGGAACAGCTCCATGTGACATCCTGGAAGTGACTCTTTTCTCTCACTTCCAGGTAATCAAGATTGGATCTCTTCTGGGGAAATAATTATTCCCCAGCAGAAAGCCACCCATCCTGCCCAGCTTCCAACCCTGCTGGAAGTGCCCAAACATTGAAATCCCTTCCCAATCCCAGCAGCAATGCCACGTGCTGGAGGCTCCTGGATGGGAACCTGCCAGGTGATGCCCACCTTTAGAGGGCAGGGAGAACCCACCTGATGCTCTGCAATATTCGGTGTGAAAAAAGACACTTTTGGACACAGAGCAACCCCAGTGCACCTGGAACAAAAGCAGAGCTGCTTTCTGAAGGGTGAAAGGGACCCAGTGACCTGATCCTGGCAGCTGAAAGGAAGAAAAATCGCACCACGTCCCTCTCCAGGGGCCTCATCCTTCCATGGATGCTGCTGGGAGAGTTCCAGGTGCCAGGGGCACCCAGCACACCCAGGGCAGCTGTGCTTCACTGACAGTGCAGGGGAAGGGCCAGGAACCAGCCAGGATCCATGAGGAGGGAAAGGGCAGAGAAAGGAAGGAGGAGAGGAAGGAAAGAGCAGAGGAAGGAAAGGACAGAGGAAGGGAAGAGCAGAGGAAGGGAAGAGCACAGGAAGGGAAGAGCAGAGGAAGGGAAGAGGAGAGGAAGGAAGAGCAGAGGAAGGAAGAGCAGAGGAAGGAAAGAGCAGAGGAAGGGAAGAGCAGCTCCCAAGCACGGCTGTGACAGCAGAGGAGAGCTCTGGGCATCCCCCACAGCAGCCAGGCCTCGCTGCTCCTGCTTCCTCTTGGAATGCACAGCTGGAAGCAGAAACCAGGCTTGGTGCTGCCAGTAAAGGGTCAGCTGAGAAATATTTGGGATTTTATTAAACAATGCACACCCACGTGCCTGGCTGCACCAAGTTGGGAGACTGCAGGAGCAGCTTCCCCTGACTGCACCAACTTAAGGGATTATTTTTATATTTTTAATTTAGTGCTGAGCTCAGCTCGATGCCTTTACCTACACCACGAGCTGAACAACATCACTTTTGTGTACCTGGGTCACAGACGGTGTGAGATTTGTGCATCATTTTTATGTCTCCTCCAGCAGAAACCTCCCATGTCCAAAATTTGGGAATCCAGAGAAGGGAGAACAAGCCAGGCTGTCCCTCCTGCCACAGCTGAGAGCAGATTGTGTGAGGCAGAGCACAAACGTGGAAATCTCAGCCAGGAATAACTGCACAAGCCCGAGTGTGACAGCCAGGGGCCAAGAGCCTCACACCCAGGTCCTGCTGCTCCCCTGGAAGGTGGAGGCTCAGGGAATCTCAGCCCAGCAACACCTGCTGAGGGCATTGAAAACATCCTTTAAAAGCCCTGAGAGCAATGATGCCCCTCACAAACTGCCTGCCCAGCTGGGGGAGGGGGCAGCCAGGGACACTCCTGTGTCCACAGGAGAAGCCAGAGCTCAGGCAGCCCAGGGAGCCAGGACACTTCTGAATGGGATGAACTGGCCCCAAGAGGCAGAGCAGGAAGACATTTCTTAAAAAGCTTTCTAAAAAAGCTCCCTGGGGCTCTGGGATGGGGATGTCAAGGGCAGGGTGCTGCAGGCTGTCCTTGCTCTGCCTCAGGTGTTCAGGTACCCCAGGTAACACTCTGAGCACCTGCCCTTGGCCTTTGGAATCTTTCCTGGATTTCTCCCTCCTTCTCAGTTTTAAGTCCAGCTTTAAGCTCCAGCTTCAAAGAACAACTGAGTGTGCTGGAGAGACACAGAATCATGGAATCACTGAGATTGGAAAATCCATCCCAGCCCATCCCCACCTTGTCCCCAGCCCAGAGCACTCGGTGTCACTTCCAGGAATTCCTGGGACACCTCCAGGGATGGGGATCCAACCCTCCCTGGGCACTTCCAATCCCTGCCCACCCTTTCCATGGGGAAATTTTCCCTAAAATCCACCCTGAGCTCCCCTGGCCCAGCCTGAGGCCGTTCCCTCTCCTCCTGTCCCTGTTCCCTGTTCCCAGATCCCAAATCCCCCCGGCTGTCCCCTCCTGTCAGGGAGTTGTGCAGAGCCACAAGGGCCCCCCTGAGCCTCCTTTTCTCCAGGCTCAGCCCCTTCCCAGCTCCCTCAGGAATTCTCCATTCCCTTCCCAGCTCCCTCAGGGATTCTCCAGCCCCTTCCCAGCTCCCCCAGGAATTCTCCAGCCCCTTCCCAGCTCCCTCAGGAATTCTCCATTCCCTTCCCAGCTCCCTCAGCCTCTCCTGGGGCTCCAGCCCCATTCCCTGCCCTGGACACATCCCAGCCCCTCGCTGTCCTTGCTGCAGTGAGGGGCCAGAACCGGACACAGCCCTCAGGGGCCTCAGCACAGGGGGAAAGATCCAGAAACACAAACTGAGCTGTGAAAGAGCTGCCTCCGACCTCCAGCTCTGAAGCTGGCACCGAGCTGAGAGCAAAAAGCAGGAATTTCCTGGACTAGAGAAAATAAACCAGGAGTCTGTACTATATTCTTAAATATGGTTTAATACTCTTCTCCATTTCTGTACATCACAACACCAAGATATCACTGCTTGGGATCTCTCTGCAGAGGCTATATAGTATGCAAAGGCTAGGATCTCCCACCCCACTGAGTGTGTTTGCATGTGTAAGTGTAATACATATCAGTATATATTGATATACACATCAATATATAATGCAATATATATCACTGAAGAGAACACATTGATTAAAGAAATACAAAAATTTGGCATCATTTCCAAACTTAAATAGTAAAAATAAAAACTACAAAAAGGAGCTGCATACCCTAATGTATCATGTGAAACAACAAGCAGTATATTCAAAAATGTAAATTTACATCCAATTTTTGTGGTCTTGTCATGTCACATTAGACCCATTTACAATGGCAAAATCCAGAACATACTGCTGTGAGGGCCAGGGCTGTGACCCAGCCCCAGCTCCGGGGGGAGATTCCAGCTCGGATGTGAGGACGGCAGCAGAGCTGCTGGCCAGGTCAGGGACCAGGGGACAAAAGGTATTGCTCACAAGGACAGGAATTTTGGACCTCAAACAACAGCATGGCAGAAATTTGAAGAGAAGCTCCCTCTGTTCAAGTGAACCAGGAAAAGAGGCAAAGGTTTGCAGCTGGAACAGGAGCTGCTCCTGAGGGAAGCACGGGGAGAGCCCCCAGGGAGGGAGCAGGAGCTGAGCTGAGCTGTCACTGTTCCCTTGGGACAGGAACCGAGCCCTGCAGTGTCACTGTTCCCCTGGGACAGGAGCTGAGCTGTCACTGTTCCCTTGGGACAGGAACTGAGCCCTGCAGTGTCACTGTTCCCCTGGGTCAGGAACTGAGCCCTGCAGTGTCACTGTTCCCCTGGGACAGGACTTGAGCTGTGTCCCTGTTCCCTTGGGACAGGAACTGAGCTGTCACTGTTCCCTTGGGACAGGAGCTGTCCCTGTGTCCCTGTTCCTTTGGGACAGGACCTGAGCTGTCCCTGCTCCCCTGGGACAGGAGCTGTCCTTTGTGTCCCTGCTGCCCTGGGACAGCTCCTGTCCCTGTGTCCCTGTTCCTTTGGGACAGGAGCTGTCCCTGTGTCCCTGCTCCCCTGGGACAGCTCCTGTCCCTGTGTCCCTGTTCCCTTGGGACAGGAGCTGTCCCTGTGTCCCTGCTCCCCGGCACAGCTCCTGTCCCTGTGTCCCTGTTCCTTTGGGACAGGAGCTGTCCCTGTGTCCCTGCTCCCCTGGGACAGCTCCTGTCCCTATGTCCCTGTTCCTTTGGGACAGGAGCTGTCCCGATGTCCCTGTGTCCCTGCTGCCCTGGCCTGCACAGCCCCTGACCCCCAGAGTGTCACAGCAGGCTGGTGACAGCCCAAGGCCACAGGCCAAGGATGAGCTCCCTGATGTGTGGGTGCTCTGTGGAACAGGCAGGACACAAGGCCTGGGATCCCTGGGCAGTTTGGGATCAGGCACAGGGGATCCTTTACCCCCAAAGGACACATCCCCACAGCACAGACACTGCTGGCAGCTGGCTGCTCCCAGGGCTGTGCCAGAGCTCCACGGATCAGAATCAAACTCTCCACACTCCCAGCACTAATCCAGCCTCCACTGACTCAGTAACTCCTGTCAAACACCCACTTCCATTAAAGACCTGTGGGCTCAAATTCACATCATCAAGGAAACCTTACGCAGTCCTAAAGCAAAAAGAAAAACTTACTGAGGAACAAAAAGCCAAGTGTACCTTACTTCACTGAAATCTCATGTTTATTTTTGTCAAGACTGAAAAAAAAATAAATTCCTGAAGGCTGCACTGCTCCAATCCAAATTAAGCCCAAGACTCCAGCAGCATTTTCATTGCAATCCATGAAGTGCATTTCCTAGTTTGTAAGAGCAGTGTTTCTGCAAATAGATTAAAGCACGTTTGGCTGGTGAGCCTCCCCAAACCATCAGAATTTGCAAGCCACATGTAATGAACCAGCACTCAGGTCAGTGCCTCCTCAAGCTTTTGAAGAGAATTATGGCTCCAACCTCGTTCCATTTCTTCTGCAGGCTAAGCTGAGAATGCCATGTAAATGGGTCACGCTGCCAAATGCAGCAATTGATTTCTCCAATCAAAGTATAAAGAAACAAACCAGTAGGATCTTACTTCTATTAATTTTGGAAGGAAGAGGTTTACAGCAGTTAATGTATCATGAAGGTTAAAAAAATCATTTCCATAAAATACAAGAGCAACCAATTTCACCATTGAGTAAAAGTAAAAACTGGGATTCTTTTTAAATTAGTCCAAAGTGGCATATAGGAACTTAGTAGTTTGCTGCTGTACTGACACTATGACAAATCAAAGTGTAGGGTTTTGCTTTCTTAAATCCAAATGCTCGTGGATCAAGTTCTGGAAATGTTCCAATTCTAAGGCAGGGATCTGTTGTGTTTTCCACCATGAGTTTGCTCCTTGGGTTGGATGCTGGAGGGGCGAGGCACGTGTTGCCAGACCCAGCTCGACTACCTAGTAGTCATCAAGGTCAAAAAATTCATCGTCTCCTCCTTGGTATTCCATGCCCTGGAAATCCACCCGGTACCGCAAGATACCTGCCAAAAAAAGAGCCTTGAACTTCCCCAGCACCCCAGACATGGCCCAAGAAAGAGCCTTGAACTTCCCCAACACCCCAGACATGGCCCAAGAAAGAGCCTTTAGCCTCCCCAGCACCCCAGACATGGCCAAAGAAAGTGTCTTTAGCCTCCCCAGGACCCCAGAGTTCCCAGTCATGGCCAAAAAAAGAGCCTTGAACTTCCCCAGCACCCCAAAGTCCCCAGTCATGGCCAAAGAAAGAGCCTTTAGCCTCCCCAGGACCCCAGAGCTGCTCCAGAGCTCCCAGACATGGCCAAAGAAAGAGCCTTTGGCTTCCCCAGCACCCCAGTCATGGCCAAAGAAAGAGCCTTTAGCCTCCCCAGGACCCCAGACATGGCCCAAGAAAGAGCCTTTAGCCTCCCCAGGACCCCAGACATGGCCAAAGAAAGAGCCTTTAGCCTCCTCAACACCCCAGAGTTCCCAGTCATGGCCCAAGAAAGAGCCTTTAGCCTCCCCAGGACCCCAGCCCTGCTGCAGAGCTCCCAGGCACAGCCAGCTGGGGCTGGCAGGCAGCTGCCCTGGGGAATGTCACAGGGAATGAGTTCAGTGCCACGGGAAGCAGCTCCCACCTGCCCAGCCTCCTCAGCCTCCTCGTGGGAAAGCTCAGCCTGCTCTGGCAGCACTGGTGCCAGTGGCAGTGCTCAGACCCAGGCCTGGCACTGAGTCCAGAGGGCAGCTGGCACTGCAGCCACTTTTACAAAGCAGGGTTTCATGGCTGTTTTCCCCTTCCCACCCCAAACACCAAGGCAGGGCTCTGGAAATCCTGTATCCCTGGGATTGTTTTCTGAGGTGAAGGAGATTCCAAGGATATTTCCTTTCCAGCCTACAGGGCATGGGAGCAAAGAGGATCCCAGCATGCAAAGAGCCTGGATCTGGCAGGAAATGAAACTCCTGGAACTACAAACCCTGAAAACTCAGAGACCTGCTGCTCCTTATGGAGCCAAACAATCCAAGGTTCTTTCCTCCTGACTGGTGTTCTCTGGGCACAAGAAATTCCTCTTTACAATGCACCCATCAAAGCTGAGCACAGCTTTGTCCTGGAATCCCTGCCCAGGCAGGACATGGAGCCTGGCACTGGGGTGGCTCCACCTGCCCAGGATTTGCCAGACTGGCACAGGAACCACTCTGCCAGCTGTGGCTGATGCTCAGGGAGCTCCAGAGCAGGACTGGCTTCCACAGGCCTCACTGCTCCACAGGAGGGACTAAAAATACTAAAATGTGTTTAGGGAAGAAGAAGATCAGGGAGCAAAGTCCAGGGAGGCTCTGAGAGATGAGCAACAGCTCCAAGTGCTTTGGGAGCAGGGCTGGGGGTGTCAGAGCCCCCTGGGCAGGGCAGGGGCTGCCTCCAAGGGCCTGTGCTGACAGGGCCAAGCAGCTGCACAGGGGGACAGCCCTGAGCCCTCCACAGGACACAGGGACTGAGGAGGAAGCTGGAAGTGACAGGGAATGAATCCACCCAGGGGATGCTCCTTGGACTGCTTTCATGACTGACAGGAATAAGATTAATCCCACTCGTGTTGGCACCAGATTATCAAACCAACCACTAAACAAGACAAACACAGCTCCCTCTTGCAGTTTACCTCCAATTCCTCCAAATCCTTTCACAAATTGGGATCCTTCTTGTGATTTGTCTGTAACAATTTCCAATGTTGCTCCAAATTTCTTGTAGTTGTTTGCAAACCACTCCAGGAGGGGCATACTTTCTATGAGTTCATGTTCCTGCCCAGTCTGTGGAGACATTGGAAGGGAGAAATGAATAATAAAAACTTGTTTCAGTCACTGGGTGTTCAGTACTGAGAAAATCCCCCCCAGAGGTGGCTCCATGGCTTTGTCAGTCCCAGCAGGGCCAGCAGCCCTCATGCTCCAGAGGGACATTCCTGGGGGAAGGCACAACCACCAGCTCCTGGTGCTACCAAATTCATCCCTGACTGTGCTTTGGGCCTCCAATATAAAATTTAGTGCAGAAGCAGGAGAAAAACTGCTTTGATTCTTCTGCTGCAGCTCAGTTTCACTGCTCATTCAGACCTGCTGTGCCCCCTGCACAGATTCCAGCCCCTCTCACCTAAGTGCAGTGATTATTGTGAAATAGCAACACCTCACTGCAGGTAACACTGCAAACCCTGAGCACAGCAGGGACTGGCAGTCCTCCCTCCAGGGGGAGAACAACTGGAAAAAGCCCCTGGCACAACCCAGGTGGGACAAATTCCCTTTCCTTTGGCAAAGGACACTTTACTCCCAGTTTATTCTGCAGAGTGACACAGAGCCCTGGTCCACGAGGGCAGTTTGACCTGCACAGGCAGGAAATGACAGTTCCACGTGTCAGAGAGACCCCAAAGCAGAAACCTCCTTGGCACCTGAGCCAGGTCATGGTTCCTGACCTCACAGTGGCTCTCCACAACCAAATCAGGGCCCCACAAGCAGGAGGCAAAGCTCTGGGGCCTTGCCTGCAGGGTGGCCACCAAACCCTTGTAGATGGTGGTCAAAGATCCCACACTGCCCATTTCCACAGCCTTGGCACTGGCAGCAGGGAAGAGTGGAGAAAAGCAGGTGAGGATGCACAGGAAGAGCCACAGGTCCCTGCCCTGAGGTGTCACTGAGAGCACAGGGACAAACTTAGCCCAGGTCCCAGAGCTCTGCACCCACACACTGAGAACAAACCCAGAGGCCCAAAGCTGAAATACCTCCTTGTCTGTGAAGTGGGATTTGTCCTTCTCTTGCTCTGGTGTCAAATACAGGATCTTCTCTTCTGAGAAGGGAGAAAAAAATGATAATATTAGTTTGGGTAAGGCTGCAAGATGCAGTTTAAAGACAGCAGGAGACTGAGCACAGCCAGCAACCAAAGCCAGAGGGTGTGGGCAGTGCCACTGCCTGCCTTCCTCTCTGAAGCTCTGTGAGCAACCCCACACAGAGCAGAGAGCAGCTGCAGAGCCAGCACACAGGGGCAGGTCCTGCTGCAGGCACAGGAATTGTGTTTGTGGCCACAAGGTCACCTCAGTCTCCCCTCTGGTCCCACACTCACAAAGCTGGAAGGAGGCTCCAGGCTGGGCCTGTGAGCAAGAGCCCCCCTGGGGCAATTCCCTGCCTGTTCCAGCCTTTCCCCCCCAGGGGCTGGGCAGCTGCACAGACCTGCACAACAAATCCTTTTCTCCAAGGAAATCTTGGATAAACCAGCAGGGGGAAGGGTTTTCTCCAAGGAAATCTTGGATAAACCAGCAGGGGGAAGGGTTTTCTCCAAGGAAATCTTTTCCCAAACCAGTAGAGGGAGGGACTTGAATTTGCTTTCTAGAGGGACCCCTTTGGAAGTTTCCTCCCAAATTTTGCCCTAAACCAGGACACCCTGTGATCAAATGTCCTCCAGCAAAGCCACCCCAGTGAGACACCCCAGATATAAAACCCTGAGAGCCCCAGAGCCCACGTACCCTCTGTGCCTTGGCAGTGCAGGACGTATCTCATGATATCCAGGTTCTCATACACTATCAGGATCTCTACTGCTCCCATTTCCAGAGCTTTTAGTGTATCTTCCACACCAAAGCAGTACTTCCCTGTGTCCTGGCTGATCTCATCAAAGTATCGTCCTGCAGGGCACACAGAGCCTGCCATGAGCACTCAGCACAGCACACACTTCCAAAAACTGCAGGGAACACAAGGAACTGCCACAGGAGGCTGCCAGCAAAGGAGGAACTAAAGGGAGCTCTGAGGAAGGATAAACAAGGTCCAGGAAGTCTGGTGGGGAAAAAAAACCAAACCCTGCCATAGCAGCAACTCAGGTGTGCAGGTGGAAAAAAAGAGCACTGCAAGTGCCACTCTGTGTGCAGGAGGGTGCCTGAGGGTGTGTGGGTGTGCCCAGGTGTGTCTGAGTGTACCTGAGTGTGCTGGGATATGTGTGGGTGTGTCTCAGTGTTCCTGGGATGTGTCTGGGTGTTCCTGGGAGGTGTCTGGGTGTGTCTCAGTGTGCTGGGAGGTGTCTGGGTGTGTCTCAGTGTTCCTGGGATGTGTCTGGGTGTGTCTCAGTGTTCCTGGGATGTGTGTGGGTGTGTCTCAGTGTTCCTGGGATGTGTCTGGGTGTGTCTCAGTGTTCCTGGGATGTGTCTGGGAGGTGTCTGGGTGTGTCTCAGTGTTCCTGGGATGTGTCTGGGAGGTGTCTGGGTGTGTCTCAGTGTTCCTGGGAGGTGTCTGGGTGTGTCTCAGTGTTCCTGGGAGGTATCTGGGTGTGTCTCAGTGTTCCTGGGATGTGTCTGGGAGGTGTCTGGGTGTGTCTCAGTGTTCCTGGGAGGTGTCTGGGTGTGTCTCAGTGTACCTGGGATGTGTCTGGGTGTGTCTCAGTGTTCCTGGGATGTGTCTGGGAGGTGTCTGGGTGTGTCTCAGTGTTCCTGGGATGTGTCTGGGAGGTGTCTGGGTGTGTCTCAGTGTTCCTGGGAGGTGTCTGGGTGTATCTCAGGTTGTCTCTGTGCTGGGCAGTGTCAGTGTCTGGCTTTGCTGAGCCAGTGTGGCAGGGCTGGGGCAGCACAAGGGCACTGCCAGCAGGGCAGAGCAGGAGCTGCTCACTCGGTGCCACACACCTGGCTCAGGAGAGGCTGCTGTGCACCACTCACCTATTAGCTTCTTCTCTTGGATGAATTTCACATTGGAGAGGACCTCAGTTGACAACTCAATTGCTTGATTGAAGCCATTTTCTCCTCCATATGAAATATCAACTAGTTTGAGCACTTTGGATTGCAACCGCTGAAGGAGAGAAGGAAGAGACACAAAACCATCAAAATCCACAGCAGAGCAGGGCTGGGACAGTCCCCACCCTGCCAGGGGAGTCACTGCACTCACTACTGCACTTCCCCTGAGGACAGCAACCTCTGAATGCACAGAACTGAACCACAACTTTCAGGCAACAGGGACACAGATTCATTTTACTGGAGTTTAATTCCAACAAAGCTTCTGCTTTAAATTTGGGAATACAAAGAATGTGAATACCAGCTCCAAACAAGGGAGGACAGATTTCTTATTAGCCCTGTTGTAAGAAGAGGAGTTCTCAGCTCCTTGCAGGAGGTTTTAGGAATGGGAGACTGTTGGGAAGGAGAAGGATTGAAAAGGAAGGTCTCACAGATATGTGTAACAGAAACATCTTGGAATGTAGAATCTGAGATGGAATAGAAATGATAACAAGTTTTTATATAGAAAAGAATTGCTGAGCCAGTCTTATTAGATAACTAGAAGGCAAAGAGCAAGTGAGGTGGAAGGGGCTTTTTGTGACTTGAGCACAAAACAAACCCACCTCAGACAAAAGATGTTTTTACCAAGCAAAAAGATTTTCACAGGCAAACAAGAAAGCAAATGTTCCAAGTAGAGAAAAGATTTCAGAACTTTTCACTGCAGGAAAACTGAAAAACAACTTCTAGCTTAAAGTGTAACATACTGACCTTTTGTGATTGGAAAATAGTAACATGAATATGGTAATGTTAGAAGTTAGGATGGGCTATAGGTTATAGTAAAGGTATTGACTGGTTGTCATGTTTTAAGATGCTCTGCAATGAAAAGCACATAATGCACTGTAACCAGAATTAGAGAAGCTTCAGAGGAACCTCCAGCTGTGGCTGAGGGCTGTGGGCTGGGCTCTTGTCACCCACCACCCGTGAATTGCTGTAACATCTGGATACAATGAAGAGCATTTTACAGAGCCGCCTGGAGCCCACACCCCTCATTTCAGGCTCTTACAGGACACTTCTCTGGAGACATTACAATTTCAATTTCGATCAAACCTCTTCACAGTCCCCACCTTGTCCCAGCTCTCCTCAGACGGGCGCTGATCTCAGCAACTCCACTCACCTGATCGAACATGTCAGACTGGCTGAGCTCGGTTTTGAAGTCGGCCGAGCCGGCCAGGACGAGCCCGGCCACGTTGACCTTGTCCCCGGAGATGAAGAGCTGCACGGCGGTCTCGGCCACCTTGCGCACGTAGTTGTGTCTCTTCTCCATGCGCAGGCGGGCGAAGCGCAGCGCGGACTGACCGCCCCTGCCTGCGGGGAGGGAGGAATCCGCGCTCAGTGCTGGGGGTTAATTGTTCCCTTTTCTTTCTCTGCTGCTGTTCCCGTTGTTACGCTGAGTATTTGGGGCTACACCTTAGTAGGATTGGTTTTCTCTCGCAGGGGGGTGGGCGATAGGGGGACACGGGAAAAGGAAAGGTGCAGTGAGAGGACGCCCCGTGCTCTGATCCAGCATCTCCCCTGCCACCCCAGCACTGAGATCCACGTTCCCTGCTGTCAGACATCGCTCTGCTCCTCTCCCACCCCATCCTCCTGCCTCCGGACACTCTGCCGAGCAGCACGACCGACACCGTGAGGGCGGAGTCGCTCCTCCATCCCGCTCCCCCCTGGGTCAGTGCCACCATCACCCAGCCCCTTCAGCTCCCGGGAACTGAGCGCACGGAGAGGGGGCTTTGGCCAAAAACAACTAAAACTGAGCTATACTGTTCTGTTTCGTTGTCAATTTTTATTGCTGTTGTTGTTTCTGCCTATCCCCGTATCTTCTCCCTGAAAGCCTCTTGGTTCGAAACTAGAATAATTGGAAGGGAGGGGGTTGCACTCTGCATCTCAGGAAAGGGGTTCTCACCTTTCCTTAGAAAATACCTGTCTTTTCAAACCGAGGGCAGCCTTGGGGACACACTGCATCCCAGCCAGCACTCAGCTGACCCCCCAGAACCACAGCCAAGGCTGCCTGTAAAACCTCTTGTGAGGGTTTTTCCAGTCCAGCTTTCTCAGGCTCTGCTAGGGTTCTTTCCCAAGCTAGCTGCTTTTCTCTCATGTAAACATAAAAGAATTAAAAACAAAGATAAACACCTGCTGGATATGTGACAAAGCCTGGGAAAGAGGTGTTACTTTCTCTGGACCAAGAAGCTAGTGCTTTGTCTCTGCCCTACTGTGACCATAGGCCCAGAAAAACCTCTTGAGAGAGTTTTTCCAGCCCAGCTTTCTCAAGCTTAGCCAGCGTTCTTTCCTAAAGCTAGCTGCCTTCCTCGAATGTAAACAGAAGAGAAGAATTAATAACAAAAATAAGACACCTGTTAGATACGTGTCTAGGCCTGGGAAAAGGTGTTACTTTCTCTGGACCAATCGATGTATTCTGTCCTTGGAGTTGTGAAAAACTCTCCTTAAGCAGTGTGGTTTAGAATAAACTTGTCTCTATCCTATCTTGAGAGGGACCATGTAGCTGTGTGTCTTATTTCCATTGCATCCAAAGGGTTAAATCCCTAACCTACAGCTACATCCCACAAAGTCTATTATAAAAGGTAGGACCAGATTTGAAATAAAGGGATTTCTTCCTTGTCTCCTCCTGCACGGATGCAGTATGTTACTGTGCTCTTTTCACCACTCCTAAGCACCACACAGGAACAGCCACGGGCAGCTGCAGCCTCCTGGATTCAGTTTGTCACAAACGCAGGCAGGGGCTGCCATGGGACACTCAGACAACAAACAGGGCTCGTTCCCACCAGGAGATTTTTCTCCTATAAAGTCTCACAGCTCTGTAGAAATGGAACGTGTGAGCACCTTCTCTCTTTTTGTGCCTTCAGGAGAAGCCATGTCCTTTGTACCCTGCTGACAGGGTCCTCACTGGGGACACTGCTTTGATTTCATTTTGTCCCATCCCACTCTACAAAGGACAGCAGGCCAGGAGTAGCCAGCAGACAATTCGCTGAACTCATCAGTGGCTGGTTACAACACAGCACCACAGAGTGGAACTCGAATTTCCCTTGCTCCACGAGGCCCTGTGCTCCTGCAGAGAGCAGCTCACTGCTCCTCTGGGGTGCACAAAACACCTGCCCATCAAACCTTACATCCCTCTGAGTGGGACTGCTGCTTGTGCCACTAATACTAACTTCTAACTGTCCCAAAACCAAGTAAAGGGTCAAATGCAGCAAGAAATAAAAAGTGCCACTTCTAAGCTGAACTGCACATTAGTGTGATTCATTAATTGTGACAGAAGGCTCAGACTGGAGGCTTTGCTGTCAGATTCCAAGGGAGCACAGACTTGAGCAGAGCTAAACCCCCAGAGGCCAAGCTCCCCACTTCCACCCTGCCATGCCAGGCCAGGCTGCTGCACTCAGTGAAGTTGTTACCGTGCTTCTTTGGAAGATCCACAGTGAATTTGTGCAGCACTTCCCGTGTGTTTCCTTGCAGAGTTCCAAAGAGGGCCCCACTCCCGTCTATTACAATGAAGCCAAACTTGCTGTCGTCAGAGAGCAGTGCTGTGAGAGCCTAAAACAGAGAGAGGGGCTGTGAGCAGGGCCTGCCCCACCTGGGCACACAGCACAGCCCCCACTGCTGCCCACGGCCACTCCTGTGCTCACAAAGGGCAGGAGAGGCAGCACATTCAGGAGCTGGAACCTTTCCAGGGCACTACAGAATCCCACCATGGTTTGGGTTGGGAGGGACCTCAAAGCTCATCCCATCCCACCCTGCCATGGCAGGGACACCTCCCACCATCCCAGGCTGCTCCAAGCCCAATGTCCAGCCTGGCCTTGGGCACTGCCAGGGATCCAGGGGCAGCCACAGCTGCTCTGGGCACTCTGTGCCAGCCCTGCCCACCCTGCCAGGGAGGAATTCCTTCCCAAAATCCCACCCCATAGAACACTGCTAAGAGCACAAAGGAAACTCAAGTTTAATTTTGACACAATGTCCCAGCTTTGCCAGTTCCCCACGTGAGGTCACAGGCAGGTGTGACAGCAAAGCCCTGGAGATGGGCTCTGGAGAGGATGCAGTGAAATGGATCCCAGCTCTCTGAGGCTGCCTCACCTCTCTGGCTGGCACAAGTGGAGCAGTAATTCTCCTGGCATTCCAGCCAGGAAAGCAGAACTTGCTCAGTTCATTGTCAGTTCAGTTTTGTTCTCCAAAGCACTGACACAGCCTCCCTACACCAGCACTGGTCTGCTGCACCTGCTGGCTTCAAGTGCCACAGGCAGAATGATGAAATAAATCTACAGTGGCTGTGGCAAATTCAGCCTCACAGAGCACAAGGAACAGCAGCAATAATTGTCCTGTGCATAACTGGCTGTGAAGAAGGCAGCCAGAACACTTGCTGCAAAATGAAGTTATCCTTCAATTTTCCTCCCTCTAAAAAAGGCAGCTGAATATTTCCCAAAAGGTCATTTAAGTTGCCCAACCAAAGCACAGTGCAGTATCAAGGTTTTTGAGTTGATTTTGCCCAAGCACCCAAACTCTGCACTCCTTTCTCAAGGCAATCTCTCAGCTGCTGTTCCCTCAGGGGCTGTCTGAGTGGGCAGAGACATCCAGCACACACACACACACACACACTCCTGCTCACTTACACATGCCCAAAAAAGCAATAGCCAGAATCCTCTTTCTGGCTGGCAAAACCACATCAGTAGGATGGGGAACTTGTCAAAACTCCAGATTGCTTGAAGTCAGCAGTTTAACACTGCAAGTGATGGTGCTGGGTTAGTGCACAGGACCTGGAGCTGCCTGCAGGGCTGTCAGCCTCATTACTGGGCTGAACTGAAAGGATAAAACCCATCACTCATCCTCTTCCAAAATCCACACAGCCCAGCCTGCAGCTCTCAAGCTTAGAAGAAACAGAGGCTAAGGTTTAATGGAATCTCCTGGCCAAAGTAAATATTCTGTATTAATTCCTCAGCAGTGGGATGAATGAGAGGAGGAAGTGGCATATTACACTGCAATCTATTTAACTGGGACAGAGCCAAGCAAAACATGGGACTGGAATGAATGCTCCAGCCAAGGTATCAAAGTAAGGCATGGTAAATCCTACCCCTCAGACACACTGGGGCTCACAGCCCCTGGGGGAGTCACTTCAGCTTCACACAGGCAAGAAAATACCTAGAGGAAATCTTATCAGATGCTCTTGCCAGGCAGCACATGACTGCAGCTCTGATGTTCTTGATTTCCTCTTATTTTCACACAGTCCCAATGATCAGTGATCCCCTGATCAGCTCTGGCAGCAATTGTTTGACCTGTCAAGCACCAAGAAGGGAATATTGCCTTTGTTCTGGTCCTTCTCTCTGCAGCTGCAGCCCAGAGGTGAAGATGAGCTCCCCTCCTGCTCCTTCACACCCTGAGTTTCCCAGGAAATCTGGGGGTGCCCCTGGAGCTGCCCTGGCTGTGGAATGGGGAATTATGGGGTTCAAAGCTGTGCAGCCCCAGCTGAGAGCAGTGCAGGCAGTGCCCAGGGCAACAACCCCACAGCCCACACCCCAGAGCATGGAGGGAGGGGCTGGCAGGGATCCCACCCTCAGGAGCAGCAATTCCCACACATCCCCCTCAGGTCCTGCCACTCGTGGTGAGCAGAGCCACACACCAGTGCATGTGCAGCTGCTCCTGGAACATTCTGCATTCAATCAGTGCCCTGAGGCAGCAGCTGCAGGGGACACCAAATGAATCCATGTCGTGACAGGGCAGGAGGAAAGCCAGCACCCTGCCAGTGCCACAGCAGCAGGGACAAACACCTCCCTGGGCTTGGCATGCTGGCTGGCTGCTGAATTCTTATTTGCCTCTTGCTTTCACTCATCTGTGGGCACAGGCACCCAGCAGAACTCCAGACCTGTGTGTGTGCACAGGTTTTTATTCCTGGGAGGTCAAAGGCATGGTGGGATTTCATCCTTTGTGGGGAGACAGAATAGTAGGGATGGGCCTCACCTCTGCACCTTTCCCTGCTGAATTCCTGCCCTCTGGAAGCCACTTGTGGATCACATCTCCACAGACAAACAGAACCACATCACTGGGGGCCTGCCAAGCCCATGTCACACTCATTTGACAACAGGCAATTAAGGCTCAGGCCACACATTTATCACGGGGAACATCAAGGACGTGAGGGGCACTGTAAACATTGAGACCTCTGCACCTGCCAGAGCCAACACAGCCTCAGAGGCAATACCTGACTGCTGGAATTCACATTTCCTTCAGTATGCTTCAAACCATTCATTTAACTTAATTAGATGTTGGATAAAAATAAGCCCACTTCCCCCCAGACAGATTAGGCACATGCCAGCTCTCCATCAAGGCTCTCAGTTAACACATCTGATAGCAAGACTGGCAACACTGATATTATCTTGGCAGTATTTTAAAGTCTGACTGGGAATAATATCTATGGGGCTCTGTGGTTAAGCAAAAAACTATCCTTGGTCCAGTGAGAGAGAGGAGCTGCTGCCTGTGGGTTACACAAACTCAGAGCTGGGAGGAGCTGGGCAGTCCCTGGGCATTCCCCATCCCCGGCCAGTCCCAAGCCATCCAGTGGCCACCCCAGGGCCTGTTCCTGCTGCTCTCCAGGCTCAGGCACAGCCAGGCTGTGCCCAGAGCTCAGCTCCTGCAATGAGTCCTTACCTCCGTGTGGAATTTGTTGTCACACAAATACAACGATGTATTGATTGGTTTGAAAGGTTCAAAGTCAATGTTGACTTTCTTCTCTTTTCCTTCTTCTGTCACAATTGTTCCACAGTAAACAACCAGACCATTTGGAGGTACTACAAACGACACAATGCAGGTTTAGATCACCAAGGAATGTGGCAAGCTGTACCCATCAAAAACTGACTGCCAGCCCTTGAGACTCAGAGCAGAGTTGAAATTCAAGTTCCCTAACTTTTCACTTTCCCTTTTCCCCACCTCATTCCCTCCCAGGTCTCTACAATGGGAAGCCTGCCTGTTAAACCCAGGGTTTGCAAGGTCCCAGCACCCAGAGCAAGGCTGAGCAGCCCCTGAAGCTTTGCTGGGATTTGCAGTGACCATCCCAGGGAGGGCCACGGGCCAGTGCAGTCACAGTGAACTCTTCCAGGGCTCATCTGACATGGCCTGGCTCTGCTCCCCCCAAAATGATGGCATGGCTCAGTGCCATGCATGAGGCACACAGGAGTTTCTGCTTGGCAGAAAACGATTAACACAAATGAATTATTGCAGAATATCCAGCTCTTCAGTCTGGCCAAGTTTGGCAGAGTCAGCACTAGGAATGGAATCATGACCCCACTCTGTAAAGACAAGGACCACCTTACTACTCCAGTCCCAAAGTCCACCCCTGAAGTAGCCATCCAAGGGCAACATACCTGGAATATCAGTGCCCAACAGCAGCACAGGCCAACAGATTTGATTAGCAGAAAACTGCATAGTGCAGGAACTTAAGGCTGCTTCCAAGAAAGGGAAGTGTGCCAGCATCCATACAAGCTAGAAGTTACCTTTGTTATAGAGTTTCAGTCTTTGCTGTACAGATGTAATGGCTCCCAGAACTGAAAGGCGATTCACTCTTGACTTTATGTTGGAGGCAGTGCCAAACTCGTCTGCTAACATTTTTGCCACTCGTGAGATCTGGTCTTTGGGGGGAATGATCAACGAGATCATGCTGGTACCATTGCTGGGGAGGGAAAAGAGGGATGTGAGCAGGCAGCAGAGCACCAAGCACCCTCACACCACACCCCACAGTGCTCTCCTCTCTCCCCCAAGGCTGCTGCCTCACTGCTACTGGTGTCATTCCCTTCTGCACAACAGGGAGAGAAAAGGAAATAAAATAAAACAAAGCAGGCTCTTCTTCAGTGCTCAGCCTCTACCAAGTCCTGCAGAAGCTGCTTGTGCACTCTGGGAAGAAAGAACACATGTACAGACCAAGGGCTGTGAGCAGAAGGAATGGAAGCAGCTCCCAGCAGAGATTATTTCAAACAATGCAGCCACATACTTCCAGGACATCTTAGAGCCCATTCCATTTGTTCTCAGACAGCTGGAGCACTCAGCAGCCCAAGTGCTGCCTTAACACGTTGTTTTCCTCAGATTAATACAGAGAAGTGAACTGGAAGGATCCCTTTGTCACGGTGAGTTTTTCCTGCTTTCCCATTATCACTTTTCTCCCCAGAGCAGCTCATCAGCTCTGGCAGCTGCTTTAACTAAACTGTGCTAAGCACACACTGCTGCTTCACCAGCACCAACCCCAGGCACACAGTCAGCAGATAAGACCCCACAAATCACAGAACAGGCTTAAATTAAAGGAAAAGAAGTTTGATATTCGTTTTTCCTAGGGCTTTCGGGTGGGTCCTGCAGAAATCTTAATCCCCCAAAGCTGCCTCGTGGTTCAAATCCACCCAAAGCCAAAAGGAAAATTGGGGAAGTTCCCATCTGCCTTCCAGCAGGTACCTCCCATTTGCCATTGAAGTATCCCAGATGTCTGAAGTGCTGCCTCTGCATTGTCTCAGATTTAACCCAGACCTCATGCTTCCCATTAGAGTAATGACATAAAAATCAAATCCCTCATCCTACCCTCCAGCCCTCTCAAGGGCAAAGCAGCTAAGCTCTGAGAAAAAGCCTCTTCTCAGGATTCTGAGTCAGAGAGCCAACACAGTGCTTTTCAGACATCAAACCCCAGGGTTTCTACTCTTTTACATTCCTTATGGGAGGAGGAGCCCAGCCCAGCCCCTGCTCGCTGCTGTTTCAGGCTGTCACACACCACAGTCCTGTGAAGTGTTTGGGCTACAGAGGCAGCAGGGAAGTGCTTTCAAAAGCATCATTTCATTAGCCTCTTCACACAAGTTGTGCAGCCCTCTCCCAAAGATCTTCAATCCAGGCCAAGTTGAAACAGAGGCTGGTAGGTCAAATAAGTCCCTGACCTTAAAGACAACTAATTGGTTTTAATATCCCAGCTCCCCATACACAGCAATCAAAGTCACAAAGCCACTCTGGCCCGTGTCATTCCCAGGAGGAGCTCTGAGCCACGCTGGCAGCTCTCAGGCTTCCAGGTCACCCCAGCCAAGAATGCTCCATATCCCACTCAATTAAAGTGTCACCCACCCCAGAGAATGGCACCAGCCTTAGGGACAGATAATGGCCAGCACTGCCAGCAGGCTCCTTTGAGCAGGAGGCTGATCACAATGAAAGCAACTCTTCCCCACTTTTCTCTAAGTAGCACTCCTGAGTTATCTCCTGCTCTGAAAGAACTTGCCAGGGATTAGAAAGCTCTGCCCATCACACCGAACCTCCTGCACCCCCTAAGGGCATCCCAGAGAGTGGGAGTGCGACTGTTCTGCCCCTTGGGCACTCCACGGCTCTCCTGCTAGGAGGAGATTGCAGACAACTGTTCCTGAATTGAGGACACGAAGGAACTGGCACAAACTGCCTGGAAGAGCCCAATCCCCCCACCTACAATCTCCTTACAGGAATTTACAGAGGGCAGGAAGGTCCCTCCTGAGACTCCTTTTCTCCAAGTTGAGCCCCCCAGCTGCTCCTCACAGCACTGACCCTCCAGAGCCTTCCCCAGCTTTGTGCCCAGCAAGGAGGAAGGCTGGGTGAGCACTCCCAGGAGCAATTCCTCACTAAACAGTCATTTCAAAAAGCTCCCTTCAGTTTTCAAATGCAAGTCACCCTTCAGGTGCCAGCCCCTGGCCTTGTGCTGTGTTCCAGTGCCCCACAAACACTGGTGCCAGCACTGAGCACCCACTGGATCCTACTGGGGCTGTTTATCCCACACACAGCACCTCATCCACCAGGCAGGGGCACAGCACTGCTCCCCAGGAACACCCACCCAGCTACCACAGTGGCCTTCACACATCCTGGTGATTTATTACTGCAAACAGACAAATGAAAAGGGGCTCAGAGGATGCACTCCCCCTCATTTAAATCTCCATCTAACTCAACACAGCACACTACTGTGCCTGGGCCAATCCTTCAGTGAATTCCAGTCTGGATTTGTATCCAAAAGCACCTTCCACTACCAACATCAAGTGCACTCCTCGGGTTTGGCATGCTTCACCACTATTTACACAGCCACAGCTATTTCAGGCTCTAACCAATTCCTGCAGAATCCAGCAAAACAGCTGGCATGCAGCTTGCCACAGCAGCAACCTTCCAGGCTGCCTGGAGCACAAGGAGCCAGCCAGCCTGTCACCATGTCCCCAGGCAGCCAGCACCCCAAAGGGTCACTAAACAACCAAAGACTGAGACCAGCAAGGCACCAGCTGAAGCTCCAGCACCCAGGGTGGCTGCAGAGCTCCCTCACACACTGCCAACACCTCATTATCCAACCATGCAAGAGCAGCTTTCCTCCCTCAAAGCAAGCTTGTACCTGCCTGTGACCCTAATGCAGCACGGCAGGGTCTAAAAACCCTGTGCTGCCTCTGCTGAACTCACCCCAAGGAGACAAAATGCAGCAAAGAGTTTCTAAGAAAGCTGCTGTTCAAAAACACTCTGAAAAAATAGGTTATTCTGCAGAGTAAGTAATTTCCAAGTCTCCTCTGGGTCTTTGCAGCCTCAACAAGATAAAAGGGATTTCTGCAAATCCCACCCTGTCCCCTCTGGAGCTGAGGGTTCTGGAGTGCATTTAACTGGGATTGAGGAAAGGAATTTCCCCATAACCATGCTAAGGGCTCCCCAAAGGGGACACAGCTGCACCACACACCTGCCCTGGGGCACAACCCAGTGATGTGCTGAGATCCTGCACTGCTCTCAGGGCTCACACTGGGCCAGGAGCTGGGTCTGTCTGTCCTGAATTACCCAGGGCTCACACTGTGCCAGGAGCTGGGTCTGTCTGCCCTGCAGCACCCAGGGCTCACACTGTGCCAGGAGCTGGGTCTGTCTGTCCTGCAGCACCCAGGGCTCACACTGGGCCAGGAGCTGGGTCTGTCTGTCCTGCAGCACCCAGGGCTCACACTGGGCCAGGAGCTGGGTCTGTCTGTCCTGCAGCACCCAGGGCTCACACTGGGCCAGGAGCTGGGTCTGTCTGCCCTGCAGCACCCAGGGGTCACACTGGGCCAGGAGCTGGGTCTGTCTGTCCTGCAGCACCCAGAGCTCACACTGGGCCAGGAGCTGGGTCTGTCTGTCCTGCAGCACCCAGGGCTCACACTGTGCCAGGAGCTGGGTCTGTCTGTCCTGCAGCACCCAGGGCTCACACTGTGCCAGGAGCTGGGTCTGTCTGCCCTGCAGCACCCAGGGCTCACACTGTGCCAGGAGCTGGGTCTGTCTGCCCTGCAGCACCCAGGGCTCACACTGTGCCAGGAGCTGGGTCTGTCTGCCCTGCAGCACCCAGGGGTCACACTGGGCCAGGAGCTGGGTCTGCCCTGTAGCACGCCCAGCACTCCTGGAGGAAGCAGGGACCCCATGGATCCCACACCATACCCTGATTTCACAGCACTGCTGAGGTTTCCCCTGGTTCAGCACACTCGGCTCCCATCAGAGCAGAGCTCCAGCTGCTCCAGCTGCTGTCCCTGCTCTGCCCAAAGAGCTGCCAGGGCCATCCCAGGAGCACGAGGGGCACAGCTCACACTCTACAAAGAACCAAGGGGCAGCTCAGTGCCAGCTCTGGGGAGGCACTGCCTGCACTGTGGGTACTGCTCATGGTGCCAGCCCTGCCAGGAATGGGCAATCAGCTCAGATTTATCAGCACCTGCCATGAGCAGCTTTGAGGATCTCTAGGAGAGAGGAGGAGGAGGATGAAAGCTCCAACTTCCCCACACCACAGTAGGTGAGCTCCAGCTGTCTCCCACAGTGTGCTAGAGGACTGTTTGAGGGAAGAGGGGAAGCAAAAATAAGCACATTTTTCTCTCTGGAGACAGCAAGTTCTTCAGAAAAATCAAGGTTTGTGGCTAGGACAGCCTTTCTATTATTAAAACTCCAATGTTACTACAGTTGGAATTTCAGACAACTGTGCCACCAAACAGCTTTCCCAGACACAGAGAGACCTCAGAGCAGGTGCTGGCAGCGAGGGCAGTGCAGTCACCACTAACCCATCCCGGGGAGCTGCAGGGCAGAGCTGTGCCACTCCTCCTGCCAGCAAAGGAGGGATCACCCTCCCTGTGCTGTGTGTGCAGGCCAGAGAACTGCTGGGATGGCCCTGAGGATGCTGGCACCAGCTGGTCCCTGTCCCCAGCCCACACCCAGCTGAGTGCCAGGAGCAGGGCCCTGTGGGGATGTGCTCTGTGCTCAGCACCAGGGAGGCACCAGAGCCAGAGCCAAGAGCTCAGAGCAGGCACTGCAGCCATGGGGGACAGCCTGCTCCCCACGAGCCCCCTGCTCCGGGTGGCCACCTCTACCTGCAGGGCTCTGTCACCACGTTCCTGCCCTCCTGCCATCAGAAGGAGCAGCTGAGCAGACCCTCAGACCCCCAGCTGGTACCAGACAGTGATGTGGTGCTTTTCCAAAAGGCTCCCAGCACCTTGCACTGTCCTGTGCCACTGCCACCCTCACCTGGCACACAACCCCCAGCGCTCTGAGGAGCAGCAGCCAACCTGTCTCCTGCAATTTGGGCTATGAGCTGGCACGGGAGAGCATTAATTTCACAGCCTGCTATATAAATAGCAGTGACTGGCTGCCCTGTGCTATCAGAGGAGACCTGACAAACAGCAGCTGAGCTGTAGCTGCTGCACAGTGAAACGTTTCACACTGCCAGCACACTGTGGAATGTGGGATACAGAGGCAAGGGAGGGCAGTCATTCCCCAGGACTCCAAACAAGTTTATTTTTACAGGGCACAGCTTCGTGAGCATCCTGCTCTCCCCAGGAGCCAAGGGCAGCACCAGGCCTGGGTGTGACTGCCAGACACTGGCAGGAGCACAGAGAAAACAGCTCCCAGATAAGCTGATCCCAAGCACATTCCACAAACAACTGCTCCGAGCCATGGCACCTTCCCCAGGTAACTCCTGCTGCTCCCCACCAGGACTGGGCATCACTGGGCAGGCACAACACACCCCAAGGAGCCCAAGCTGCCTGGACAGCCAGGGCTACCCAAATTATGTGCTGGCTAAAGCAGCTCCCTGCACAGCCAGCTGCCAGGCAGATGCCAGCAACACCTCTGCAATCCAAGGCAGAACTCCATCAGGCACACCCAGAGGTGCCAGAGCTGCTTCTGAACTAACATCCACAGTGCTGCAGGCACCTGGAACTTCAGCGAAGGACCAAACTCAGGCACAGCCCACAAAATCAGTGATGTGAGGAAAGATATTTGAGGGTTTTGGTGCTGTACCTGAGCAGATGTCGAATGGAGAGCTATAAAAAGGAAGTGTCCTTTGGTACAAGCAAGTACAGAATTGCAGGTTTGGGCTCCCTCACAACACCCAGGCCATCAGACACTCCCCTCTCATCCTGCCCTGGGTGCCAGAGCACTGACCTTGCCAGAGGGAAGTTCTGCACATGCTCTTGCAACTTATGAATTATGGCTGTGAAACAAAGAGGTCACAGCTGTGCCCTTTAAAGACTTCGTGTCTTTTAATAAGACAAAGCTTTCATGAGAAAGTGGCTCAAGTCCACTTGAGATGCAAATGTGGAGAAACAACAGCAGATGCAAGAGCTGCACAACTTTTCCTGGAAAACCTGCTAGGAAGGAGCAGGGAATGCCAAGAATCCAGGATCCCTCAGTGCTTCAGAGGCCACATCACCTGGACGCCAAGGACTGCACGGCCTGTGAGAACATCAGCTGAATGCTCTGCACTAAACCCAGCCAACATATCCCAACCTCACAGCTGCTGGAGGCACCAGGGGTTGGTGATGGGTTGGTGATGGCTCCAGCAGAAGCAGGCGAAGCCCCCCAGCCTGCTCAGCCCGTGGCTCTGAGCAGAGCTGGAGCAGGACAGCAGCACTGCACTGACACCCAGGCAGAGCACACAGCACCGGGGGGCTCCACGGCACACACAGCTCCTCTGAGCTTCAATGTGGAGCTGAGCCAAAGGCCAGGCACAACTTTGTACAGCAGGAACCTCACAATCCTCCAGAGGCATCCTGCAGTTCACCCCAGCAGGCAGCAGAACTCTGGGTCATCTCCCAAACAGTGACATCAAGTCATTCCTCAAAGGCTTCCACGTCACCCAAAGAAGGGTGTGCAGGTACGGAAGGGACCAGCTCCCAAGCAAAAGTAAAGCAGAGTTCACCTTTCTGGAGCCACTGACACCTCTGAAGCAGAGAAAAAGGACAAGATGGGGGCAGGGTGGGTGTGAGGAGAGGATTTGCAGAGCCAGGAGACCAAGTAATTCATTCTTCAGGAATCCTTTTCAGCATAAGCATTAATTGGAGAAATCGAGGCCCTCCTTCTTCTGAATTGAAGAAACATCCCAGACACGAAATTCCTCCATCAGTCTCTGAATGCCACCTCTCCCCTGGACAAAGGAAAACCACTTAACTGCACAGCATGAGACCGTGCAGCTATTCCACCACGGCTCACACAATGCCAGGCTCTCCTGCTGGAGTCCTGCTCCAAAGCCCACACCAGGAATCTTGTCCATCTTGAAGCAGACACTCAGACCATCCTGGAAGAGTATCCTGCCCTCCTACCCTCACCCACTGACTTTTCCCAGAGGAAAGGCCTCCAGATGCCAACCAAGTGGCAGCCAGGGAGAGAAGCACCCAGCCAGAACCCACCCTGCAAAACACGAGTGAGCCTCATTTCCTCAGTGCACCCCTGGCTCCAGCAGCCAGGAAAGCTTCCCACAGGGAGGCAGCAAATGGCTGCTGAGCAAAGGAACAGAGGCAGGGCTGGCTGCAGGCTGAGAAGGCTCAGGAGAGGCACGGCTCCCCCTGAGCAGCCCCGGCCACCTGCCAGGAGCTGCTCCTGGGCTCAGCCTCCCTCACTCCGGGACACACAGAGGTGAGACAAGAATCAGGTCACGGCCATCTGCTCCTCCACCAGCACGGTTTGGCAGCTCTCCTGTGTCTGAGGGTGCACAGGTAGCAGGTGACAGTGAGCCCTTGGCCCCTGGGCCACCACACACCACCTGCCCAGAGGGACACTCAGCAGCTCCAGCCCCAAACCGGGGCCAGCTCCGATACTGCTGCTCAGGCCACCACCAGCACCCCCATCCCAAATCAGAGTGCAGCTCCAGGAGCAGATCCCAAGCACAAGTGCATCCTGCACACCCCAGGGAGGTGAATCAATGCTTCTCCAAAATCCTCGGATCAAAGGCAACACCACAAAACATAATTGCACAGGCATGTTTTGAATAGGCCTTATTGGCTGCATCTGACCTCATGCAGAAAGCCCGGATGCCCAATTACTGGGAAGTGGAACAGACATTTCTGCACTTCAGACATTTGTGACTCACTGGGAGGCTCAGTTTTGCCACAGCTCCCCTGCTCTCCCTCCTCCTTCTCCAATTATTAATGCTCCAAGTTTGAAAGACTTGTTGCATTATGCTAATGGGCCATTTGGGTACAAGATGTACACTGGGGGACTGAAACAAATCCAGATTTGCTTATTAAGATGCTAATGCCCCAGAGCTACATGGGAATAGGTGGCTAACAGGGAGGGAAAGAAATCCAGTTGCCACAGAGCCAAAAAAGTCTGTCCTCTTTTGAGGTGCTCGCTCCCATCTCCCACCACGTCATTCCTCAGGGGCTCATTCATTAGCTCGATGTGAATGATGATCTGTGCATGAATCACACTGCTCACTAATGATTCACACAGTTGTGAAAGAGGTACCAGGCTGCTCAACAGCCACAGGCTGTCAGACACTCACTGGAGTTCTGATCTGGAGCCACTTTTCCAGCTCAGGTCCTCCTCAGCCACTTGCTAGCGAGCACTCTCCAAACAGCACTTCCTAATTGTTGCTGTAATTCAAAAGGAACAGGTACAGCAGGCAGGTGAGAGCCCAGGCAATGTTTTACAACCATTAGGCTGAGGCAAGCAGCAGGATGTCAACAACCCTTTGGACATTGTCCCTGGCTCCAGCTGTCTTCCCACCTGGCACAGCTTCCTCAGACCACCACTGAGACACGACACACTGCTTAGTGCTGAGAGGTCTGACCAGCCCTGCCTACGAGAAATCCACATTCAGCCTCTAGCCCAGCGCTGTGGACACTGGCAGCCTGCAGAGCTCCAACAGAGCAGGGAAATGGTGTGGAAGCAGCTGCTGTACATCCCACGTGGTTTCCTGCCAGTGCCCTCAGCTCTCCCTTCTGCCCTGGACTGTTTCTATTCCAGCCTCTCTGCAAACACCTCCTTCCTCTCCTCACACCGCCAGAAGCAAAGGCAATATTAACATTATGGCCTTTGCCCCTCAAAGTGACCTCCTTTAGGAACTCCCCCTGCCACAGGCAGGATGAGAAAGCACCTGGAGGAAGCAATCTGCCTTGGGTAAGAACTTAAACCACAACCTCTTCCCTGAGCACTCCACACTGATGGCACATCACCAAGACAAAGCAGGAAACTCAGTAAAGCTCAATTCCTGCAGACCCTCCTCCTCCAGCCTTGTCCCACCCATGTCCCAGTGTGACAGCCCAGCTCAATTCCAGCTGGAGCAGGACTGTTCTGCAGGAGAGGCTCTGCACACACCAGCTCACAGGAGATCCTCAGGGATCACTGTCCCATCACTGGCACAGCACAACAGCACTGCAACCTAAATACCACAGCTGGAAAGCCAAGGACCACCCTGGCACGGCTCTGCCCTTCCCAAATGGAGCAGCTCACCCAGGCCTGGGGCAAGGCCTCCATCCTACCCCCCGTGCTAAGGTGAAAGCTGCAGGAACAGCTCCTGTATCAACAGCTCAACTGACCCAGAGCTCAGATCCGAGGCACAGCCACAACAGATCCTGATCCAGATCCTGATGAAGGAGGCAGGGCAGGAGATGTGCAGGAGAGGGAGGGAAGGGAGCCCCAGGACTGCCACATCCCTGGCAGTGCAGGCAGACACATGTCACCAAATGCTCCTCCTGGTGTGTGACCCCCTTGAGCCAAGAGAGCTGCTCTGGTACCTGCCTGGCCATGGTGGTGGTGTCACCCTGGAGCACGAGCACACCCAAATCTGCTGGGCCGTGTCCTGGATGGAGCAGCAGAATCCACACTGGACTTAACTGAGCTGTGATAGTGTCCCACAGCTATCCCAGCACACGTCCAGCCCCAGCACCACCAGCAGAACAATCCACCCACAGCAGAGTGCTGCAGCAGCTCTGCCTAATTCAGGAGGAAACAGCAGGAGAGAGCCCAGGTACCACGGTTCCCCAGGACTTTGTTCAAAAGAAGCTGGGAACAAGGCAAAGCTGTACAGGACATACCTGCCACTGACCCAGCCATCCCCTGAGTGCCCCACAGTGCTGTTAGCTCACAGCCACGTGGGCTCTCAGGCCACTTCTGCAAAGGTCCACCATCCTCACAGTGGAACAGTCAAGACTCCCTCAGTCCCAGAGCAGCACCATCCCAGCACATCCCAGCACAAGGTGTGGAGAGGCACAGCCTCCTGCTCCTGTTCCACAAGGCTGGGAAACAGCTTGTGGCTAATTCCAAGGCTGGGCTTTTCCATCAGGACCAGCAAGACTCCAGACAGACTGCAAGAGAACCCATCTGCAAATGATGCTGGGCAAATCTTTTCTGTCTAAGCAACAGGTGAGCCTGTCCACCTTCAAGCAGAACTATGCGTCATTTTCCAGGAATTCAAGCAGAACTATGTCTCTCTTTGCAGGAATCCTTATGGATTTTCAGGCCTCTGTCCTTCGTGGAGACTTTATTTCACTTTTTGTTTCTCCCAGATAGAAGTCTCAGCACGGCAGAATCCAAACCCAGGCAGGAACTGCAACACTTTGCTTTCCTCCCAAGGCTCTGGAGACACCAAGACATCTCCTTCTCTTGCCATTTCTCCCTCTTCCAGCTTTGAAACATTCCTTCCAGTTACAACCAGAATAAGTTACTTGTTCAGACTTCATTTCTGCATGTGCCCTGTTTGACCCACCTTCCAGAGCACATAATCTGCAAAAATGTTCTTCCACACACCAGCCTCAGTTGTGTTTGCAGTCAGTGCCTGCAGAGACACCTCCATCCTCACTTCCTCTGTTCCTGTTTCAGTAAAAAAACCAACAAGGGCTCCTGTTCCCAGCGGAGCAAGCTCAGGACAGGGGAGATGTCTCCAGAGAGAAGGTTCCTGAAGGTTCTCCCCACTGTAAGGGAGCTCCACACCCTGCAGCAGCTGCACTCTCACCCGGGTTCTGGAAGCCCATCAGGCCAGGGAGGTGTCAGAACCATTTCCAAGCAGAGACAGCATTTCTAAGATGTGGAGAAGTTTCCAAACATGATTCCAATGTGACATCTCAGGTCCTCTCCCAGCAAAGAGACTGCTTGTTGTTGCTGATACTTGATTTTGCCAAGCATTTTACAGCTTAGATTAGCAGAAAACCCTGCCCATGGCCCAGCTAACTATTCAGAACTGCACAGAGCAAAGGAACAAAGAGGGATTGTCAGTTTAGCACTGACACTGGAAAACTGCATGAAGCAACAGCAGAAAAGCCCCGAGAGAGAGGATAAAGGAAAACAGAGTGGATAATGCTGCTTCTACTTGGGCTGCTGCAGCTCCACAGAGAGAGACACAGCTGCAGCTTCTGGGGGGTCCAGTGTTCCCCCAAATCTGTTCCACAAAACTGAACTGTGGACTGAAAGCAGAATGAATCCCTCAGTGGGGAGAAGCAGAGATGTCTGATGAAAGTCTGAGTGCTCCAAGCTCTCAGAGATGAAGGTTAAACTTCTGACAAGGCCACGACTGGCTCATCAGCAGCCTTTTACTCCCATCTTCTTCTGGCCACAAAGGTTAATTGCCAGCAGGACTGAGCTGGCCCCTCTGCTCCTCCTCACAGCCTGTGCAGAGCCCAGCTCCCCCCTCTGAAACACCAACTCAGCCACCCTGTACAGGATCACACGGTCTGCCACTCAACTTTGGAGAGCTGGAAGGAGATAACTTCTGGTTTAGGAAGCCAGGCACAGATAACAGCTCCTTCTGTCAGCAGAGACAGTGCTTTGAGGTGAGGTTGGGGAGTTAAAAATTACTTTTCATTGTTCTGAATTGACAGATTCTTTCTATAGAGATCAGTCAGAAAGTCAGCTTTCCTTAGCAGGGCTGGGAAAATAACACAGGGCATTCCTGCTAGGAGTTACCTCCAGGTTTGAGAGGCAGACCTAGCCCTGCTGGCCTCCAGCTGATCAGCTTCTGGGAAAGCTGAGGTTTTAATCCTTCCCCTGGATACTCTACCCAAGCACTGCCCCTTTCATCATCAGTCCCATAAAAGCACTTCCTCGCTCTCCTGCTCACTTGACTTTTGCTAACACCCTGCAGACTCCACTGAGATTTTAGCACAAGAGCTGGATCAGAGCAGAGGTGCCCCAGCCACCACATGCCAAGGGAATGTCTGACTCCAGCTTCCTCCATTTCCCGTCCCTTTGATCCCCTGCAGGAACAGCACACGAAACTGGGACACTGCTGCTGGGTCACTAATGGAGCACATGAGTAAGGGAAGGTGGGGACACCAGCGAGGCCCTGGCCCTCCACACCGCCCTGCTGGGAGGCTTTATCCCCCAACCCATCCCAGAACAGGTCCTCCTACTCCCCAGGAAGAGGAAGTGACTCTTCCCAAGGCAGGAAAAGCCAGTTCCACTGCCTCACACCTCCTGTGCTGGGGAGCCTGAGCCTGCTGGGGGCTGAGGCTGCTGCACCTCTTCTCCTTACTGGACCCAAACAGGGATTATTTTGGCTGAGACTCCCTGGAAGACACTGAACCAGCATCCCCTTGCTCAGAGAAGACTTGCTGGCACCAGCCCACCTTCCTCAGGAGCTGGTTTAGCAGCTGGCACAGATTAAATGAAGGGACAGCAGTATCACCACACCCAGGAGATGTGCTGGAGCCAGGGGGCACAGCTAAACCCCCTGCAAGGATCTGACTGTATCTGACTGTGCCTGTGGCATCTCTGCTGCACAGCAGAGCTGTTCAGGGGTCACTGCAAGAGGGGAGACAGGGCACACACCTGGGCTATGCCTCAGGAAGCTGATACCCACAAGAGACACCTGCCCTGCAGCCTGCCAGGAGAGCTCCAACACCTGCTGGAACCTTCTCTGCAACATTCCTCTATCCCAAACCGTGCCAGAGCTGACACTGAACTAGGCACAGCTGGAACCAGGGAGAGACAAAACTCCAACTCTACACTTCCAAAACCCACCCAGGCTCCCTCAGTGCTCTTACACAGAGCTATGTCACAAGTTCCAGTGGATGCCTGCAGCTTCCCAAGCCCTTTCAGCTTCCTGGGACCCTTGTGAGCACAACCTGTGCTGCCCACACCATGCACAGGCACAGCCCCGTGATCAGCTGGGGCAGCCAAAGTCCACTGTGCCACAGGAAGGGCAGCCCAGGGTCCCCACTCCCATCTCCCACCCGCCATCCCTGCACAGATGGATCAAAAATCAAAGTAAAATACATTTAGGGAGACCTGTGGCTCGGGTTCCCCTCCTGCCTGGGTTACTCTTCAGCTGAACGACTCCCCAGGCTGACCCTACACACACAACAAGCACCAGCACTAAAGGACATGGCAGGAGAGCTGCTCGGCCTCTGCCAGCTGCTCCCAGGCTTCTGGGGGGGCACAGAACGATGCCAGTGCTGCCCTAGCTCCAGCAACACCTGCTCAGGTGAGCCTGTGGAAACTGGAGCCGCAAGGGTGGCTAAGGAGTGACCCTTCATTTTTATTTTATCAGGCTGTCGGCCGAGACACACTTTCTCTGCTATTTCACAGCCCCAGAACCTTGAGGTCTCACAGTCCCTCGAGCCCAACTGATGGAACCGGCCAGTGCCAAGCTGCCCTCTCAAACAGGCATCCCTGGCATGGGGCAGGCTGCAGGAACACACATTCTGGGGGGGCAAAAAACAAAATTAAAGTGCAAGGATTAAAGCGGCATCAGAGACTTTAAACTCCCCACTGTCCAAACTTTGGAAGAGCTTGCTTTCGGGGAAATGGAGCTGAGCACCTTCGCTGGGAGGGGAAGCGGTGAGAAAGATCAAATAACTGTCAGTAAGGAAAGCACGGAATAAATGCTGCCTCAGCCCCTGCCTCCCTGCCCTTGCCCCGCCGCCCTCCCCGGCCCAGCCGGTCCCGTGGGAGAAGCCCAAGGCAGCACGGGGGACAGAGGAGCGTCTCCTCCGGCTGGAATCCGCCTTCCGCCGGTGCCAGCTGGCACGGGCCGGCCGGACGGGCCGGCAGCGGAGCGGGCACCGGGGACAAGCACCTGTGCCACCCCCGGCGGGCCCGGGGGGAGCCGCCCCGCCCGGGGCCGGCTGCGGGAGCGGCTGCGGGGCCGCGCCGGGGCCGGCGGAGCCCGGGGCAGCCGCGGCCCTTTTCCCTTTCCCGTGCGGGAAGCGCGGTCACGCTTCCTCCCCGCGCCCCGCACGGCCCTGCCCGCCCTGCCCCGGCCCCACGCGGCCGCACAAAAGGGCCCCGGGGCCGGGCCGGGGCTGCGCCCGCCGTCCCCCCGCGCCGGGCGGGCCCGGTCGGCGCCCCGGCCGCGGCCCCGCTCCAGCCGGGACACCCGGCGCTCCGGGGCGGCGGCCCCGCGGGCCCGGCGCGCACCCGCGGGCCGCCTCCAGGCTCTTGATGAGCTTCTTGATCTTCCAGATCTCCACGTTGCGGTCGGCAGCGCTGGGATCGTCCGCCATCTTCTCCCTCCTCCTCCTCCTCCTCCTCCTCCTCCCGCGGCGGCAGGCGCTGCGGCGGGCGCGGCGCGGGGCGGGCGGGCGGCGCGGGGCGGGGCGCTGGGGCCGGGTGTGTCCCGGGCGGTGCCGGTGCCGGTCGGGCCCCGCCGCTCGGTGCCCGCTCCCCCCGGCGCGCGGCGCTGACGTCGCACGCGGTGCTCGCGCTCCCCCGCGCCGCGCACCATGTGTTGCAATCGCCTCACATGGGGGGCCCTTGACGTCACTTCCGGGGGGAGCCGGCAGCGGGGCGCCGCGCCATTGGCCGCCGCCCCTCCCCGCGCGCGCGCGCGGGGCATTGTGGGGCGAGTAGTCCAGAGGGCGGCGGGGCGGGGCGGGAGCGCGCGCGGATCTCGCGAGAGCTGCGCGGAACGGCCCGCGCGCGCTTCAAGGGCCCGTGAGGGGCGGCGGGGCCGGGGCGGGGCCGGCGGCACCGGGCGGGACCGAGGGGATGGAGCGGGACCGAGGGCACCGGGCGGGACCGAGGGGATGGAGCGGGACCGAGGGGATGGAGCGGGACCGAGGGCACCGGGAGGGACCGAGGGCACCAAGCTGTGCCTGGGCACGGACACTGCTCAGCCCGCTCAGGGCTGGGCACGCCGCCCTCCGGGCAATCGGCCGCTCCTGGTGGTTTTATGGCACCGGAGAAGTCGCACATGGGTCAGACACGGCTTTCGTTTAATAAACACACACTGACTATTCCTGATCACGGTCTCCGCCACCTCTGTTCCCCCCCAACCCCGGTAGAAACTGTCTTGAGTGCTAGAACAAAATCTATCCTTTCCCCCAGTACTTGAGCTGGCAGAACAAAGCAGCTGCAAAGCCAGTTTTCATCCCAGTTAAAAGACACAGAGTAAGACAGGGGGAAAAGGAGACACAGCTGCATTTCTGGGCTGCTCAAGCCTGGGGCCTGTTTAAAGGCTAAGCCCAAGCACAAAGCGCCTGAGGGTGAAGTCCCACTGCTACTGCAGTCACAGGACTTGGGGCACCTGGTGAGAGCAGCACTGACACTCTCAGAAGAGCCCAGAAACCTCCTTTTTGCCTGTGAATAAAGCACAAGTCACACAAAGTTACAGCTACCTGGCTGTTCCCTCTGCAGCCGTCACAGGCAGTCAAGTGCTCGTGTTCTCCATCAAAGGCCAGGAGACCAGGAACTGCATGTTGGACACTTTTCTGCTTTTATTTTAAAAAAATCCAGAATGGATGCAGTAACAGTTTTATTATCAAGGAAATTGTTTTACCATAAGCAGAGAACGGACACAGGATGGAGCAGAAGGCTCAGACAAGCAAAGTACTGAACTTCCAGACTGCCTTTTTTGTAAGAAATAACGTTACAGCTGAGTGTGAAGTAGCCTCTTTCCTTCAGAACAAGGGTACCAGCCTAGCTCAGGGTTAGATGGTCTCTAGAAACGTCCCCAGCCTTGCCCCTGCTGCTCCCAGCTCCTCAGGGAGGGGCCATGCAGGCCTTACTCTCCTCCCCGTTCCCACACAGCTTCCATCTCCACCCTCCAATTTCGTGACATGGTTTCCAAGCTTGGATCTCGGATTTACTACACCATTGTGTCAAGTATTAAATGATCAGCCAGTCCCCAGGTGCTCAGGGGAACACGCCAGGGCCAAACTCGTAACTTTGCCTGGCATGAATTAACTTTCATCAAGTGCCAATTTATCTAGCAGACACATCACTAAGTTTATACATTGAAGAATTTTATATATAGAATACTGCAAAAACACAGTAAGTCTGAATTCTGCCCCTTGCTGCTCAGGAAGGTCCCTTTTCTCCCAAGCATCAAGAAAATCGACCTCTTCATCATTCTCTTGTCAAGGCAAGACAGAGACTCCTTATTGCTTCTCTTCCTTCTGATCTCCTGGACTTCCAGAACCCTCTCGCTCCGAGGCCATCTGTGAATAAATGGATTTATTACTTGTGGGAACAACAAACTGCTTCTCCTGGCCATTTTTCCCTGGCTCAGGTCAGCTTTGGCCTGGAGAATCCTCCTCCAGTGCAAGGAAGAATGTCCACTGAGAAGGGAAATCATCTCTGCCTGAGCTCTGAGAGGGAGCAAACAATCCTTCCATGACTCCTTTTCCCAGGGGATGTAACAGGCTGACACTGCAGCACTGAGGCTTTGGTTTGACATCAGGAAAGCAGCTGGCCCCAGGAAGGACAGCTCAGCACCACGGTCACCTGGGCACTGTGCCACTGCTGTGCTGGGACAGCTCCCTGCACAGGCAAGCACAGCCTGGCCAGCTGCCAGGGCCTTCCACTGGGAAGGAGGTGGAGAAGAGAAGCACAATGGCCTTTACTGTGGCTTTAAGCACCCTGAAGTAAGGGTATTCACCTTTACTAATTAAGTATTATTAAGTATTCACTCCTTCAGGCACTCCAAGCACTGAGGGAAAAGCCCTCTCCTTGCTCTTCTGGATGCTCCTTACTAAGAGCCCCCCCTTTTCCATGGAATGCTGTACAATAACAGAACACCCAGCCTGGAAGCATGGCCAGGATTTCAAGCCTTCAACTCCCCCTGACCTTCCACATCTGCCTCTTCAGCCAGTGTCACTAAGAGGGAGCTGCACAGAGGCTCAGCAGCACCTCCCACCCAAGAGTTCAGTGTCCTGACTGTGTCCCAGCCCAGCTCTCACCTGCAGTTCAGGGTCCTGACTGTGTCCCAGCCCAGCTCTCACCTGCAGTTCAGGGTCCTGACTCCCCCCTCCCACCTGAGGGCCTCAAAGTGACCTGGCCATGCACCTACCTTCTTGTATGCCATCTCAAAGAGTTTCAGGGAAGCCTGCTGCAGGCTGGTTGCTGCCTGCCTGATGTTCTCTCCTGTTTCACTGTCTTTACGAGCCAGAAGTTCTCTCATTTTAGCAATTTCTTCCTTTAATTTGTTGCACTGTAAAAAAAGACACAAAAGGTGAAATGCTGCACTTGGTTCATGGTTAATCTCCATCCTGTCATTTCACCACCTGCTGGCCACAGCAAAACTCCCTTTTTGTGCCAGAAGCCATGAAGTGGAGCCTCAAAGTGAGTCTGCAGGGCCCAGGACTGTGCCCAGCTCCCAGTGGGCACCTGTCCACTTCACTGACAGCGTCCCAGTTGGCATTAATGGGGCTCTGTTTGCTGTGTGGGCAGAGGTGCCAGGGACAGAGCCCT